>OX393579.1:57470445-57557813 GCA_947652605.1 Elmis aenea
TTGTATATACAGTAATACAGTTTATGTTACAGGCAGACTATGTATTAGTGTATTAGTCCATTCAACGCATTCTTACGATGACCGCTTGTAAAATACAGCTTTGCCAAATACATAAGGTCTTCGCTCATGGGGTACAAAAACTTAAACTGTATCGATACGGTTTTCGGAGCGAAAGCGATAGCTTATGTTACATACTACGTATTAAATCCATTTTACGCATCCGTACGATGTCCGCTTGTAAAATACAGCTTGATAAATACATACGGTTTTCGCTCATGGGACACAAAAATTTAAACCGTATGAATACGGTTTTCGAAGCGAAAGGGTTAATTAAAGTAATTCTTACTATTAACCAAAACCAAACACTAAAACGAATTTGCCTTAAACGTATAGTTATTCTGTTATTCATGTGTGTTTTGCGTAACTTTAAATTAACATCAACTTACGTTTGATGAAAACGTACAAACTAAATAGTCGCTCATGGACAACATATGGATGTCAAGTATTATTCCCTGCAAAGAAGTGTCAGAATATCTTGTTGATAGATCGGCAGTCTTGGATATAGTCGGATCTCCTAATATTTCATAATGTTGATATTTGTTTCTAGCCTCTGCTATAACTTTAGGATCATCTGTAGCTAAATAAATCCGTCTTTTATTAATATGCTCTTTTAACTCCAGCTGATTATAATATTCTTCTACCACGTTCATGTATTCTTCTATTTCATGAGATGACGCTTCTAAAATAAGCTTGTCTGTTCGGCGAACATGCACCCTAAAATAAATTACTTTAAAAGTTCTGCCTCTATAGGGTAGACCATATACAGGGTGTAGACTCGGATCACGCAACATAGCAATTTCAATGGTAAAATTTTAAAAGTCGAATTCTTGCTCCGCTAATTATTTTAGAAAAAAAGTGCAAATACGTTTTTTGTAGAGAAAAAAATTCTGTATCCATAAATGTAATCAATATTACTTTTTCGTTTTCCAAAAACAGAAAAATAAGCAAATTAAAAAACGCGTATTCGCGAAAATCTGTAGTGCCTTGGAATTATGCTACGACAACTGCCCATCTTACTAACACTTACTGTCACTTTGACGTTTGAAGTTTATTCTTAATTATCATTTTTATTATATCTAGCAATGAAAACATAACTAATTGTGTAAAATAAATGTTTGATAAAATATAAAGGATAATTAAGAATGAATTTCGCGTCAAAGTGACAGTATAAGTGACATTAGGCTGGGCAGTTGTCATAGCATAATTCCAAGGCAGTACAGATTTTTGTCAAAACGCGTTTTTGTAATTGCTTAATTTTTAGTTATTGGAAAATGAAAAAGTAATATTGATTACATTTATGGATACAGAATTTTTTCTCTACAAAAAACGTATTTGCACTTTTTTTCTAAAATAATTAGCGGAGCAAGAATTCGACTTTTAAAATTTTACCATTGAAATCGCTATGTTGCGTGATCCGAGTCTACACCCTGTATATCTAATATATTGCTAGTAGTTCAAATTTTGCGTAACATAGTCAACGGTACAGATATACATCCTCTCTTTTTAATGCGGCGATTGGACCATTGGCAGCTAATATACATCGGGTTGCACAACGTGAGAAGCGCGCGTAATGTACACCCATATATATACCGGGTGTTAACCACCAGCCGTGAACATAGGGAATTAACATTGGTTTTAACTTTTTTTCGGATTCCTGCTCCCCAATTGAATTTATATTAAAATCAATGGTAACAATAGAAAGATAAAATTATTATGCATCATTTGAGGCCATTAATAAGCTTAAATGTTTAATATTTAGTTTATAATTAATATTTTAAAATTGGATTAATTTTACTAATATAAGTAGCCATGACTGTCGATCTGACATTTGTTTTCATTAATTTTTGTTATTATCTGTCAATTTTTAAATCAGCGAGTTATTTCTTTAACGGTTTTGATTAAAATGGAAAAAAAAACTATAATAGAGGAAGAGTTTTAATGGTGAAAACTTTTTACAGCATTATAGTGGCGCATCTTTGTGGACATTAATTACAAAAGTCGACACTATTATCACTTAAATTTCAACTTAAAATTAAAAACAATAACAAAAAATATAAAAGAATAAATTTTACCATAAATATTCAAAAAGCCCCCCATTACTACATAAATGATACCCAACTCTATTATAAAAACCGTTTCTCACAGAGGCTAGCTGTCTGTTATTAATTAAAACACATTCTGCTACTATTGCATTCCTCAAAGAATTAATATTTGGGTGACGTTTTTTATAAATTTTACTTTTAAGGTGGCCCCACAGAAAGAAATCACAAGGTGCTAAATCAGGGGATCTGGTTGGCCAATTTATTGTTCCACCTCTATCAATACAGCGATTGGGAAAACAATCGTTTAAAAAGTTTCTAACATCTAAACTTTAATGAGCTGGACAGCCGTCATGTTAGAACCAGGGTCCTGTTTCTCGAAACTTACAAGCCTTGTAATACAAGTCCGTAGCTTAGCTACACGTGTAGTTTTCGTGTGGTTTCCATGGAAACTACACGTGTAGCTAAGCTAACAGACTTGTATTATAAGGCTTGTAAGTTTCGAGAAACAGGACCCAGATCTCCTGATTTTCTCTTGCAACTTCTTCCAGCGCAGGACCTACCTTGGTTATTAAAAGGTCTAAATATTTTCAATGCTAATTTCGTCATAGTGTATGTTTACGTTTAGCAAACAAAACTTTTTAGGTAAAAACAACATTATATTATTGTTGAATTACATTTTATGGCATAAAAAACATAGCTGAATAGTTTTTGTCTTTGCTCGGTCACTACTGTGGAAAAATAGAGATCTGATTACTTTTGGATAAAAACACTTGTAAAAAAACAACATACAATTCAGTGATGATACAAAAAGATAATAAACAAGATAAACATTTTTCAGTGGTTTCATTGATATTTAACAATAATAACATCCTTTCATTAAAGCAAAAAAATCGCACATTCATATCAAAATCATTATCAATACAAAGAATATAAAAAGAAATTCACTTACCCAACTATAGGCCTTTTAAAGCCCAAATTTGTAATAGCATTTTGTATTAAACTTGTTGTATTATCCTGTGGTCGTAACACATATTTAAACAATTGTCCTACCCACCAAACAAATGGATTCCCATGTAAACGAGTAAGTCGTGGAGCTAAGTCTTCAGGAATTGCTAGAGGTAAATACGGTGATCGAGGGGACAGCGGATTGTCAATTCGCAAGGTTAATACTTGCGTATCAGCATTTCCTACAACATAAAAAAAATTTGGTATCAATTACTATAGGTGGGTTACAACCAGGGCATGAAACCGGTTTTTTAAACCGGTTTAAAAAACCGTTTAACCTTTATTTTTTGTTCAAAATTGTGATTTTTAACCGAAACCGAAACCGTTATTTTTAAAGGCAAAAAAAACGGTAACCTTTAACCAAAATAATAAAAAACCGGTTTTTTAAAAATCTCTTTAATAAAAATTATTTTGAAAAAATACAAAATCTGTATTAAATGTGATTAGTTTACCAAAAGTAATTACTGAATGCTTGATTGTACATATATTATAAAATTATAAATAGATAATATCTTTTTATACTTTGCATTCCAAATCTGAATAATGTTAAAAACCGGTTAAATTAACCGGTTTTTTCAAAACCGGTTTTTTACGGAAAAAACCGGTTTTTCAACAAAAACCGTTATAAAAATAAAGTTCTTGATTTCGGTTAACCGTTAACCAAAATTTTTTTCGGTTTCTAGCCCTGGTTACAACACATCCATTTTTTTATTACCTGGCCAATTGCTAGCTTTTTCGTCTGAAGGATCTAAACAAGTTTCACTTAGAGGTTTAAAAATCTCTTCCCATCCTTCTTTGTTGTAGCGCCATCCCTTAGATTTTAATACTAATGTTCTTTGTCTACCATATGCTACCATAAAACAATAAACGACATGGTGCACCATGCAACCATACCCACAGTCCTGAAAAAAAATCATTTATCAAATGATTGTGCTGTAATATTAAAAGTAAAAATAACAAGATGAATTGTTCAAAATTTTATCATATAATAAAAACAATTGAACCAGAGGTTATATTTTCATTTTCTTTATACCGGGCAAAAATTTTTAATATTTAAAAAATGTACTTACGTATTGAGTTAAATCACAAACTATTTTTTTAGCCTTATTACAATCTGGAGGATTTTGAAGATAATGAAACCTTTCTTGCACTAAATTACTTAAGTCGTTCGATTCCTTTTCCCTCCATGTCGAATAACCATCACCATCAGCTAATTTGTCTAAATCGTGTAAAAGTGATCTAAAAATAATTGTTAAAAATGGTGACATCTACATTTCTACATAATCAGTTTTACCTCTTGTGCTCAATTCCTAAATTTAAAATGTGATGTAAAGGTTTTACTAATTCTGGTGCAGTATCATTTGCTTTTTTTTGTACTTTTACTATTTCTGCATTAATAAAATACCATAATTCTTGTATATTTGATGTTATTCTACGACGCAAAATTTCATACTGTGAATTGGGTTCCTCTTTTTGTGTTACAAACCCAGCATCTTGATTGTAAATAGTATGTTCGGCTTTTGTTAAAAGGTCTTGGAATTTTTTTAGTGCTTCTTTTTGATCGAATTTTAGGTCACTACAATCAGAAAACAATCGTTTTTTTATTAATCACTCAAACAGTTGTTAGTTTAATTTGATTTTGTACTTACGATATATTATTGTGTCTCAAAATGTTTTTTAATTGAATATTTTGCTGTCTAAGAGAGTCTAAATCAAGAATGGCTCTCGTTAATTGTTCTGAAACTTTTGTGTCCTCTGAAGATGTTTGCGTGGTTATAATAGGAAAAACGGTAAGAAATAATACCATTAACCCAATAACAAGTACACAAGCTAATATCCGAATCCATGTTAGGGCATTTATTTGTCTTAAAACCACCCCCATTTTCACCCAACTTTGTTGATTAAATAATGTAAGTTAGTAATCGATTGACTTTCATCGAGTGTGGAAGTGCTGAGTGAAATAGTGTCTACGTCAGTGATTACGTGCGAATAATGTTTGATGTCGATGGACGCGAGTGATAAGCTATCGCGTAAAAATGACGACACCTAATAGAACACGTGCATACCGTGTGTCCTACATGCAACCGTTGCAGAAGCGCCACAACGGAATGCAACACCCGCAAATACAATAAACACGGAACCAATTGAGGTCACTATGCTGAAACAGCAGCTCAAGATTGCCCGAGATGAGATAAACGAATTTAAAAAAAATTATAGAAACAGCCCAGTTGAAAATTAATCATAGTCCGGCAAATTCTGATGAGGAAGAAGAATTGATAACCAAAGAAACAGAATGGCTACTACCTAAAAATAAAAAAATAAAGACTACAGCCTCGCCTGAAAAAAGCGAACCTTGAATATCTCAACCCATAAATGTCGCGACATCAAAAGTCGACTTTTGATGTCGCAACATTAAATGTCACCGTGTGAACTACCCAAATTGAAAGTCGCGACTTCAAAATAAAATTGGCCGCTCTTGTAACTGCAGCAACAAGTGTTGTAGAGCAACTAATTACTTTGAAGTTGCTATTTGTTGATAATGCTCTAAAATCGTTGGAACATCTATTGGGGACATGATAAATTGGAAATCGATGACAAACAAATATATATTATTTGTCTGTTATGTCAAAATATAAAAATATGGTAGGCTTGCGTCAAATGCCGAACTGTCAATATCGATGCAGGCATACACAACTGATTGACCAAATCTTTCAGGAACTTTCTTCGTTGATCGTTGGCCCTGAGCCGTGGGTTGTGTTCTCTGTAGATGATACAGGATTCTAACCCAATGACGTCAATCATGTTATAGAAAAATGCTAGAGGCCAACGCAATGTTCTTCGTTTGACAGTGTACTCGCCCAACATTTTGCCCATAACATCAACTCCGCCTTTGGAATCGTTGTAATAGTTTATCATCTCTGGCTTGGGTGTCTCATCGACTTCTCCCGTCATTTTGTCTTAACCACTTTGAATTTTGATTTGAATTTTACAGGAATTGTGTATCTGATGTATTATTACATGAAAATACTATTTTCACATACATAATTATGTCAATCTGTGTGTTTGTATTTTTAATAATGAGCCCAAAACTCAACCTATAGTTAATACATATGCTTAACTCGAGCGGTTATATCGGCAAATCATTTCTAAACCACTTTGAATTTTGATTTGAATTTTACAGAAAATGTTTATCTGATGTATCTTTACATGAAAATAATGTTTTCTTATACATATGTTAATCTGTATGTTTGTATTTTTAATAATGAGCCCAAAACTCAACCTTTAGTTAATACATATGCTTAACTCGAGCGGTTATATCGGCAAATAATTTCTAAACCACTTTAAATTTTAATTTGCATTTTACAGGAATTGTTTATCTGATGTATCTTTACATGAAAATACTATTTTCACATACATATGTCAATCTGTGTGTTTGTATTTTCAATAATGAGCCCAAAACTCAACCTAAAGTTAATACATGCTTAAATCGAGCGGTTATATCTGCAAATAATCTAAACAACTTTTAATTTTGATTTGAATTTTACAGGAATTGTTTATCTGATTTATCTTTACATGAAAATGCTACTTTCATATACATATGTCAATCTGTATGTTTGTATTTTCAGTAATGAGCCCAAAACTCTACCTATAGTTAATACATATGCTTAACTCGAGCGGCTATATCTGCAAATACTTTCTAAACAACTTTGAATTTTGATTTGAATTTTACAGGAATTGTTTATCTGATGTATCTTTACATGAAAATAAGGTTTTCACATACATATGTCAATATGTGTATTTGTATTTTTAATAATGAGCCTAAAACTCTACCTATAGATTTGTATATCCTCATGAAATTACTTCCTTCCTACGATCTTAGATAAAATCAAAACGGCACTAATGTCTTAACAATTTTCGCATTCGTACGAAGTTTTCCCCACGGCAGAACCAGTTCAAAATTTATTTTCAAAGACCTAATGGCCTACCTGATAAGTGTGTAAAATATAAAAGTAAAGTAATTTTTCGTTTTCTCGAAAAGAAAAAAAAAATTTGTAACTCAGCTAAGAGGGTGTTTTGTATGTATGTAATAGAAGATTTTGAATTACAGTAAAACATGTTTATCCTTGTAAAAATTTTGTGTTTATTTGTTAAGATTCACAGTGATGGGACACATCAATGCAATAATTGCATAAACATTGTGATAAAGCCGATTTAGGTATTTTTTTTAATGGTTTTAAAATCATTTTGACTTATTATCTGGTCCACCGTAATATGAGTTATGCGAGAACAAAACCCAATCCAAATCCCAAGATAACTTCAACGACATTATTTTGAATACTGTATAGTAATATAATTCAAAAACAAATTAAAGTATATTTTTTTTTAAATTTAATACATTTGAAAAATTAATAACAATATAATAAATAATTAAATATTAAGATGAGCGTTTGGTTCATGATCGTCTTGGGGCCCCCTCAATCGTGGGACCAGGGCGCATTGCACCCTTCGCACCCCCTAGAAGGCCAGCCCTGACTACGGAAAAAAACTTGAATAAGTTACTGGTTCTGAACGATAAATCGCCATACAAAGGAGAATATTATTTCGTTCTTATAACCAATGGTTTTATAGTATCATTTAAGGGTGTATTGTAAACTACTTCAAACGTTCCTAATTAAACAGCATCTTTATACGTACCAAACATTCATTAACCCATTAAGTACCAAATTATTTATTTGGATATTTTAATATTTTTTTCTTAAATATTGGTTTAGAACTGTCATTAGACAAGAATTTTTTATTTTTTTTTATTTTTGGCATTTAAAGTTTTGAGATATGATGTGTCCTATAAATAGGACGCTGGCATCTAAAGGTATCAATTGTACATACAATACTAAACAAGGGTTGTTTCAATCAAGGTTTTAAAAAACAATGGTAAAAAATCTACTTTATGTTTTTCTTAAAAGTGCATTTTAAATGAACAGAAATTGGATATACGGTATTTTTCAGACTATAAGACGCACCGGACTATAAGACGCACCTTAAATTTATAAGGCAATGATATAAATATGTTATTCACATTTTAGACCATAAGACAAACAACAATTTAAAGTCGATTTATCCAGGTAAAAAATGTGCGTCCTATGGTCCTGTGCGTTTTATCGTCCGAAAAATACGGTATTCATTTTTTATGGTATCGTACGAAACACTTCTTTCACAAAGTTTACAACATTTTACACCCACAGTACGTAGTAAATAAGTAAATGGTTTCGAGTTGCAATTATTGCCTTGACAGCGGTTTTGTTTGTCTCAGAAACACGCTGTAATATGAAATGTCTAGTACCACTCTTAAATCTAATGTTAAATCCTGATAATCATTCTGAGCAATTGTCTTACCAAAGTGTAAGTCAAAGTAAAAACAAAACCGACTTTTTTTCAGGTAAATTAGTCTTCAGCATTGTTGTTATTTGCAAGCTGAACTTGTATATTTTTGCATTTATTTCGTTTGTGTGCATCAGTTAGTGTCTTGTGTTGTATCCAGGGATGGAATAACGTTTTAAATCGTTACGTTATTGTATAACGTTATTTATTATTTGTTTTCGTTACATAACGTTATAAATAACGTTAAAAAAATGAATTGTTATGTTATATAACGTTATATAACGTTACATAAATTATGATATACAGGGTGTTTCTTAAATAATGCGAAAAAATCCGGAAGGTGATTCCTTATTGAAAATAAAGTGGGGTCTTTTATATAACAATTTTTTCTTAGACGTCTCCTTTCGGAGTTACACCCCCCTAAAGGGGAGCGATAAAATTAGGTTTTTATTTTATTTCTCAAATTTAGATAAATGTAGGAGAATGATATTTGGCTGCTGTTTTATACTTATTAAAAGGTTTCCCATAGTATTATTTTCAATCATCTTCCACCTTCATAGGGGGCTAATAAGTGCGACCCCTGTTGGTTTTTTAATCAGATCTTTTTGGTGAGTTGAAATTTTGCAAAAAAAAATATTTGTTAGTTTCATTTATTTAGAACCTTTTTTTGCTCTTTAGTTTTTCTCGTAAATCTTACAGTTTTCAGTAAAAAAATTAAATGAGTGAATATGATGTTTATGATCATATTGGGTAGAATTGACGGGCGTTTTAGCGTTGTCGCCGCGTAAACGTAAAACTGAATTACACCCGTCACTTCTATCCAATATCGTTTTATATTGGAATATTTGATGGTTCATGTTCATTCATATAATTTACTCAAAAACTGTAGTTAAAGAAAAAAAAAAAACTTCAAAATAAATCAAGTTTTTAAAGAAAATTTAAAATTGCTAGATTTCAACCCACCAAAAAGTCCTGATAAAAAAACCAACAGGGGTCGCAGTTTTCAGCCCCCTGTGAAGGTGGGAGATGATTAAAAATATTACTATAGGAAACCTTTTTATAAGTATAAATCTCCCACATTTATCCAAATTTGGGAAATAAAATAAAAACCCAATTTTACCGATCCCCTTTAGGGGGGTGTAACTCCGAAAGGAGACCCTAAAGAAAAAAAAAATATGAAAGACCCCTCTTAATTTTCGATTAGGTATCACCTCCCGAATTTTTTCGCATTATTTAAGAAACATCCTGTATAAAAACAATTTTTATTTGTAACTCTGAAATTTCTTTTGGGATCTGTAAATGTAAATTTAAAAAGTAGTACCTACAAAATTACGTTGAGGTTGAGATATTTTATTTTCATTTTAATTTCTAAAATACAAACAAAATATTATATCTTCTGAAAATAAAAAGATCGCCATATAAAAATTTAATTTATAGAGAATAACGATACAAAATAACTGTTAACGAAACGTTATCGGTTATTATAACGTTATATAACGTTATAAAAATATCGTTACGTTATTGTATAAAAAATTATAGTTGAATCGTTATTATAACGTTATCGGGTATCGTTACGTTACGTTTTCCATCCCTGGTTGTATCACAGCTTTATTTAATACTTCTTAAATAATAAAATCAATAATTAGTGGTCTTAGGGTTAATATAAACAAAGATAATATTCCGGGATCAATTTAAAATTCATGGCGGTAATGATACCCTTACGTACCAGCGTCCTATAAATAGGACACCAATAGTTGTTTTGTAGTTGTATGCTTATAACAAAAAAATATTCAAAAATATTTGTGGGATAAGCTTATTTAAACCTTTTCAGAGCACACTTACAATATAAAACTCAAAAAAATCAATTTTAAATTTAAATGATATTTGAATAAGTGAAAAAAAATATTTTCCACGCTGTCCTATAAATAGGACGCTGGTACTTAACGGGTTAAATATACTTAAAATAGGAACAAAAATTACTCAAGTTGTTCCATAGTTTAAGGAGATGCGTAACGACTCAATAACCAACCAACGTAGATTTTTTTTTCGCCAAGAAAAGAAATAATTTCTGGGTATCGTGTCCTCGTCACGACAATGCAAATCTAACGCCGTTTTTCATTCCTTTCCATCTCGTCTGATCATAAAACCTTACGCTCTGTTATTCGACTTTCACTGGTTTTTCACAACAGTCACATCCAGAAGACAATGTTTCGATGATGCGTGCTTTTTCGCGAGACAGCGTAAATGCCCTTCAGGGAATATTTCAATTCGACGACGAATGTTCCGATCCCCCAACGACTATGCGAAAATTATTTTGAGTACAAATTTTTTGTTCGGAACGTTGAACCCGAGAATACACAAATATTTATTTACGTTTGTAGTTCCGTAGAATCATATTTGGTCTGGATAGCTTTTTATTTGCGTAAAGATCAGGACTGCATTGTTATAATTCATTTTCTGGTTTTATTTAGTACTGTTTGTAAGTCGAGTACAAATATTTAATGTGATCACATGAATAATACACCAGGAAATATTTTATGACTATTTTCGGTCTAGCGTAATCTAGCAAATCAAACAAAAAATTAAGCATAAGCGTAACTGTTTTTATAAACAATATGCGTAGCAGATGTTTGTTTATACAATTTAAACTAACTGCAGATAACAAAATACGTAATAACCGAGTAGGAATGTTCCATAATTAAAAATATAGTTTATAACTTATATTTTTCTCCGTTTCAATAGTCTCAATCAATTTTGCAAGCCAAATTGGACGACTTGATTGACAATGTCTGGCACTGACAGCGCAAAAAATGCAATTTAACTGACATACTGTATAAATAAAGTGCTGTAAATTAAATTTAGCGCCCTTGAGTTTCTAAAATGTTTAAAATTAATTGGCTTTCAGTCGGGAAATTTGCTCATAAAACTTCGTTTTGGTTATAAAAATAGTTTTCCTAGATAAAATAACGAAATGAAGTAAAAACTAAGATGATAAAATGCCTTTTTCCATATCATTGCATTTTTTAATGTTAAGTTGGAAGCGTGCATTATAATAAGCTCGATAATGTTTTTTAAAACCTTATTTTATGCGCGCCTTACAGTTTTTTTGTTGTATTCAAACGTGTGCTTTATCAAACAGTGGTATTTTAATGATCCCTAAAATAAACATGCGATTAAGGAATGGCACAAAAATGTTTAATCAATTTTTTTTACAAAATTTTAAATATATTAAAAGGTTATTTTTTACCAAAAAATGTTCACTTAGTGGTTAGGGTAATTACAATATTTTTAATTAGTGATAAAGTTAAAACGTCGAAATTTTACTTAATTGTTTCGCCTATAAAAGGCAAAAAGGCATCCAACAGTTAGTTAAGTTGCATTTAGAAGCAACAGACGATTTTTCTAGTAAGAACTTAAGTTTTTTAAACCGAAGTACTTTTAATATCATATTGTTATTATTCGCATAGCAATTATACTACATCAAGTTGGATAAATTCTGTAGCATACCCAAAATGAAACCTTTTATTTGACCGAGCCAACAGAGGCGCATTTCGAAAATAATTTACTTGGTAAAGAAATTATGTAAAAACTAAAATGATGCCACGTTTTTTTAAATATCAATGGTTATATTAAGGTCAAATTGGTAGTGAAGCTTATAATAAGCAAACTATAATTTTTTTATCAAGTCATGTATTGTGCAAACGTTCTTTTAAATGTTTTTGTTATATTAAAATGTGCGCTTTACCAAAAAGCTGTATTTTAATAAGCCTTAAAAAAACCAAACGATTAAGTAATGCTACAAGAATGTTTTATCAATTCGTTGCTTTTCATAAACTTTTGATTATACTTCAAGGTTCATTCTTTATCAAAAAATTTTTACTAAGTGTTTAAGATAATTGCAATATTTTTTAATTAGAGATAAAGTAAACACTATAAAATTTTACTGAATATTTCGCCTATAAAAGGAATCCAAAATTGGTAGAGTTGCACTTACAAGCAACAGACGACTTTACTGGTAAGAACTTAACCTTTCTAAACTGAAGTACTGTTAATATTAATTTTGGAATGTTTAGTATAGAAATTTGAGCACTTTGAGCTGAAGCATTACTATATTATTCCAAAAATGAATTTTCTCGTGGTATTTTTTGCTATTGTCTGCAATTTTTATGTTGACGGAGTCAATAGAGGCGCAAGAAGAACGACCAGCACCAGCTCCAGCACCAGCCCCAGTACCATGTAATAACATTTTATACAATATTTAATGTAATAGGGTAATTCCGGGTGAGATGCCCCACCGGGAGAGATGGCAAAGTGCCCAAAGTCACTTATTCGGTAATATAGGTAGCTGTGTGTTCTACAGTAAGTTTGTTAGAGTTTATAAGTAGCGCTGTGCTGTGAAAATAAAGTTTAAGAAAGGTAAGTTATCAAGTTTAAATTTTTTTTAGCAGGCTTGAAAATGTTTAGTTAATGACTCTAGTGCTTGTATATTTTTAATGCAATAAGGTGGATGGGCGGATTTAATAGCACATTATGGTAGTATAAGGTTATCAAACGGGCTATATTTCAATCCTTTAGCACGTATAGTTTCTGTAATATAAGGTGGGGCATCTAACCCGATATTTGGGATAGATGGCACAATGTAACTCGGGTGAGATGCCTCAATTCACCACCACAATTCTCAACTCACCACGAAGATTTATCAGACGTAGAAAACCGCGATAATGATTTTCCTTATTGCCTAACACCTGAGCCCGACCCGGTCCAACTTCATCATCTGATCATCGATCGCCTGAGTCACAACCTGGACCATCTTCAGCACCTGATCAACCTCCCTCTGCTGGAAAAATACTTGAAAAGATCTCACCCTTGCCGAAAATTCCTGTAGGATTAAAGAAACGGGGTAGAAATATTGCGACTATACTAACTTCACCCGAGAACATCGAAAAGGCAAAATTATTAAAACAACGACTAACAAAACGTAAAGGTTTATTAAAACTCATATGTGCTTCAAAACCTGTCAAAAAATCCAAGCCTTCAGTGTCTTCATCTGAGCCAGACGAAGAGTATGAAGCCGAAGAAGACAGTGATAACGACATTAATGATGAATTCAACGAGAATGAGTGTGTTGGATGTCTTGAGGATTACCACACCACAACCCGTTCAGATGATTGGATCCAGTGTGTTTATTGCAATCGCTGGATGCACGAAAACTGCACAAAATATAAAAACATGTGTGACCTATGTGGAAAGCATCGCCGAAAGGCGATTTAAAAAATTAAATGATATTTTTCTGTGTTCCTTTTTATACCAAAGAATTTATTTTAGTTTGTGACATCTATCCCTGACAGGTTGGGATAGATGGCAAAATACCATTTTTACTGTTTTTTTTTTTTGTTTAAATGTGTTATAGTTTCAAGTATTTGTACTGAAAAAGTTTAAATACACTTTACTTAAACTACCACATGATTTGTTTCCGATATAATAAATTTTCTTAAAAAAAAAATTAATTTTTACTAATTGTGGGGCATCTCTCCCGGACTTTCGTTTGTGTAATTTATTGTAAAAACCTTATTTTTGCAGGGGTAATGTTAAGATGTTTTGAAAAAGATTGTTACAATCGCTGCAGAAGCGCAGGATTCCAAAATAGTCAATGTTCTGGTTGTTGCTGTGCATGTTCTGGAAAAATTATAAGAGAATTACCAGTAGAAATAGACAAGATGGTGTAACCTTCCTTATGGTTATTGTAACTATAAGCGTATAAGCATAAAATGTATTAACTATGTAACTGAAAACTATATGTGAATATATAGGTACTATTTGACCGGAAAAGATGATTTTTATTTTTAACTTTCCGATTATTTTACAAGTCCAACTTCCTATTTTTAATTCCAATGCCTAACTTTGCAAATTAACTTCGTAAATCCAAAATGTATTAAAAAAATAAGTACTTGATTATACACGGTAATTTTATTAATTGGTGGAATATTTTGAGGAGGCGATTATGTTTGTAAGTAAAAAAGCTTTTTACAAATATTTTGGCTGAACGATAGTCATCCGCCGAAAGCTCAATTAAGGATGATTGTACTAATTAGTTTATAGCTAGCAGTCACAAGCAAGAAAATTTAAGCAAACCATTAAACTGCATATATGTACCAAGCTTCAAAACCCAATATACTTACTTATAATGATCTAAAAAAACTATAACGATTAAGAAATACCGATATTATTTTGCAATTTTTTTAATATTCCGCAAATATTTTAAATACGTACAAATCGTTTCTTTATCAAATACTGAACAATGGCTTGCACCCATAATTATCTGTTATTAAAATTTTTTAGTCGTTGATAAATCAAACACGTCACAATTATTTCATGCATAAAAGGCACAGAAATCAAACAAAAATAAAGTTGTTAAAATATATACCTTAGGTAAGTGAACTAAAGTATATTTAGATTAGTATTGTAAATAAATAAAAATAAAATTGTACTTGATCTTTAGATAAATTGACAGGAGAAACAAAACAAACAAAATGAAATTCTTGCTGGTGATGTTAGCTATTTTCTTTACCGTTTACATGTTGGCTGAACCAGCAGAGGCACAAAAGTCAAGTAAGAATTTACAAAATTCTTTACTCACTTTGAGGTCGTTAAATATTTCCCCCTACCCTTATTATTTTACAGGAAGATTGTGTGTAGGCTTTTTAAAGATGGATACAAGAAGAGTCCGTGTTAGTTATTTCAGCATTTTTTCGTTACATCAGATCAATAACATTTTAAGGAACTTGTTGTTTTACAGTGACGTTATTGAAGTTTTGTTGTAAATTTGAAGGGGAACCAATTTTTGAACTGTTTAAAATTAACTTGAGATATTGCGTTCGTTGGCCAATACAATGTATTTACAGTGTTGTTTTTTTGCAGTAACTATTAACCTATGCAACTCTGGACAGTGTCAGGCTATGTGCAGACAAAGAGGCTTCCGATTTGGTAGTTGCGACGGGTGTTGTTGTGTTTGCTCTGGAAGGTATTTTGAGCAACAGCAAGATCCACAACTAGGAACTCCAGAACCATAACGACCACAGGAAAAAAAATAATAAAGTATAAACTTCTGTAGGATGTATAAATAATGCAAGCGATGAACATAAATTGATACCTAAGAACTATTGGAAATTTTATTGTTATATTAACAAACAGAGTTCATGTAATTGTTATTTTGTGTAAAAATAACTTGTATATAAAGGTTTAAGATAATGGCATTAGATACAATTTTGTTTTGAAGAGCGTTAATTAATTTATTCGAGGAATAATGTAAAATTAAACTGATAACAGTTTAAAAAAATTATAATCAACGCATATTGCAATGTTTAATTTTTATCAAGTAATGTATTATGCAGAGGTTCTTTTAAATGTTTTTGTCAGATTAAAATGTGAGCTTTACCAAAAGCTGTATTTTAATGAGCCTTAAAAAACCCAAACTATTAAGTAATGACACAGGAATGTTTTATCAATTCGTTGATTATCATAAAATTTTAAAAGTACTAAAAGGTTTTTACTTTATCAAACAAAATTCACTTTAAGATAATTGAATTATTTCTAATTACTGATAAAGTTAACACGTCTAAATTTTACTATAAAAGGCATCAAAAGCTACTTAAGTTGCATTTAGAAGCAACAGACGATTTCACTGGTAAGAACTTAAGTTTTCTAAACTGAAGTATTGTTAATATTAATTTTGGAATGTTTAATACAGAAATTTAAGCAGTTTGAGCTGAAGTATTACAATATTATTCGAAAAATGAAATTTTTCGTGGTATTTTTTGCTACTGCCTTTGCAATTTCCATGTTGACTGAGTCAATAGAGGCGCAAGATGGACAATCTATAGCTGTACCACCACCATGTAAGAACTTACAACATTTAATGTAACATTAAGGTTCGTTTGTGTAATTTATTGTAAAAACCTTATTTTGCAGGGGTTATTTTGAATAAATGTTCTGAAAAAGAATGTTACTTTCGCTGTAGAAACTCAGGATACCAAAATAGTCGATGCTTTGATTGCTGCTGTGCATGTTCTGGAAAAATTGTAATAGATGTCCCAATAGACGAGAAGGCGTAAACTCCCTTGTGGTTGTTGTAACTATGAACATAAAAAATATGTAACTGAAAATAATATGTGAATACATACTATTTGACCGGAAACGATGATTTTTATTTGTAACTTTGCGATTATTTTACACGTCCACCTTCCTTGTTTTAAATTCTAATACCTAACCTAGCAAATTAATTTCGTAGCTACAAAATGTATTAAAAAAATAAGTACATAACTAAGTGTATACATTGGTGGAATATTTTGAGAAGGCTATTATGTTTGTGAGTAAAAAAGCTTTTTACAAAAGGATCTGCCAACTGCGGGTTCTGGCCTGAAGAAAGGTGTCTCGCTGCCAATTTTAGCTAGGCGATCTGTCTTCTCGTTTCCTGGTATATTGGTGCACCATACCAGTCAGTTTAACATCATTCCTGCTTCCTAGCTTCCTTGGCTGAAGATAGTCAGCCACCGAGTGGTCAATTAAAGATGAATGTAATAAAATAGCTTATAGTTTGCAGTCATAAGCAATAAAATTTAAGCAAACCGTTAACTGCATACCAAGCTTCAGAATTCAATATACTTATAATGATCATAAAAAACTGTAATGAATATGAAACACCGGTATTATTTTGCAACTTTTTTATTATTCCGCAAATATTTTAAATATACATATACAAATCGTTTCTTTATCATATAATGTTCAATGTATGCACGCATAATTATGGTTTTTTTAGTTGACGATAAATTAAACATGTATAAAAGGCACCAGACAGCGAATAAAAATAAGGTTTTAAAAAACATTCCTCAGGTAAGACCTAACTTTCATGAACTGAAGTACATTTTTGTTAATCTGGTCTATATTTAAAAATACATTTGTCATTATGATCTTTAGATTAAATATTGTCTACCGTAATTATTAACAAGCAAAATTTCAAAGAGATTTTTAAAAGAACGATTTCAGAAGAGTCGACCCGAGAAATTTCAGCATTTTTCTGTTGGTCCTAATTAATTTTTTTGTCTTGCAATTTTTTGTCTTGCAATACCTAACTGGAATTTTGCAAAATGTAATTAGGAAGGACAATATTTGAACAGCTCAAAAGTCCACTGATGCAGCTTCAGGCATGGCGTAAGCATATGAATTAATTTAACTGTTTTTTTTTTGCAGCGATTGTTAATCTATGTACCTACGGAGAGTGTCAAGCTGTGTGCAGACAAAGAGGATTCAGATCTGGTAGTTGTAGCGGGTGTTGTTGTGTTTGTTCTGGGATGTACCTACGCCGAGCCACAAAATCCAAATGTACCCCAACAGCTATAACTACACCTGTGAGATGCATTATCAATGTACCCGAGAAAAATAAATAAATATTAAAGATCTCTTGTAAATTTTTATCATTAGAATAACGAACTGCTTTTGGAAAACTATTATTTAGCGCAGGGGTTCCCAAAGTACTGCCCGCGGGACAAATGCGGCCCGCGGACCCTAAAAATACGGCCCGCGCGATGTCAGACCATCCGCCATCTTGAAACCATACCAGATAGTTTTATTTTTAAGAAAAAAATTCAATTCTATGTACCTTATACCTACATATTTTGACGTTTCGAGATTTTGTCGGTTCTCCACGACACGAGGTCTCAAAAATGCTTCTTTTTTTTGTCCCGCCAAACATTTGGAGTCTACAATTTGTCCCGCCTGGTCAAAACTTTGGGAACCCCCGATTTAGCGTGTAGCTAGCGTTTGCATGAAGAGTCAAGGCAATTGCTTTATATTTAAAAACATTTTATGTTTTTCAGAAAAGCTTTAATCTTTGGGCCCTATCTCGGAAACAAATTCAGATGTTTCGTTTCCGCTGTCAATATTGTTTTTATATATTTTTTTCTAATTTCGTTAATAACCAAAATATTTGCCCCGATTAAGCGATATAAACTAAAACGCCCTGTATAATCTATCCATATTTTAAAAATATTATAATCATTGGGTTGTATTTATCACAAAGTCGGTTAACTGATAGCATTTTATTTTATTAAAAAGCTAAACAATTATTCCCCAATTAATGTATTTGCGTAATATTTTAATCGTTCGTTTTATTTTCATTATTTCCATTAAAAACAATGACACATTCGTCGATAATGAAGTCCCTCAATAGCATAAACAAAATGCGCAAGGTTGTGTTGATAAAGTATTGGATAATATAAATAATTGTTATGGTGATAAATAAACAAACAAACCCACTTACTCAAAATTGGTTTTTAATCATGAAATTAAATTCAATTTAAATTAAACTTAAAAGTTTGTCTTCTTATTTCTTCTTGTTATTCTTACAACTCTTTACCGTTGGGTGTGGTTTTTGTTTGTTGCCTCGCTTCGTTAGCTTCTCTCTAGCTTTTTCAATATCTTGTTAGTTCTGTAACCTTACTTCATTCGATCTCTTGGTGTGTGGCAGGTTCTTTCATCTTTTGCTTGGTCTTCCTTTTCGAATTTTGCCCCCAGTTTGCTCTAGATATGCTTTCCTGGGCGTCCCATTCTCTCCCATTCTATATATGAGACCTAGCTTCTTAGTTGTGCCTCTTGGATGTTTGGTTCCATTAACTATACTTTTAGGTTTTCTCATGAGTTTCGTTTCTAATTTTGTCCCTACGCTTTTAAACATAATTTTTTCTTAAAAACTTTACTTCCATTCTTCTGATACGACTTTGTTGTTTATTGGTAGTGGTCTATGATTCATTTAAATTAAACTAGAAGCATCTAACGACACAAAAAAAACAAAACAAACATTTTAAACCAAAGTTCTTCTTCTTGTACCTTTCGGTGTCGAGGTAAACCAAAGTTATTGGCATAAAACTTTATAAACACAGTATATACTTACACTATAAATAAAGTTTATTGGCGCTCAGATAGTCTACATTAGCAATTTTTTTGATATGAACAGAAAATTAAGATTCGTAGTATTTATAAATAAGCAACTTATGTCAAACTTCACAGAAACATTAAATAAACCATAAATAATGACCATTAGTATCGGCTTATCTTTATTATGACTATAGGTTGCTATGAAAAATGAAAAATGTGCAGTTTTTAATGGAACTAAACAAAATAAACACGTTAGCTACACCCTAAATAACAAAATTTACCGATAATCCGCTTAAATGCCTATTAAAAGGAAATTTAGTATGGCACCTAAATAATTTTTAAATCTTAAACTAAGGCGACTTGCTCCAAATATCATGCATTTTCTATTTAATTATGCCTCCCAAACAAAGAGGGATTGGTCAATTTACACCTCAAGAAACACTACGAGCTTCAGAAGCAGATGAGCAACGGGAAGCAAGATTGGAAACGAATCGATTACGCAATGCTCAAGCCCGTTCATCTGAAACGGACGAGCAACGGGAAGCAAGATGGGAAACGAATCGATTACGCAATACTCAAGCCCGTTCATCTGAAATGGACGAGCAACGGGAAGCAAGATTGGAAACGAATCGATTACGCATACGCAATGCTCAAGCCCGTTCATCTGAAATAGACGAGCAACGGGAAGCAAGATTGGAAACGAATCGATTACGCAATGCTCAAGCCCGTTCATCTGAAACGGACGAGCAACGGGAAGCAAGATTGGAAACGAATCGATTACGCAATGCTCAAGCCCGTTCATCAGAAATAGACGAGCAACGGGAAGCAAGATTGGAAACGAATCGATTACGCATACGCAATGCTCAAGCCCGTTCATCTGAAATAGACGAGCAACGGGAAGCAAGATTGGAAACGAATCGATTACGCATACGCAATGCTCAAGCCCGTTCATCTGAAATAGACGAACAACGGGAAGCAAGATTGGAAACGAATCGACTACGCAATGCTCCCACTAGAAGAATAATTTGTTTTACATTAAATTTTGAGCTATATATATCTCAGGAACGAAGTCAATTATGGACAAACGAAAGATAATTTTTTGCGCAAGAGAAAAATACGCGCAAGGCGGTGTCTAGCGTTGAAGGAAGGAGTGTTGTAAATAAAAATTTGAGCCAATCGATTGTTCAACGACACGCTTAGTAATAATCGATATATCTAGGGAACATAGAGACATATAACGTGCAACAAACGAAAGGTAATTTATTGCGCAAAGAGAACTTTACGCGCAAAGAGAACTTTACGCGCAAGCTGGGATCTAGCGGTGAAGGAGCCCCGAAGGGGCTCCGGAATCGCTAGTTGTTTAATTTAATCTACCAATGTAAAAACCTTGTACATTTTTATTCTCTTTGATCAACAGTACAATAAATAACTCCAGCAATAAAAAAATTACTTAAACAAATGTTTTATTCAGCAAATTCTTGAAACTCGTGATATTTTGGTCATATTTGCGTCTACTTTGCGAAAAATAGATTAAGGGTAATAAAAAAAATTGTAAATATTTGCCACTAAACGCCTTTTTTTTGACTATAAAAGGAGAAAAGTTTAGATTGAGTTTATATCAGTCGAGATATTGACCAAAACCATTCTCTTGGTAAGTAATTTACTTTAAAACTAGGTACTATCTAATTTGTTCATTTTGTGTATCTGTTAGCAGCAAAGTATAATGCTTCGTTGAAATATTTTGGGAATACTTTAGTTATTGCAATGCATTAAAAAATTAATTAACAAATCTTCAACCTGACACTATCAGTGACCAAGTGAATGAGGGTCAGGTTAAAGGTTAACTAAAAACTGAAAAAAAAAGTCTAATTATACACCTTGCTGTTAATACAGGGTGAGAACCAGAGACGGATGTAGGTTTCTCGGGGCCTGGGACTTATTAAAGTCCAATGGGGCCCCATTTTTTGTTAGATTAAGAATCTTTAAATTGAGGTTTAAAATTCATTTTTAATAACATCAAAATCAGAGTTGAAATATATTTATTAATGAGATGGTGTTGAATGACAACCATTATATCTTATACAGAGTATACAAAAAGTAACGTAACGGATCAATATCTCGTCTTGTGACAACTTTACAAAAAAAGTCATACAAAAGTTGGTTGTGGTAATTTGCTACATAACCTTAAATTATTTTCTACTATACACAGTGTTTTGTTTTTGCGCATCGATACGTAACTTTGTTTTTTTAAATAGCACACCCACTATATTTTATAATTTTTAGATGTAAGTTCTCTTTCTAAAACATATAAGTTTTATGCATCTAAATTCAGCCGTTTTTGAGTTATTTCAGTTTTTATAAAAACATTGACAGAAACAGGAGTCTAAAAAAATAATGATATTTCACAACATGTCAGAACAAATTCCCATAAAACTTTGTACGACAATAGTGTCATAATGGTTGTTGACTAGTTAAAATTTTAAAATAATACACAGGGTGTTTTTTATGCCCGGTCCATTTAGTCAAAGTTCAAACACGAAAAAGTTAGTGTTTTTAAATGGAACACCCTATATATTTTGACATTTTCTTATTGAACATGTAATTTTCTTCAAAAAGTATTGAAAGTCAATTATGTCTAAAATCAGTATTTCTCGAGTTATTGCGGTTTCCTTGATAATTTACGAATACAAACAATATTTAATTGCAATAAACTAGCAGGCTTCGAAAATATCTCGAAAATTTGTTTTAAATGTCAAATGCAACTCCATTTTTACCTTTTGACTGTATGTTGCATTGTTTTTTTAATTAACTTTTAAAGGAATACAAGTTTAATACATTTTTAAGTAGGTACGACTTATTTATCAAAAATCAAGTGTGCTTTGACATTTTAGATTTTTTTCTCCAATTTTCCGTATATTATCTATGGAAATCATTTTACATTTTGGTCTTAACATGGGTGGCTATTGTATTATTTAAATTTAAAAAATGGTCTGTTTTTAGTTTTTTCAAAATATAAAAAAAAATTGGGGGTGCAGGTTAAATGTCAAAATGGCATAAATTCGTCTTGGAATTCTGGTCAACTTTGCCGATTTGACTGACTATGTAACTGCTATAATAACAAAGTTACCAGTCAACACATGTAGATTGTTGTCACCCCGTATAAATACACGTGAATTTATTTGTTAAATTTTTTGTGGTCGAATTAAAAATAAATGTTTTTAGATTTTTTTGAAGTTATTTTCCCAAAAAATGAAGTTCCTTTTGGTAATTGTTGCAATCGCCTTTATCACTTTCACTTTGAGTGATTTTGGAGTCGAAGCAAGTGAAGAATCAAGTGAAGAAGTGGACGTCGCAGCAAGGAATACGAGTAAGTACAACACGTAAGATTTTTCTCATAAGACTTGAAAATTGACTTGTTTTTTTATGTATTGTTTTAGCAACGACTAGCGTGTGTACTAAAGAAAATTGTGCAGAAAAATGCAAAGCTATGGGATACCAATATTCTGGCTGTGACAAATGTTGTTGTCGTTGTTCCACAAGACCAATTAGAGGCTAACTGTAGTAAACCTATTTTCACAAAATGTAAGCCAAGCACGTTTTAATCAAATAAATATTTAACAAACGATTTTTTTAACATCTTATTTATACCTATATCCTACTCAGAGCTAGGCATTACTTAAGTATTTTTTTACTTCAGTACCTTTTCAATTACTTTTCCGGTACTGCAGTACATTTTAGAATTAGTTACTTAGGACTTGAATCTTAAGTACTTCGGTGAAAATACTGGTACTTATTACTTGTATTAGTAACTACTTCAGCACCACAAAAATACTTAAGTACTTTTTAAAATACTTCAGTACAGTGCAAAGTACTTAAGAACTTTTAGCGAACACAAGTACTTTTTAAGATATTAAGTTTTATAAGATAGGAACTGTGGTTTTCAACGTCTTAAAACTTGTCGAAAGTTTTAAACACAACCCGCATTGGGGTGCATAGAATAGCTACAGTTGAAAGGGTTGTGTGTGTGCAGTAATACGAACAACAATTTTATTAAATAAAAATTAAACTCTATAAGGTAAATCTTATCCTACAACATTTATTGTATTATATTGTGAACAATTCTTTCATTTTTGACGCTAAATAACTAAAATTTGTCTAGTTAATTACTGCTTTGAACCATGTATATTTTTCTTGTCCGTCTCATGTATATAAAAGTCTAGCAAAAATGTCCATAGTAAATGTGCTGTGGTGTCGCTCTTATCATTATATTAATGGAAAAACAAAACGTTTTCAAAATTAATTAACAGTATATAATAGTGAAACCTATATAAGCACAACCAATAAACTACTAATATATTATACGTTCAGTATACATTGTGTCACAAAAATAACGACCCAAATGGCAATTGAGGTATAGTTTTTATAAAAATATAAAAGAAAGTAAAGTTTTTGCCTTACGCCTTACCAGGAAATTAATTTTAAACAAATCAGTTGTAGTCTACCACACACAAAGGGCGTTCAAAAATCGAAATATACATTTTCGCGTCGTAAACTGCCAGAAATGTACAATTTAGAGAAAAATGTCATAAGAAAACGGTTAAAAATCCATTTTTAATTTTACCTGTACGAAAATTTTAACTGCTTTTTTAATAAACTGTAATAATTTACTTTTATAAAGTAATGAAAATTTACATATTCTGTAATATTTTTAACTGGTTGCCTTACACCAAAACGGGTTTTATACTAGTAACATCAGTGATGCTGTAGTCTCTATATAATATCTGCAAAAAGTACTTGAAGAGTACTTGAGAAATACTTTTTGCAAGTACTTGTACTTAAGAATCAGTACTTTTAAAAATAGCTGTACTGGTACTTGTGATCCAAGTACTTGTCATAAGTACTTAAGACTTAAGACTTAAGTAATTTTTGGCCAGTACTTGCCCAGCTCTGATCCCACTGAACTATTACGTAAAAAGTTAAAAAAATTGTTGTTACTTTATATCGTAATTCCATAAACGTACCTACTTGAAGAATTTTAATGAATAAATTAACAAAGAGTGTTAATACTATTAATTATGAACACTATCGCACTGAATAATATAAAAAACAAATTAAAATGCTTTTAGTTATCCTAATCATATTTTAAAAATAGGAGTAGATTTTTATTTAATTTTTAATGTATTAATTAGGGTTTTTATAATTGTATTCCTATTATACTTATTAAAAACGTCATTAAGTACTTATGAATTTCGCTATAAAAGACAATGAAAAGGTAACCTAAGTTTATTCTACTTCTAGCAAGCAATTCTTCTAAAGAACTATACAGGTGAGTGGTTTATTTTCGAAAATTGTTTAAGCCTTTTAAAGTTTAAATATTTAATTACACTGAGTTGTATACAAACTTGTACGAATTTTTGTGTATCACTATAGTGTCGATTTATTAATTTTCCTTACATTATAGCAAAAATTAAGTAATTTTTCATATTTTATTTTGTTTTTAGTAGTAGGCTTATGTCATTCTGTTGTATTAACGATAATTTGACAGAAATAATAATGTTTAATTGTTGATTGTTTATATTTTTGTACCTTAAAAATACGAAATGGCTTACAAATATTACGAAAAGTGTGATATGTTAGAATGTTTTATTCAATGTACTTAATAATAATTCTGAAGCTGCAAGTGAAACTTATTTTAATCGTTACCTATAATGAAGAAGAAATGTCCCACAATTATTGAGATTTGGATTTAATCCTCCAAAAATAGATTTATTAGATTGCGTTCCGTTTGGGTAACGATTAAAATAGGTTTCACTTGCAGCTTCAGAATTATTATTACTTTGAATAGAACATTCATTCTAACATATCATACATTTCGTAATATTCGTAAGCCTTTTCGTGTTTTTAAGGTACAAAAATAAAAACAATCAACAATTAAACCTGATTGTTTCTGTCAAATTAACTTTAAAACAACAGGATGACAGTTTGTTTTACCAAGTATATCTATTCTTAATGACATAAGTCTACTACTAGAAGAAAATAAAACATGAAAATTGACCTAATTTTTGCTATAATGTAAGGAAAATTAATGAATCGACGCCGCATGATATCATATATATGTTATTGGTATCGGGAAAAATCCTCTTGCTCGTGATGCCACACTCAACTATGGTTTCCGTTTAAAAAAATACAACTTAATGTTACAACTCGAATTTCGATTTTTTTTTAATTGTCTACGCCACTGCATTCTTATCAAAAAAGTGCCTTTAGAACGTCAAAATTATTTTTCTTTGTTTTCATAAACAAGCGAGATATAGTCATAATACGAAAAGTCGAAAAATCGAGTTATCGGTGATAACTCGAAAACAAAATACGATAACTAATTTTAGTTTTTGCCATTAACTTTTTCTCGAAAAAAGAGAACGAGGAACGGGGGTTCGTTTTCGCATAAGTCTTATAGTTACCAGATTCCCTATGAAAACATCGAAATTTGCCCACCCTGTACATGTGGCTCCTCTTCGTCGAATTTTGCGTGGCTACACAGCTACATAGTCTTCATTAATTACTGCTGGGTCAAATTTAACCCAAGGGTGCAATACTGCTGGGACATGTATCCCAAGCTCTTCTATTCAAAAAAAGTGAGCTTAAAATCTATTAAGGTAGAGCAAGACATTTTTATCAATCATACATAATTTACTTCATTTGCCAAAAATTGTATTGAAAGGGTTAAATAAATGCACAGGGTTCTGCTTTAAGTTAAAGACAAAATTTGCGATAATTTCTAAGTAAATAAGAAGGCCATGGGTGAAATATAAATAATTATGATCTTTCTCTAAAGTTGTTACTAACTAATTAGCGTTATTGTTAGAAAAATTATAATCTACAAGATGAAATTCTTGATGGTATTTTTCGCAATCCTTCTCGCCACTTTCGCCCTGGCTGATCCAATTATGGAAGAAGAAAATGAAGCGATACTGGAACTGAGTGGAGTCAGTGGAAGCAGTGGCGGCGGTGGAAGGGGTGGAGGCACTCGAGGTAAAATTTGTAGTTTTTGATGTAACTTAAGGTTCATGTAAACATTTAATGTCATTTTCCAGAACTGACGCTCAACCTCTGTGAAAACCGTGAATGCAGAAGGCGCTGTGATCGCAGGGGATACAATCGAGGTAGGTGTAACGCTAACGGATGCTGCTGTAAATGCACCAACAGAAGAAGTGGCTAATCTTGTTATAAACAATTCATATTGTAATATGTAATATGTAACTTTATATGCACCCGAAAAAATAATTAAATGTGTAATCTTTATTGAGCAAACCTGACTTTTAATTAATTAACTAAATAGATCCTCAAAACAAAGCTTGGTGTTAATGTAGGAACACGTATACATCCTTGACCATACATTTTAAACGTTTTGCTGCAAAAAAAAGGATTACTTTAGTAAAAGCTTACCAGAAAAGGACACGATATGTTGTCGCTAGAATCTGATCAAGGCTGTGTTTATTGCATCAAGAATATTAAAACTAAATATTCTGCAGAGTTATACGTGCCACTGGCCATTTCCTTCGGAAAAATAGGGGAATACTAAAAAGTTTAATGATTAAGGTAATTTTTGCGATCGCGTTGGCCATGATACCGTTAGAGATAAAATCGAAATGTTTCTATTTATCAATGTGCGCATCCTTTGCAAGTAAAATGGTGCAAAGTTTGTGAAAAAGCCTTAAACGGTTCCGGAGAAAAACGCGAAAAACGAGGCCCTTTAGAAATTTGTTTTTCTTATGTTAAACGCCTATGCAAGTCGCATAGATTTAGTTATAGATTATACCACAACTTCTCAAATCATAACGCCTTTGCAGGGATTTCGTTTTTAAATTTTTTCTCCGGAACAGTTTAAGATTTTCTCAAAAACTGCACTATTTTACTTGCAA
Source organism: Elmis aenea (assembly GCA_947652605.1). Classification (NCBI taxonomy): domain Eukaryota; kingdom Metazoa; phylum Arthropoda; class Insecta; order Coleoptera; family Elmidae; genus Elmis; species Elmis aenea. The sequence continues at coordinate 57,497,783 of OX393579.1, forward strand.
AGGATGCGCGATTTGGTAAATAGAAGAAATAGGGTACCTTGTAATCTGAGTTAATGCTGGTAGGTAAAGGCAGTAATAAAAAAGGTACTTTCCACATTTATTAAATGCTAAAATGAACGTGAAAATAACATTTTTATAACTAAATTAATCATCCTTAGGACATATAAAAGGTCAAAGGAATTTAGAAATCTAGTAAAACTATCGATAACAACAATGTATTACCAAGGATCATCTGCAAATGTTTCTATTGTAGTATTGTTTGTAATTATTTTAACAATTAAAAACAAAATATGGAAACAATAATATTAAAACAAAATACTTAAATGCTTTCTATGTTAAAACTAAGCTAGAATTTTTGTTTGTTGGTTATAAATTTTGATATCTTGTTAAATAAACTTCATTCGTTTGGATTCTCTTTAAAATTACTTGATCTTGTTCGTACTTATTTAACAAACAGAGTTCAGTATGTTGTATATAATAGCTGCTATTCTTTCAAATATAAAGTTAGTTCAGGGGTACCCCAAGGTTCTAATTTCGGTCCACTATTATTTTTACTTTTTATTAACGACTTGCCACTATCCATAAAATACTCTAGTAATTTAGTTTTTGCAGATGACCTAAAATTATGGTTAAATGTGAGATCAGTCAGTGATTGTGAGTCTCTACAAAATGACATTAACAATATATATTAATGGAGCATGGAAAATAAGTTGCACTTTAACTTTGCTAAATGCTCGGTGGTATCATATCACAGGAAGCATAGTCCAATAATGTTTCAGTATACAATGAAAGACATTTTGATAAGAAGGAAAACGAAAATTAACGATTTAGGAGTTATGTTTGACCCAAAATTAAATTTTGCTGAACATATACGTAAAAGTACAGAGGCAGCACTTAGATCATTGGGGTTCGTATTGCGGAACACTATTCACTTTTAACATGTTAGCTTTTCTTATTTTCTGTACAATTGTTTTGTGAGAAGCAAATTGGAATATGCTTCTGTCATATGGAATCCTTTTTATGAAATCTATATAAAACAAATAGAAGCCGTTCAAAATGGTTCGTACGTTATATAATTTTTAAACAGACTGGTCTTTATCCATATTTAACATCTTATAAAACTATGTTGAGTGAATTGCAGCTTATATCCCTTGAGCGAAGACGGTGTTTGCTGGATCACGTGTATATTTTCAAAATCGTTAATCACAAAGTCTATGTCACTATAGATCTATTAAATAAAATTTCCTTTTTAGTGCCTCGATCAAACAGCCGTTGGGCTAGTACATTTTATTTGAACCGACCTCGTACTAATTTGCTTCAGGTGTCACCTTTGTACAGAATTAGTAACGTGGCAAATATTTTTTTAGATATTGATATTTTTTATAATTGTAGTGTTTCAACTTTCAAAAACAAAGCTTTACTGATTTTACGTGCACCAGTTCAATATGATTTATTTTTGTATTAATTAATGCACATATATTTATTTGTAATATTTTTTTATGTTTTGGCTGATTAATAAAAGCATAGTTATATTATGTATTATGTATATATCTGAGGATAGATTTGTATGATACAATTAATTGATTTTTCTTAATGCACACATTTATAGTACCTATAATGTTACATATATTATTACGTATATTATATTATTGTATATGATTGGGGTTTACCCCTGTTGGGTGTAATTTAATAAATAAATAAATAAATAAATAAATAAATAAGATCTAAAATTGTAATTCAACTAAAACAATCTTTAAATGGACGTCGTTGCCGGCAAAAATCGTTGCTATAATAGCTGCGTATGTGTATGTGTATTTGTGTATAAATAAATAAGACTGCAAATAGGGAAGAGACAAGAATCTTGAAACTGGTATTTCGACGAGGCATAATGGTTTATCATTCGGCTTCTTTATATTAGAAGTAAATTACTCAAACAATTCAAGAATTTATCATCTGAAACATTCACGATGTTACAAAGTGTAATAGATAAAAGCTAACTTTTGCTAATACCATTTAAGAACTTTGTATTTTCATATATTTATCTTTTTGTGTCGATACCACTTTCTGTAATGAAATATGAAAAGAATATTCGACGCATAAATAAACAACAATTCGAATGCCATGCTTATCGAAGAATATTAAATTTATTTATAATCACCAGAAAAACAAAATAATTGACGAAGTTGAATTTCACACAAACAAGGTCTTTAATTTTATTTCATATGTCGTATTCGTTTTTTGTTTATTTATTAATACATTTAATAAGGGGCTATACGATAGTACAGCAATTATGCGCGCTTTTCTGTTGATTTTTCTTTGATAAATTAACTGAAAAACTTGTTTACTGCTGTTGAATGTTACTATAAAAGCAGAAGAAAAGCGAAGCAAATCATATTCAGCTTTCATTAAGTGATCCTTCAATACAACTATACAGGTAAGTGGTTTATTTTTGATAATTTTAAAGCCCAAGCATTTAATACCACTTGGTTGTGGTTAGATGATAAGCTTTTATAATTTTGTGAGTATTCTGCTCTGTTTACTGGATTTTTTTGAGTGAAGAACAAGAATTTTAACATTAAAATTGGAAAATATATTCAAAAAGTTACAAAAAAATGATATATTTGGAGAATATTTAAACTGTACAAGTTTATTAACGACAATTTTGATATCCTAATTAAAGGTACAAAGTTCTGGTTGTGTAAAAAAAATTGCCAAAATTTACAATTTACCAAACAAGTTATGGGCGAAGTATTAAAAACTTTGACCACATCGCATTGCTGTAATTTATTCTTGTTTTTGTCGGAAAAGCTTTCACCCCAAAGATGAAGTTCCTGCTGGTACTATTTACAGTCCTCTTTGTCACTTACGCATTGGCGGTTCCACTTAAGCCAGGAGACGACGACAATGAAGAGGTAGATTTTTCCCAGGGAGAAAATAGAGGTAAGAATTTGTAGTTTTAGTGTATATGAAGGTTTATTTTAACATTCGATGTTTTTTTCCAGGCCTAACTATCAGCATGTGCGAGAGAAGGAACTGCCAAAGACGTTGTGACGAAAGGGGTTACTCACGTGGTGAGTGTAATGGATGCTGCTGTAAATGTTCTAGGAGAAGAGGTGGTTAATCTTGTTATAAACAATTCATATTGTAATATTCACACTAGTGTGCCGTTGAAACAGTAAATAAATGCATATTTCTTGAGCAAAGCTGACTTTTAATTAAACTATTTAGATTCTCAATACAAATTTCTGTAGCTATCTGTTAATATCCACCCCTGTGAAAAACCACAAAAAAATTGAAAAGGTCTATATCACAAGTGCCGCCATTAAGAAATCGAGACGGACAGTGGGGCAAGAGAGAACAAAACAAAATCTGAGGTATTTGCAGATTATCTTGAAAACAAATTCAAACCCAATAAAATGCCTTCTAATAATCTAGAACAGGAACTAGTGAATCAGGAAAATTAAGTAATACTACCAGTCACGCCAAAAGAGTTGCAAACGAAATCAAAAGCAACCTCAGCTCCAAAAAAGCTCCAGTTTTTGACCTGATTACAGGCGAAATCTTAAAGCAACTACCGAGGAAAGGTGTTGTAATGTAACCCTATCTAACTAATGCAGTCTTTAGAATGAAACATGTCCCGTGTATGGAAGGTAGCAGAAGTTATAATGCTGCTAAAACCAGGCAAGCCACCTAATGAGATTAAATCATATCGACCTATATCATTGCTACCAATAACATCTAAATTATTCCTAAAACGACTAAAACCTATCATCGAAAGTAAAATCTGATTCCAAATCATCAGTTTGGATTCAGAGATAAACATAGCACATTAGATCAAGTACATCGGATCACTAATGTCATGGAGAAAGCGTTAGAAAACAAACAAGTCTGCCAAGCTATCATTTTAGATGTGGCCCAGGCCTTCGATAAGGTCTGGCACAAAGGGCTTGTGTACAAATTAAATAAATTGCTACCACACCAATTTGCTAAATTACTGAAATCATACATTTCTAATCGTTATTTAGAATAAAACAAGAAGATGAGTATCCGGGGATGAAGGAAATCAGAGCTGGAATACCGCAGGGCAGTGTCCTTGGACCTATCCTGAATTAAAGACTGTGATTATTGCAGTTATTATTCAAGAAATAAATAACAAGTTTTTGACGTTAAAACCCCTTGAACGTTATATTAAATTCCTGGGTTTATGCATTCGACAATGTCGCGGCAAACTTTTTTTTATGTTCCTTCTGTAATGAAGCTGTGAGTTGAAAAATACAACAGACTGTTCTCTATCAGCTCCTCAAATTTTTGTTACAAAAATTACACGCAAAAACCGCGCCAACCCAACTTACTCAAATCTACCTGCATAAGATTTTTGTGTCAAGAAAAAAGAAGACTTTTGGCGTCGCTGACAAAGACCAACCTAATTTTTGTCTTTTTTCCAACTTATAGCTTCAACACAGAATGCACGTTAAAAAAAAATCTGCCTACACCGCCTTGATACTGTCACGTGCATAAAACCGGCTCTAACGCGCGATCAACTAGTTATCCGCTTCGCGTGTACAAGGCTTCAAATCGTACAGCTCGGCACAAACGCGATAAAACCGCTCGAACCCAGTTCGTAGAACAAGGTAAACGTGCCCAAATTCAAATCGTAGAGCCTCGGTATTAGCGCGAAAAGAACGCCCGAACTCAGTTCGTAGAGACCAGTCAAGGGGTTAATGAAGTCAGTTTTTTTTCGATTTCCACGGTACTCTATTTGCTTCAAGAACGATTAGAAGCAAAAATGTCGAATATCTCGAAAAGATGAGTTTTCGGTATAGGACATACTCAACAAAAAATTAAGCTCTTTTGAAGACGATTTCGATGACAAAAAAATACAGGGGTTTGCTTTTGAGAAAATGAGTAACGAGCTTTTGAAAATCATGGAAGTTGCCACCTATTTATGAACACCCTGTATGCGTGATTCAAACCTTTCTTATATCGAGCGAATAGAGCAATGTTTTCTGCATGCCCTTACCAAATTACAACTCTGTACTTCGAAAAATAGCTTCAGGAGAATTTTTTAATAAAGACTTAAAACCTTAAAAAAATTTGCAAATAATTTTTTTTTTTGTGACATCACCGCATAGAAACCTGTAGTATTTTATATTGATGCAAGGCTAAAATAAAGCCTGTCAAAAATATTAAATAAAAAATGGGGTGTTGTATTTGAAATATAAAAGTTGCTATTAGTTCCAGAGAGGTGACTCACATATTGCGCTAACTTTTGGGAAACTCTTCGGTGTTTTATGATATTTTTAACTAAACTTTACAATGAATGTTAAGGTAATTTATAATAAATGTTTAACTCAATAAAATTATGTACAGTTTTTATTGATATACATCAAAGAATCGTTGAACTATTTTTGAGAATGATATTGCTTATTTAAAATTGATAAGAAGTTACGTCAAAACTACCTGATTTTTAAATTTGAATTGGAAAAGCACAAACAAGCAACTTTTGATTTAAATGCGGTTTCTATAGCAACGGTAACCAACTTAAATACAAATTTTTCCACTAGTAGTCGCCTGTTATCAATAAAAGTAAAATAATACAGGGAGTAAGAATTACGTGACCAGTACGATTTTGGCAACTTTCCCCTATAAGAATTAAAATGATGGCGTATCTCAGTTTGTGGACTGAATAAGTTTAGCCATGGAGCTTAAAAAAAATATAATAGATAACTGTTTTCTGGTATATCTAACGGACTCGAAGTTGTCAACTGTTACCACACACTGCATTTTCCAAAGAGAAAAAATTACAACCCTTTTGAGCGTTTTCTCCTGATGATGTGATGTAAGCTAAAAAAAGCAACAAGGAAGTTTATTAATAATTTTGTTCTATAGAATTTAGTCCAAAAGGTTTACCCTAATTTTATGTACTTACACAGTATTTTATAGTTCAATAAATATACAATAAGCAGCTTTTTCATTTTCAAATAAGTATGCGATATATCTCATTATAGGTGAATAATCTAGTTGTTCATTTTTCCTACTGATTCTTAATCGTACACTTTTTTCTTTTGCTTTAAAAGACCACTTTTGGGCTCATTGATAATTTTCAAAATGTAACAATAAATTATTACATGTTTAAAAAATTTTAATTAGCCAAACTAAAATTGATCCCTTTTCTGTGCGTGTACACAAAATGTAAATGGATGATAATCATACAGGGGTAGCACATTGAATTTTGTCAGTGTCAAAGGCAGACAGTTGTCTTTGATTTATTTATGACCTAGATTAAACAGTACGTTTTTGAAAATTATCAAATTAATTATCGACAGCTTTATTTCTAAATCTGTTCTATAATAGGCTGTGAAAAAAACAACTAGGTAATTTATTTATAAAAACAAGACCAATTAGAAATCACAAATGTTTGCTTGAAAGAATGTCTTGTCTTAAGTCTTAATGCAAGATATTATTTCATTGATAAAAATGCACTTAATCAAAAGAATAAAGTCTTAAACGAAAGTCGCTGCATTTCGACAAAAAACTCAAAAAATATAGGGTATTTATTTATATTTTTAAATGAATTTCTTAAATAATCCAACAATTTACCAATTAAAGTATGCATTATGTAACAATGAAATAAATAAAAGCAATTTTTTTTTAACAGGTCATGGAACATTCTACAGAAACAACGTTGTATTGCCATTAACCATTTTTTTTAAATGGCGGTACCATTTTTGACAAGATATATAAAAAAAAAATTGGTACATAAATTAACAAGCCTCTTAATGCATTGCTTACCAAAGAATGTTTACTTTATTTATAATTAATATAAAACCAAGCAAAACTTTTACACAGAAGGCTATTATTAATTTCATTTTATATCGCATTAGTTTTTCATTTCATTATTAATACATTTAATAAGGTTTATACGATATTATAGCAATTATGCGTATTTTCTGTTGACTTCTCTTTGATAAACTAACTGAAAAAGCTGTTTACTGGTAATGAATGTCACTATAAAAGCCGAAGAAATGCGAATCAAATTATATTCAACTTTCAACAAGCGATTCTTCAAGACAAGTATACAGGTAAGTGGCTTATTTTCGAAAATGGGTTGGGTCTTTTAAACCTTCTTATAGCACTGGGTACGATTATTTTGTGTAAATTAGGAACTGTTGTACAAATTTAATAAAACTTGGTTGTTTTTAAAGAAAGAATAGGAATTCTTACGTATAATTTTAAAATTGAAAATGAACTTCTAATAATGTCAGATACAAATGTGTTTAAAACATGTTATATTGAGAGAATATTGTAGTAATAAGTATTTTAATGCCTCAAATAATTGCACTGGGTTCTGGCTATAGTTAAAGACAACATCTGCAAATATCTGTTAGTAAATTAGAAAGTTATAAGCAAAATATTAAAAAAAAATAGAAATTTTGTCAGATACAAATGTGTTTAAAACATGTTATCTTGAGGGAATATTGTAGTAATAAATATTTTAATGCCTTAAATAATTGCACTGGGTTCTGGCTACAGTCAGAGACAAATATAAGAAATTTTGACCACGTGGTATAATTGTAATTAGCGTATATTTTTGTTAGAAAAATCTTAAATCTCCAAGATGAAGTTTCTGATGGTACTTTTGGTAATCTTCTTTGCCACTTTCGCAATGGCTATTACATCATTTGAAGAAAAGGATGAAGATTCAGTATTAAAACTGGTACAAAATAGAGGTAAAAATTTGTAGTTTTCGATGTAAATCAAGGTTCATATACACATTTCATATCATTTTCCAGATCTGACGATCAACATGTGCGTGGGAAGGGAGTGTCAAAGGCGTTGTGACGGAAGGGGATACTCACGTGGTGATTGTTCTGGATGCTGCTGTAGATGTTCCAGGAGAAGAAGTGGTTAATCTTGTTATAAACAATTCATATTGTAATAAAGGGTGGGGCACGAGAACTAACCGTTTTTAAATTGATTAGTACTCGGCCATTAAGAAAGGTAGCGTCGTGTGACAGGTGTCATTTAATTCCTTAGCTCAAAGCATTTTATTATCAACTAACATGGAGCCGTGGACACTAGAGCACCGCGGTACAGCGTGAGTTTCGCCGCAGATTCAATATTCATAAAAATGACTCTGTTCCCGCTCATGACACAATTTTAATTGGGTAAACTTTGCCACCGCGCATCAAACTGTTTGTTACCTTCGGGCTATGCAGCGGTTTTTCGTGTAATTGTCGCGGATTTTTAGCAGCCCAATACCGACAATTTTGTCTGTTGACGGCCCCATTAAGGTGGAAATGGACTTCATCGCTCATGTCTTCATTTTGCTCGAAGAGTGCAAGCATTGCCTGTGCAAAATGCAATCGTTGAGGGTAATCCCTTACATTCAATTTCTGCACAACCGCTTGCTTCTATGAATGGAAACGTAGTTCACCATACAAAATCCGTCTTACAGTAAGATTGCTGATATGAGTGCAACTGAATGTCTTCGAGCAGAGCGGCCTGGGCTTCGCAGTACCGCTTGTCTGACTCTTTCCAAGTTCTCTGGAGTCTGGAGTACGCATAGTACGTTAGGGGCCGGGCGGATTCTTTTCCATCATTGGGCCTCTTGTTCGAAGATTGTTTACTCAACGTAAAATTGTGTCATGAGCGGGAACAGAGTAATTTCTATGAATATTGAATCTGTACCGCGGTGCTCTAGTGTCCACGGCTCCATGTTATTTGATAATAAAATGCTTTGAGCTAAGGAATTAAATGACACCTGTCACACGACGCTACCTTTCTTAATGGCCGAGTACTAATCAATTTAAAAAAGGTTGGTTCCCGTGCCCCACCCTGTAAATACACTGCCATGCTCCCGAAAAAATAAATAAATATGTAGCATGTTTTGAGCAAACCTGACTTTTAATTTATTAACCACTTATACTCTCAATACAAAGCTGTGTTAGAAAAAGAAGAATGTAAGAAGAAAAATGTAAAGAAGAAGACGAATGTGAAGAGAAGAAGAATGCAAAGAAGAAGAAGAATAATGTGAAAAGAAGAAGAATGTAAGAAGTGTTTTTGAAAAAAGGACAACTTAATAAAACTTAAGCTGATTTAACTAAATGAAGTCCTACGCTAGACTCCGCATTTAGCTACAGTATTTTGCATAATTTTTTAATATTTAGAAATTTAGCAATAATATAAAAGTATTTCATATTATACTAGAGATAGAGATAAATAAGCTTTTTTGTATTGTAAAAGCCCAGTATTAATATTGGAAAGGAACACAAAAAAAAAATGAAAGGAACCTTTAAACAAACGCGAAAAGCAAGATTTCAAGAGTTAATTTCTTATGATAAATAATTTAAACTTAGTAAAAAGTATTTTTCGTAACCTATTACACGATAGACTTAAAAAAAATTTAAAAGTACTGATTATGTAACTGTATTAAATAAATAAGAGGTAACTATCAAATCAAATCACTCAAAAACGAGGAGTGTTACAAGGAGATACCTTGAACCCGACACTATTCCTGGCATCTGTACAGGACCTGCCAGGCTTCAAAAAACACACGAATCATACTCCCTATGTACGCAGATGACCTAGTTGTATACTCTAAAGACCTCCAAAAACTTCAGATAAGTTTGAACCGCCTAAGCCTTTAGTGCGATGCAAATAAACTAGTCATTAACCACACAAAGAGCGAAATGAAGAAATTCCGAAAGGGAGGTACTCAAAAATAAAAACGACAAAGCTTACATAGGAAACCAACAAGTCGACTTCATCAATGAATATGAATACCTAGGAGTAACACTTCACGAAACCCTAACCAAACATAGCAACGCAAGAAGTAGGAAAATGGTTCAAGTGATAGGATCCCTGAGGAATGTACGAAACCTAAGTCGCAATTAAGCTATACAATATAAAGATCTGGCTTACAGTAACATATTGTTGTGTACCTTGTGCACGGTCCTACAGGCAGGGCTTCTATTGCAGCTAGATGGTGTGAAGGCAAGATACCTCAAGAAAGTTCTAGGCCTACCGAAGAACAACTAATACTTTCACTTGTCACTTAGCAAACACAAACACGGGAGAAGAGATTACAGGGAAATTTAAAGGCGTAACAACACGAGCTCAGGAAAAATACGGACAAATAGTAGAAGAAAAGAACATGAAGTTTGTAGTCGAAAGTTTCACGGATGGACCAGCTTTCAACTCTCAAGGATGGACAGGTGCTAACCAGAAACAAAGTCACCTAATAACCTATGTCACCCTTCATGGATATCACCATCTAATATGTAACAAACCACACTTCCATCATGCAGAGGAGGACTGTACTTACCGTCTGTGTAACAGCCCAGCAGATAGCTACCATCAATAACATGTGAGAAAAGAACGAGCCGGTCACTAACTCAATTCATTAAAGACTTATCCAAATTAACAAAATACTGACTATAATAAATAATAATGTTGTACTAAGAGAAAGGAATGTACCTAATAATAGTAAGATATGTAAAATATGTTTGTTATTATCTGCATCTATGTTAGGCAAAATAAAGATTTATACATAAATAAGAGCTAATGTTTGTTAAAAAGCTATGATATAATATTTAATATAAAAACGTTGTTTCTATGCCACTATGCCGATACCGCATTTGGCAATGAATTATGGAGATATATATAATCGACGCTTGATAAATAAAGAATTTAAATGCAGCATTTTATCGCAATTATACAAACTTTCATTTAATACATTATTTATCGAAAAAGTGGTGATGTTATTTTAAATGAACACAAAAAAAATATGAAACTAAATGGAAAATTATCGAATCCAATATGTTTAAACACCACAAGTGTTTTAACATTTTTTAAACCCTATAGTTTTTTTTTGCGTTATACTTAATTAAGTAAGCATATTTAATCTAAAAATGTTTACTATTAAAAGCACCGATAAATAAGAAACTGTAACAGGCAATTAAAAATAATTAACGCCACTATATAAGCCACACGATTTTACCCCAAATGTATTCTAGTTTCAACCAGCTTTCTACTTAGCAGTAACTACAGGTAATTAATTCTTTTTTATAAACTGTCTTGTTATTTTTTTTTAAATCGTTGTCTTTAAAACCCCTTATAAACTTCGTTAGCTCTAATAAAGCAAGAATTTTCTAGTGTTGAAATGTGTTTAATGTACGAGATAGAGCTTTGAAGTTTATTGCAAAAAAGATTTGCTTTTTGAATATTTTAGGATTTCACACACATTTTTTTTTGAGAAATTCGATTTTGATATTAAACACTTTACTTATTTTTCGAATGAAATCCTATACTTTGTACACTTAAGACTTAACTACCAGTAATTTTCAAAATATATCAAAGAAATTTAGGCGTACTCATTTGAAATGTATAATTGTTCAAACTCATTGGATACTTTTAAAACATCTCGAGATATTTAAGAATTTTACATTTCGAAGGTATCTACAATTATTCGCTTATTATTTATTGATTTCGCGGAGGTGGTTCCTATACGGCGACCTATTGGTTTATTGTACCCTCTGGTGATAGCCCCTTACAACAGTCCTGTGTTTTTGAAAAACTCCAGGATTTTCTTTTTTAACTCTTCTTGATTGGCCTTTCCATCCCCAGAAGTCTACGTCGATAGTATGTGAATCATTCACACTGGTATATTACGTGAAGAGGAGTTTCTTCTTCACAACATCCTCTGCATATATCGGTCTCTGAAAGCTATATTATGTAGAAGTGTTTGTTTAGCCCACAGTCCTGTGATGTCCTGAGGCTGCTCTTATGTCTATTCTGCTCAACCTGAGCACTTCCTCTGTCTTTTCTTTAGAGACAGGATAGCCTCAGAATGGACTCGTTCTGCTACTTTTTTCCAATGAGCATTACGCCACTGTTTTAATGTCATTAAGACACCGCTTGGCTGTTCCATAGGGTGTGCCAACTGCGGGTGCTGGCCCGAAGAAAGGTGTCTCGCTGCCAATTTTGACTAGGCAATCTGCCTTCTCGTTCCCTGGTATATTAGTGTGTCCTGGGCACGTTTAACATTATTTCTGCTTCCCAAGTGCCCGTATGCAGTTCTGAACAAGTTCTGAGTTTACTTCCCAAGAACTTTTAACGCTGCTTAGCCGTCGGTCACTCTTAAGATAATTTTATTATTAAAATCTCTTGGCTGTAAGATAGTTAACCATTGAGTGGTCAACTCTGTTTTTCTTAACTCTTCTTGGTAGGTATTTTCCATTTCTAGAAGTCTACGCCGACGGTGTGCGATTCCTTCACCCTGGCATAGTGCGCAAGGAAGACACATACTCGATAACTTTTAATAATATATTCAAAAAAGTTTACGGTTATTACCCAAAATGGAAAATTGTTCTAACTTAGTCGATATAGATAGAGATATCTTGTAAAATTTAGGACGATGTTTATTCGAAACGGAGATTTGTTTGCAAGAGTTTAAACCTCTTAAAAATGTTAGGTACAACTGAGTAATTAACGTTTTTGTTAAAGAAACCTCAATCTTCAAGATGAAGTTCATCATGGTACTTTTCGCCGTCATTCTCTTCACTACTTATGCTTTGGCCGATCCAATTATGGAAGGAGAAAATGAAGAGATCGAATTGGATATGGTTCAGCGCAGAAGTAAGAATTTGCAGATTTTTGTGTAAATTAGGGTTTCCTTTGATTTTTATTGATTTTTTTCAGACGTAACCGTCAACGTCTGCACAACGCGCAACTGCAGAGAACGTTGCAGAGAAAGGGGATACACCCGCAGTGCTTGCGATGGATGCTGTTGTAATTGCTGGCGAAGGAGATGCAATTAATCTTGTATAATGTTCCGACTGTCAAACCCCCGATAAAATGAATAAATGCATAATTTTTATTGAGCAAAACTGACTTTCAATAATTATTTAACCAGAACCTTAATATAAGCTTATCACGATCATTTTTCATATTCATAACTGCTACAACTACTTCCTTAAATTCCAACCGATTGGTGTTATAACTGAAACCCTAAATTTAAATGCACTGAAGTACTAAAAAAAAGATAAAATTACATTTACTTACCTGAAAAAAAAGATCAATACAAAAGGAACTCAATAAAGTTGTTAAATGAAACTCGAACCTTTTTAATATATTTTAAGTTGTTCTTTTATCCAATTATATTGATAATGGTGTCATCGCAGTGTTAGAAAAGTAATTTGCAGCATTTCTTTACAAATAAATGGTTCTTTCTACAAGTCTTTTATGGGTGAAGAAACGGTAAAGTGATACATTAAAAACTTATGCAGAATTTTGATGTCCATTATGGATTTCGAAACTATATCGATTTATAATAAAAATCGACAGGTGGATATTTATTGGAAAACAAAAATTTAAGTATATCATATTGGTTACGTACCAACTGCTATATCGATTGTTTGAATAATATATTATTATTATTAATCATATCCTTATAAACCCCAAGGTGTTAAGGTACGTTACAAAACATCATCCAGTTTCTTGAATAAGCCCTCTCCACTCTCTCCTGTTTCTTGTTTTCCTCATCCCCTCACTCCAGGTCATTCCTCTATCCTTCAGACATTCAGCCACCACTTGGTTCCACGCTTTCTTCGGTCTTCCTCTTTGTCTTTTCTGTCGATTTTCTACCATCGTTCATCCTTACTAGATGCCCAAACCACTTAAGATGTTACCTTTCTATGTTTTACAAAACTGGTTTAACAACGAGTTCTGCTCTAATTGTCTCTGTCGTATTTTATCTTTTTGGGTGATACCTTTGACGCCTCTTATATACTTGATTTCTAGCGCCTGTATTTTCATTGGTTGATCAACACCCAGCTTTTGCATCCGTATGTCAGAATTGGTTTGTAGGTACATTGCGTTGTACACTGTCATTTTCGTTTTCTTCGATATTTCTTTTTTCCTTATGAAAGCGTTATTAAGTGTGCAGAAGAGATTAGTTGTATTCACTATTCTGTTGTTGATTTCAGCCTCTTCCTTTCCATCCTTATCTATATTTACTCCCAAATACTTGAGTGTATCTATTTGTTGTATCTCTCTTCTATCTAGTTTTATTTATTGTTACGCTTGATTCTCTCTTCCCAATTACCATTAATTTGGTTTTAGCGATGTTTATTTTCATGTTTCTCTTTTCCAATGCTGTCTTCCCGATGTCTAAATTCATGTGTATTTGTTTTCCGTTCTTTGCGTAGAACATCAAATCGTCGGCAAAAGCACATTCCACTATTTCCACCATTTGCATGTTTCTGTACCCTACTTGTAATTTCTCTGTTTTACCCTTCGTTTCTTTTATTACGTCATCGAGAACTAAATTGAATAGAGTAGGGCCCAGTACTCCTCCTTGTCTTAATCCTTTTTTGGTTCTGACTCTTCTGACTGTAGGTTTCCTGTTCTGACATAATTTTTTATGTTTCTGTATATGCTGAATATAGCTTTTTCTAGCTTTTTACTAATTCCTCTTTGTCTAAGGCTATTCCATACCTCTTTTTTTGGGATACTGTCAAATGCTCTCTCAACGTTGACAAAAACTACATGGTGTTGTTTGTTGAATAATATATTAATTAGTATTAAATATCTAGGTGACAAATTTTTTTTGGGATACTGTCAAATGCTCTCTCAACGTTGACAAAAACTACATGGTGTTGTTTGTTGAATAATATATTAATTAGTATTAAATATCTAGGCGACAAAATTTAGCATACAATTTTATCAAAAGGCAAAAATTCTAGCATTTACAATTGCCAATTTCGGTTGGTACTCGATTTCGACTTTTTTTAATGAGCTGAATTTGCTAGGTATTTGTTTTACAACAAATTAGGTAAGTAGGAACTGTACTTGGTCGAATTTATGAAAAAACTTGTAATTGAATTTTTATTTTCCAACGTTTCGCTTCTTCGGGTCTTCACCAATAAATGGCATTGTAGGAAGAACAATGTATTTATAAGGAAATGCTACAAATTACTTTTTCAAAATCATTTAATAAAAGAAGTATATACTAAATATCATAGCAATGTTCGAGTTTAATTTAAAAAACGTAATTTTGGTATTTACCTTTTTATTCCTTTTTCATAAATGTTGTAATTGTATTTTTTGTTTAAGTACTTCGTACATTTGCATTTAGGGTTCTGGTTATAACACCAATCAGTTAGAATTTAAGGACGTACTTGTAGCAGTTATGAATCGGAAAAATGGTCGTGATAAGCTTATGTTATGGTTTTGGTTAAACAATTAGTAAAAGTCAGTTTTGCTCAATAAAAATTATGCATTTATTCATTTTATCGGGGGTTTGACAGTCGGAACATTACACAAGATCAATTGTTGGGTCTCCTTCTCCAGCAATTACAACAGCATCCACTGCAACCACTGCGGGTGTATCCTCTATCAGCGCAACGTTCTCTGCAGTTGCGCGTTGTGCATCGGTTGATGGTTACGTCTGAAAAATTTCGTTAAATGTCCAAATGAACCTAAATTTACGTTCAAAAACTGCTAATTCTTACTTCGGCGTTGGGCCATCTCCAATTCCAAATCTTCATTTTCTCCTTCCATCATTGGATCTGCCAAAGCATAAGCGAAGAGAATGACGGCGAAAAGAACCATGAAGAACTTCATCTTGGAGATTAAAATTACTCTAACAGAACGAATAATTAGTAAGTTTTACTTGAACTGCAGCAAAATTTTTCAAGAATATTCGAATGTTTTCGAACTCTTGCAAACAAATCTACAATAATTCGAATGAACATCTTCCTAAATTTTACAAGATATCCCGATATCGATCAAACACGTTGGAACAATTTTTCATTTAGATTGAATAAGTCTAAAACTTTTCAAGATATTTTGACATCCATCGAACGAGTTTGAACAGTTTTTTATTTATAGTGTAGATAACCAAAATTTTTCGGAATTTTTCATATGCTGTCGAAAAAGCGCCGTTAATTTTATATTTCCAAATTACAATACTTCAATTTTTACATTACTTTAAAAATAATCAAATGAGCTTAAACAATTTCATATTGCGATTGAAAACGTCTGTAATTTTCCTGATTTCTAGATATATGCTGAACTAATTCGATCAATTTTATATTAACGCCTCATTTCTTTTGTCACATTAAAACTTTTTAGAACACTAACATCTTGGATGTAAGTGTATAGATTATCGATCGATATTCGTATGCTAATGCTTGGTCCTTAAATGAATGCAATAAATATATCATTTACTCGGTTCGTTTTACTCCAAGGAGAGCGTCATTTGCAGGTGCATTCTAAATTGATGACAATTTGCTTTGAATAAATAGTATATTCGGATACTTATTTTTAATGTAACATTCGATTAGCAAAATAATCGCTGTAACCAACATTTAGATTGTTTTGCTATTAAATTCCCTCTCCCTTTACTTTATATTTTTAAGTTACAGAACGTAAATGTTTATTACAAAATTATTAAACCATCACAATTACTTTAAAGTAAAGTATGTTTTTTGGATGAATGGTAAAATCATAGATTATTGGCTGGGAAAGCTTTCAAAGATATACCTACAAATATAAAATTCTATGTAAAGAAAATTATAATGAAATTTTCAAATCATAAATCTCTTAAAGAATTGTATGTAGGTAAAATAGCAACACCAGAAAAATACAAAAAGGACTTGCCACCGAAGAAATTTTGTGCAGAAACATTATCAACATTTACAAAGTTTGTTCAGTGACAATGAAAACAACGATTGAAAATAATAAGACGACTTACCTGTAGAAAATGTTCAGAAGTAGAATACATTGGGGGTTGATTTGTAAGGCTTTTATAGTGACTTCAATTATTTTTAATTGTTGTTTACAGTTTTTTATTTATCAGTCGTCAAATAGTTAAAATTTTTAGATTAAATATACTTACTTAAAACATGGAAAATGAATTAAAGGCTATAGGAATTTTAAAAAAAGTTAAAACACTTGTGTTGTGTGAAATGTTAGATTTGATAATTTTCTGTAATGTTTCATAACTTTTTGTGTTCATTATAAATAATTTTAACATTTTAATGATAAACAAGGCATTAAATAAAAGTTTGCAGAATTGCGATAACATGCTGCACTTAAGTTGTACGTAGGCTCCAGGTAACATAACAGATATCATAAAGAAATTCTTTTCAATATTGAGCTGAAAACCATTTTACATTTATTCATTACTTGCTTCTACATAGCATATTTAAGCTTTCATCGAAATAGGTTTACGGCAAAAACGAAGTCGATTATAACAATAGCAACCAGAATCTTCAGAGCCACCTACTGGTAACCTCTTCTTTTACGTTGTACAGGGTATTCAAATTCGAGTTTAAGCATGGGGATCTCGCTTATTATAATAGCTAGAGTATAGGTTTGAATTTGCCAAAGTTGCTAAATTTCATGCTCAATAATTATCTGAAGAGATTTTGGAAATATCTCAAACGGTATTCAAAAATATTAGGAAAAACTGGAAAATACGATTTTTGAAAATCGTCTATAACTCCTTTGGAGTTTGAAATATTTTATATGTGGAAAAACATTGCGCAACTTTGTAAGCCGCATCGGACAGTGGTTACAAATTCTTCCTAGATCGATTCCTTTTTGTTTTATGACAATCAACTTTATTTTTTTTTATGGGCGCAATTTTTGCTATTTATGTACATACCTAATCAAATAGTATTTATTTTTCTGAATTCTTTGATGTATCACACATGATATTTTACTTCTTCTTTTATTGTCATATTTGAAAAAATGAGTTTTAAACAATAACCACTATAAATCAGGTAGGCCGGTCATTGTAGTTTATGTAGTTTCCATGACAACCAATCAACAAACTGAAAGTTTTGAAAGCCTATTACTTGTCAAATTAATGAATTCGTAAAAATGAACTTTAATAACGAAGAAAAAAGCGCGATTTGCTGCCAATTTTTTATACCTTTCTTTTACGTTTTCTTACCTATAAGTACTTTATCACGTTTTTAACAAATTTACTCAAGTCTCTGTTCAACGTAGAAAAATAGTGTTTTTCCCGGATCTGTTTGTAATAAAAATGTTTTGTTTACATTCATCTGAAACCTTTCTGCCATATTATCTTCTGGGTTTTGCAAAAGCCCCATGTTTCCCGAAGTATCTGTCCAACGTACAAAAATATGTGTGCGAGGGTTGTCTTCTTTCTGGATATGTTTCTGTTTTTTGAAGATAGGTATATTTGAAGCAATCGAGCTTCAGACAATTTTTTTGTCGACTATTGGCTGCATGGTTTCTTATATTCCCTTCAAACAGATCAACGTTATTTCTTACGAAAAGGATGGCTTCGAGATGAATAGGTTGTAAAAGGTTAATATTTCTTTGTCACGAAAAATATAAAATACCTGGGCAATGTACAAAATTAAACTCGTTACCCATAATAATAGTGCCGCTAATAAATGTACAAAATATGATATGATAGTGAATATAATTTATGTATTTTCATTGAATTAAAATTTTACGAGTTTTCGTCTAATATGAATACGTCATATAAAATGCTGATAATTTTGACTATAAAAGGCATTAAAAATTACCATGGATCATATTGTACAAGCAGCAGAGTGGTAAGTAGTCTAAATATATAGGGCATAAAAGTTTTGAATTTTAATAAATATGATTTGTACTTTTGTAATTTGGTCATAGTCAAGTTTTATACTTTTATAATTATTTTCATTGTGCTACACAATTGTTCTAAGATGTGAAATTGTACCTGTATTAAACAAAACAGTATTGAACTTTAAATTAATTTAACGTCAACAGTAAACTCCAGCTGTGAAAATATTATATATATATATATATTTCTTTTAAAGCTGTTTAAAATAAATTTAAAGTTTGTGATTGAAATATTTTCCACCTATTTAATTTGCTGGCTTTTATATTCTATCTCCTGAATACAAAATGTGTTGGTTTTTAACTGATGTGTTCGTATTTTAGAAAATGAAGCTTACTGTATTTTTACTTTTTGCAATTGTTTTTGCAACTGTGGCGTTAGCTGATCCCATAGATTACGACGAGGCAGAGGTTTTCGGTAAGAATCGAATAATAAAAATGACTATTCTGAACTTATGCCCAAGTTAGTTTATCGTTAAATTTTAGCCAGGGTTTGCGAAACTTTGGCGGTTCTTGTCAACTAGTTCAATTTTTGTTTTAGTGTTGTAAGTTGCATATATTTCATTGACATTGTTTTTCTATGCAATAATTGTCCTGCACACATACTTTCACTGAGTGTTTTTTCATGTATTTGTTTCAAAAGTATGAATCAAAATCAATTATGAGGATATTTATACCGTTTTTTATTTTGAAAACGTAAACCTACATATCTTATTTATTGAAATGGGTTTTAATACATCGAAAACTAATTGAAATAAAACAAAAATTTATGTTTCGAAAAGCTAAATTATTGAATTATTTAGCAGGACTGATAATAGAATGTACACGTTAAGGTTTGGTTTCGCAAAACAATTTTTTGTAACCATTAAATATACCCTTTTTTTATTTAGCCGAATCTCCACCATCTAAGAAACCCGTATCAGCCTGTTTCTGTGATATTCTACTATGTCATAATTATTGCCAGGCACGAGGACTTCGAGGAAGTTGTATACCATGGCCTTGGAAATTGTGCAGATGGTGTATTTGTCTCTAGACCTCGCTTACTTCGACTTTGAAATGATATTTTAATAAAATTAAATTTTAACATAGCATGCGTGCATGTCTTATGTGTAATAATAAGCAAATAAAAAATTGAGCAACATATTTTTTTTTCATTGACTTTATATGCACATACAAACATTAACCTTTGTTTTCGCTATTCTCGACGGGATCGACACCCATCCGACACTAAGTATGATTTCGTACAGAACAAACAGGACGCTAGCCATTGAGAAAACCTTTGTAATCATAATTTCAACACGGGACCAATGGTAGCTTCAAGAAATAGAGCTAAATGGCCTGGTCTGGTTTACGGACGGGTCAAAAACGCAAAATGGCACAGGCTGCGGAATATGAGGAGCAGCATAACTGAGAAAAGACACATCTGTAAGCCATGGACAGTGTGCAACTATATTTCAAAGCGAAGAGAAACACCATTTGAAAGTGATTTTAATAATAAAAGAATCTTCATAGTGTCAGACAGCCAAGCAGCGTTAAAAACTCTCGGCTTGTCGGAAATAATCTCAGGACTTGTTCTAAACTGCATACGGGCACTTCACATGCCAGGAAGTAGAAATAATGTTAAACGGGTATGGTGCCCAAGGCGCACTAATATATCAGGGTACGAAAAGGCAGATAGCCTAGTCAAAAGTGGCAGCGAGACACCTTTCTTCGGAATAGAACCGCAGTTGGTACATCCTATGGAACAGCCAAGCGGTGTCTTAGTGACCTATTGGGGGCATAGTGCTCATTGGAAAAAAGTAACAGGACAAGCCTATTTTAAGGCTATGCTGCCAATGGCCTCTAAAGAAAAAAACAGAAGAAACGCTCAGGATGAGCAAAGTAAACAACAGAGAAGCCACAGGACTCATCACAGGACATTGTGGATAAACAAACACTTCTACATAATACGGCTCTCAGAGACCGATAAATGCAGAGGATGTGGTGAAGAAGAAGAAACTCCTCTTCGCGTACTATGCCTTTGTGAAGGATTCACAATTTATCGGCGTAGACTTCTGAGGATGAACAATGCCAACCAAGAAGAGTTAAGAAAAACACCCTTAAAGAAAATCCTGGAGTTTTTTAAAAACACCGGACTTCTTTATGTGGCCATCATCAGAGGGTACAATAGACCAATCGGTCGCAGTACAGGAACCAGAAAGGGGACCACCTCCCCGGAAATAGTTAAAAAAAAACTCAAATTGTTCTGGTATAATAATTAAAGCGGTTTGTAGATTCTTTGGACGTTGATGACTAGCAAAAAGGATGTGCGTACTGTGTACTTCAAGATTGTACTTTATATTATCTCATTAACTAAGAAAAGATTTAATAGGTAATACATACGAGATAACTTCATATAGCGTATTGCTTAAAAAGTATAAAAAAAATAGGTTGACATAAATAAATTGAATTAAAAAATCTGTGGTCTAAAATATATTTTAAACAAGTTTTTCAGTAAACTGTACGTAAATAAAAATTGCAGTATTGATTGATAATTATTAACAATAATTTACAACATTTTAAGAAAATATTAAAGTTGAAGTAATCTAAAAAAATATTTTTAAGCGGTTTATGAATAAAGTATTAATTTATAATTATAAATCATGTTAACTACATTTCCAGAACATATTGAGGTACTTGCAGAACTTTTTTGAGTAAAAGTATAACACGATTCATACTCTTGCGAATATTTCGAAAAGTCTGAAGTCATAAAATTATTTCTAGTTGTTTTTTAAATAAACCATTGATTTGCAATTATTTTACTTATAATGTTTACATTTTTAGAATATATGCAGCCACCTGAGAAACTTTAATTTTTTTGATAAAAATAGAACAGCAATATCCTCTTGCTTATATTTGAAAAAAATTGAAGAACTGTACTCTAAAAAATATTTATAAATAGCGTGTAAAAAGCTAAGGATTGATAATTATAGCTACGTGTTAGCTACATTTCCAGAACAGCAAAATATTTGTTCCTCCAGGTAACTTTTGGTCTTATTAACAAAATAAGACACCGTTGCTTTGATGATTGTACTTTTACTAAGAATAATGTTTTATGTGCCAGGAATATTTAAAAAAGATTTTTGCGTCGAAATATTTTTATTATTTATTAATAATGCATGCATGGTTTAAAGGTTAAACTAAGACATAAATCGGACCAGAAAATAAGAAATCTAAGGGCGACGTCTACAGTGACAGCGGCACCTGTTCCATGCTATGCAATGACCGCTTCTTCCCATACGTCTGATTCGACACATTTGTGCGCAGAAGGGGTTAAAACACGGAATTAATGGGATTTCACATCTTCTCCTGGCAGGTTCGGCTGTAAAAAAAAAGTACTTGTTAATACACACATAAACATTTAAATTTTTGCAAAATTTTCTAAACAGATTTTAGAAATTGGAACTGCAGCTTTTGTGAAATATCAAAAATGTACCTTCGTGATCTCTACAAAGTACAGAAAAATTAAAAGTGTTGCAAGAATAACTGGAGAAGAATCTAAAATATTAGCAGTACGCCGACAATATTAGCTCTTTGTGGGTTATATTCAGTATATATAAAATTGATAACATCGGTTTCTTCTATTTCTTGATAATAAGGTAAACTATGGCTTGCTGGTTTTTAACGGGTTTTAATAAACAAAAATTAATAATTAACCTGTTAAAAACCAACAAGCCATAGTTTAATTTGACCTATATAAAATTGCTTAAATGTATAAAAAAATCTCTAAGGTTTCAAAGGGTAGCTGAAGCATAACACAAAAATACAAACAAAACCTATTATCAGCAGATAATTCAGTACTAAATGGGTAATAAAAAACCATGTTAAGTTTATTTAGCAAATGTACAGGAGCTATCACAAAAAAGTTATGTAGTCACCAAGGACCACGGCAAATAAAAACGGGTTTAGTCAAAAAAAAACATGGCAGATGGACGATAAAAGCACCAGAGAGGCACTTGATGAGTTGGAAATAACACAAAAATTAAAAGAAAAACAATTAAACTCATTGGGTTTGTTCAATAATAAAAACAAAACAAATTCTACAGGTGATAAACTTGGACAAACCTGGAGAGGCTTAGATAATATAACCAAGCTGGATGCATGGCGAGGAAACTTTGAGAAAATGGCTAGTCTGGTGCAGTCGTAAAAGGTGAAAAAACTCATTTTAACTCCAAAAGACATAAGAAGCGTCGAAAGAATGTGTTAAAAATATTTATTTCTTACCAAAAGTCTCTACTTCGTCATCAAATTCATCTACTGGTTCTGCCAATGCAATATTGGCAAATACCATAGCCAAAAGAATAAACAAGCTTAGCTTCATTTTCTGAAATTGAAATAAATTACAGAAAAATATCACTCGAATAATTATACCTGTAGAATACCTTTAAATTGTTTTAGCAATCTTCGTTAATAGATGGCTTAAATACTTTTTTTGTGACTTTATACATATTTTAATCAATGATGACGTATAAAAGCTGGTATTAAAATTAGCTGGAAACATTTAAATTGATTAATAATAATTAATTTTCATAACATTTCCAGTATTTTATATTTTAGGAATTGATTCAACCTTTACACCGGGTGAACTACATGAAAGCTAAATTTTTTGAGTTTGTATACGTCTTCTAGCCCTGGTAACCTTAAAATTTTTATGTTTATTAATTAACGTTACGATTTATAATTATAAGTTATGGGTAGTTCAAATCGCTCGACATTGGGTGTCACGGCACACGTAAAATGATATATTTGAGCGTCGCGACATCAAAATAAAAATGGCCGCTCTTGTAACTACAGCAACGAGTGTTGTAAAGCAACTGATTATTTTGAAGTCGCTATATTCGGGAATAGATTTGTCCCATAAACAAGGATATTGTTGATAATGCTGTAAAATCGTTGGAACATCTATTGAGGACATGATAAATTGGAAATCGATGACAAACAAATGTATATTATTTGTCTGTTATGGCAAATGCGCGCTGTCAAAATATAAAAGTATGGTCAAGTACCGCATTTTTATTATTGAAAATTGGCAAATGTTCTGTAGTTGTCACGACATCGCTAGTGTCATGACATCGTGGCATCGCGACATCAGGCTGTTCAGATTCAGACGACGACATTTGATGCTACGGTACGTATCACGACGCTCTAGTGTCACCGTGTGAACTACCCTTTAATCTTAATCCATTAAAAACATTAATGTATTATTGCCACAAGATACAATGGCGATGTGTAAGTTAATTTTTGAATTTAGAAATGAATGATCAGACAAAGAAAATTCAAAAATTACTATCAGCAATCAACTCATAAAAAAATTAACTATTTTTACCTCAAAATTTTATTCATTTTTCTTAATTATTTTGCCGAGGTATTGCAAAATTCCTAATAGGAATGTAATAAATAATATTTAATCACGATTTTGCGCCACTCCGTGTAAAATAGCAAGGCGATAGAGTTCTGAAAATATCGATTCAACTCATTGTATTTATAAAATGTGATATGATATGAAAAAATAATAACGCATTTCTACGGAATTTAAGTTTATTGGAATTGGTTTAATTTCAGCTACGTCATGAAACCGCCAATTTTTTTTTGTATATAAAAGGCGCAGAAAATTGTACCAGTCTAACTAAAACAAGCAACACTGAGGTAAGTATTATCTTTACATTTAAGAATGTAACATTTTTTATTGTATTAAACATTTTACTTATGTACAAAAATACAGTGATGTTATTTTCAATGATATTATTTTGTACCTACTAATTATAAAAAGTAACATAAGCTTATTCGGTGAATGCTAGAATTAATAATTAAAAGTTTAAATAAAAACCAAACTTAAATTAAGGGGATTTTGTATGTTTTTAGACTCTCATTTCTATGCCAGCAGAACTTCTATTGATTTGAAATGTTCTTTTGTTACTTAGTAATTTTAATGATATGCACAGAAATCAAATCGTGCAGAGCAAAAAATGTTATGTATAATATTTTTGTGTTTTTTTAAAGTTTTATACGTATTTTATTGTTGTGATTATAAAATATATTGACTTTTTGGTTAAACGTTTTTGTGTTACAGAAAATGAAGCTTACTTGGTTTATTCTTTTTGCCATGGTCTTGGCCACCTTTGCGTTGGCAGAACAAGCAGAGGAAACTGATAACGAAGCAGAGGATTTGGGTAAGAATCTGAAACAATAGATAGGTACAATACCAAATGTTTTTGCTACAGTTTTTTGCTACTTTGTCTCATCGAGTAATTACATTCCTTAAAATTTTATTATGGTAAAATTGAGTTTAGAGTAAACCCGGGCAAAAGTCCGCACTTACCGTTCTCAAATCCCTAAGTAAGTAAGTTTTATGTTTAACGGGTCAACATTTTTTTTATGAACACATTAGACACTTCTCATTGCATCATAAAATGGGTTGCCACCAAAAGTAACGAATTCAAATAAATTTTTTTTTTTTTTTATGGTTTGATGTAGATTGGTACTTTTGCCCCACCCTATGGGGCAAAAGTCCAAATTGATGGGGTAAAAGTCCGTTCGCGCATTCGTCTAATTAAAATGTTTACATCTTTGACACATTAATATACCGTGTGTTATTTTATAAAATGAAAGTTAATTCACTTCAAAAATACAAAATAAAAGTTCAGTCCTGTAACAAAATTTAAAAAAATATCACATTTAAAAAAACCCAAAAAATATTTGACGAATTCAACAAAAATCACAGGCGAACTCGCCGGTTTCAAAATTTGAGCAACTTTCGTGCCACTAGTTGTGGCATTTACTGCACAATCTAGTCCTCGACTGGTGGATCTTCATATATTTCTTAACAACCTGGGCAAACAATTTCGTTTTCCCCTTCTCTGACATGGCTGTTCGTTAAATTATCGTAGAATCTTTCTATTTGGACTTTATTGAAACCTATAATCCTTCCGACGCTTGTCTTTTTGGGCGTTTGAAAGAAAATTTGTGTCGAGAAAAAAAAACTTTTGGTCCAGTCGTCTCCCGCCATTTGTGACTCCTTATTAAAATCGTTTACGATATTATTTTGCGAAGCAAAGTCAAAATCCAACCGCCGAATTTTTTTTCTAGTAATTCCGTAGAACCTTACGTCCATCTATCTATCTACAGTGATCAGCCAAACTTGCTTCGTGATCAGACGTAAATGTGGATTTGAATCTTTCCAAATTAAATAGACGGGACAAAAGCCCGTGTGCGGCCTTTTACCCCAGTCAAGACTGCGGCTTTTTGCCCCCATGCGTGCTAATTACGATAGAAGTAATATGACGGCATCTTTAGTTTAAGTTAGGAAACGTTTGGCGACATGATTGTGTAGCTAAAATGGAGGGTGTTTATATAAAAAAAGTTGCATGCCAGTTGTGAGAGACTTTTAAATATCATTGCCTAATAAAAGATCATCGAAAACTATAACAAGCCAAGCATTTTCACACTTAGCTCATTTAAGCAGCGGTTTAACTGCCGATCAAGCTAGAACTAGGGTAAACATGATAGTTATTGGCCGGTTAAGCGCAATGAACTTTAAAATTACATTATTTGACTAGTAAAAAATTACTAGGGTTTTCAAATGTATTTAAATCTTGTTCCTTAAATGTCAAAGTTTAATAAAATTTATTTTTAATAATTGATAAAATACTCTTAAAACTGGAAAATGCCTATTCAAAATAAATTGTCATAAAATACGGTTATTGGCAGACCAATGATATATATTGGCCATGCAATAATACAGTCATTGGCATAGGTTATCAAAACGAGGAAAATACATTATAACGAATCTAATAATAAACAAAATAACAATTTTAATTGTATATTTGGATTTTGTTAATAAAAATAAATATATAAAATTCTCTATCAAAAATATTGTCTAATAAATTATTTCAAAACATTTTACTATAAAAATAAATATATAACATTCTTCAACAAAAATAACGTCTAATAAAATTTTCAAACATTTTAAATTGGTAAACCAACAGAAATTAAATATGTATTTTTCTATAAAAATATAATCTAAATGACGTAACCAAATTAATTATTTATAAAAGTAAGAAATAAATATAAATCTTTTCTTAAATGCCACTGCAAGATTTGTAAGTGAAACTAGGTTTACTTATGGTTTCACATTTTTTTAAGAAACAATTAATATGATGTGTTCGGGAACAACTGGTACACTTAATGCCACATGAAATTTTTGGAATATTTTTAACACAAATAAAGCATAAGCCTGCATAAATAGTTTTGTTTTCGAACGAATTCTTTTCGGGTGTCTGTATATAATAATTTTCGATTTTATTACCAATAAGTATATCAGATATTATATTTATTTGTCTTTCGGAAATTTCCGCTTCTTTTGTTTCCTCATTACTGTATTTCTTAAATAAATCTCTAACATGATGCTCTTC
The DNA here is from genome assembly GCA_947652605.1 of Elmis aenea. Lineage (NCBI taxonomy): Eukaryota > Metazoa > Arthropoda > Insecta > Coleoptera > Elmidae > Elmis > Elmis aenea. Next base: position 57,524,878 of record OX393579.1, read on the forward strand.
GTTACTTAATACATTTGATTTGCTAAATATGTTTAGAGGTCCACTAGTATGTTGCAACTTTTGTTTTTTTTTTCTGACTCATTTGTTAAAATTTTATTTTTATTTATCCTGTAATTAGCTGCATTTTCCCCTGCTTTTTTTTCTATTAGGTTCTGTTTTTCCAATTTAATTTTTCGTTTTTTCGGATTCCGTTTTTTCTCTAACTTTTCTTTTTCATTTTCCATTTTCTTTTTTAGCCGTTCATCTTTGCATTTTTGTATCTGATTTTTAACATCTGGTTTAGATTCAATTTTATTTAAATACATTTTTTTCCAACCAGAAGAGGTCAGAACTAATGGAAATTTGTCACTCTGTCTAGTGCCTTTTCCTTCAGGTGTAGCAGGCCAATATACGTAATCGTCTAGGCTAACATTCGAAATTTTTAAACTAATATTGGTTTCATTCATATCATTTTTTTCTAATTCATTGTCGATTTTGTCCATATCAGTGCTATTCATATCTATGTAGGTTTTATTAATGTCAAAATGTTCTGTTTCGTAATTATATTTATTGATTATAACGTTGTCATCTATGACTATAGGAATGTTCTCTATATCAAAAATGTCATTTTGGTTGAAAATAATGTCTAAGTCTTTGTTTTCGGTGACCATAGGAATATCAAAATTTGTTAATATATTTTCTACGTTATTATTATCAGCCCTATTAGCAGTATCATTATTCGTGTCATCAGTCTCAATATCTCTTGGTACATCGTTACTAAATTCTTTAAATAAATTATATAAGGCTGAAAAGTCTTCAGAGAAAGATTGTGTATCTTCTAAATTTTCAAATATTTGAATTTTTTCTTTCCCAACAATATTTACGAATGTAGGAAATGATAGTATTTTTTCTGGCACGTGGGACTGCAAATTTTGTAGCCGCTGCCCGTTGAGACATGCCTTCATTGACAGCATTTATAGCTTTTGTTATAGCTTCTTCCTTGTACTGTTTTAAATATTTTTCCCCACACTTAACTTTCGGCATGTCTAAGGGGAAAAACAATGCTGAATACAGTAATTGGCCACCTCAATGTATAGTTATTGGCATATGGCCAACTACTGAAAAATGCAATATTATCCATGATATTATCATGTCATATGAATTATAAATTAATTATAAACTAAAATGCACTTTAGGCATCAAATTTCATACTTACTTTAATTTTTTAGTTATTGGCCACCTATGCCAATAACTAATTTTAAAGCAAATTATTATGCCAGTTGTTGGCATACCAAAAATATGACTTAAGCTGTAAAATAAAATTCTGATTTTGTATAAAACAGTTAAAATAATCAATTCTGAACAAATACGCATTAAAAATTTGTATCAATATCCTTTTTGCCGCATAATAATTCTGTAAAACCATTAAGGTGTAACATGTGTTTTCGTTAAGCTTACCTAAATTTCTCAACACCACTTGCACGAGTTCACTTATACTAACTGTAGAATTTCAAGTTGACACCCTAAGAAAATAAAAGTTTCTGCAGAAAAAGTTTAATGTGGCCATAGTAATTTATTTTAGATTTGTAACGTTTCATTATCTAGCACCTGTTTCTTAATATTTACGTTTTTGTAATAGGTGGCTAATAACTCCCTGGTGGCCAACAACTGTCACGTTTACCCTATATGTGTCCACCACCGATACTGTATCTCAACTACCTATAATAAAACCTATTCTCTCTTAACTCTCCAGTCCTTCCTATCCCTAATAGGACTTTTACCCCGGTGCGGACTTTTGCCCGGGTTTACTCTACTGATGTGATAAAAGTTGTTGATGATATGGATTTTGAAACGATTTAATTTTTAATTTGTTGCTTTGATTGTTTTAGATCTTGAACCTGTACAAAACAGACGTAGGTTTCCACTAAATCCGTGTACAAGGAGCGCATGCCATGAATTATGTCGCAGCCGTGGCTTTAGGACAGGCCGTTGCATAAGACGCAACACCATTTGTAAATGCCGGCGTGGTCGTCGTACTACAACTCGCAGTCCATAGATTTTGTTATAAATTATGACCAAGGACTAACATTCTGAGTCATCCTTGAACACTGCATGCATGCAATATATGTATCAATAATATAAATAAAAGTATTTCAACACGAAAAAATATTTTTAATGAACCACTTGTCGCGCATAAAAATATACTGCGTCAAAATATACTAGCATCATCAAAGCTTCAATGTCTAGATTAAAAAAGAAACCTTAAGTCTTATTAGGAGAAGTTAAAAGACATTATTGTAGAAGGGACAAAATACGAGGGGAGACCGAATGAGACAGAAATAAAAAACGATCTGGCCAAAACTATATTTGTTGCATCAGACGATCATTTTCAGACTTAAAAACAAAACTTTGTGCTGATTGTCTTATTAGTTCATTTACAATCGTCAAAAGAATAAGTTAATAAAGGCTTTATTCCTAAAAAGGTCGCATACTAAGTTTCGTCCAGTAATTAAATTCCTCACAAAACAAAGAAAAATTTTGGAAAGTATCCCACATGAAATGCAAGCAGTTTATGGAGATGCTTCTGTTTATAAGTGGTCACGTTTGTTTTATTAACAAGGTAGAGAATCATTAGAAGGAATAGATCACGATAGACCAAGTAACGTCCTAACACATGAGATGGTCATAAAAGTCAAGGATGTCTTTATGGAAAATGGTCGATTAAAACACAACTTTTTAAAATCTTTTTAGTCTGCGCTTTGTCATCTAATTCATCTACTGGTCCTGCCAATTCTATATTGGCTAGTACCATAGCAAAAAGGACAAACAAGCTTGGTTTAATTTTTTGTAATTGTAAAAACTAACAGAAATTTATCACTCAAGTAATTAAAATTGTAGAATACTTATAAACTATTTTAGCGATCTTCGTTAAAATCAATATTTCTGATGACGTATAGAAATTAGCTAGAGATATTTAACTTGATTAATATCTATAACATTTCTAGTGTTTTTTGTTTTAGTAATTGATCCAACCTAAACATCAGCTGAACTACATGAAAGCAAAACAAACATTTTCGAGATGGTATATGTATACCTATCGTGTAATCTTGGTAACCTTTTAATTTTCATGAACGTTAATTATTGTTACGATTAATGATTAAGAGTTAATTAATTAAAAAAAAGTATTGCAACTAGTTACAATAACAGTAATGTGATGTGATAACATAATAAATGATTAGCTAAAAGAGCAATTGCAATAGAAATATGAACCAATGATGACCAAATAATTGTATGCCAAATAAGGACTAAATACACATTTTAGAGAAATTTATCACTTAACCAAAGAAAATATTCTAAAACTATTTGCTAATAAGTGAACAATGTTAATGCATTCCTAACATATTTATTATTACCTATGTTTTTAATTAAATTCCTTTAATAGTAATTTCATGCGGTTTACTTACGTGCTTCCAAGGAAAAAGGGACTAAGACAATTATATACCATGCCGATTAGGATTTGTTTTAAATAAAATATTTGTTTTTGCCATTTTTAACAACAATTGTTTCAAAAATGTGCCAAGTATTATACATTTTCGAATTCAGAATAAAATTCTCTACAAATTGGCGTTAAAATCAGATATAGCGTCCATAAGAAAAAATTGACCTGATGATGGTTTTTAAAAAACGAAACGTTGCACGAAAAGTTTAATTGGGGATTCTGATTCCTTGTAAAAAATTGCCATGAAAAAGTTTTTACAGAAATGAAATTCGACATCAAATGAAAAAGTTACGGACGAAAAACAAAAATCCACTTTTTTACTTTTTTCCCTATATCTCAAAAACTAAAAGAGCTAGATAAGTTCTGTTTGCTTCAAATTATTAAGCACCTGAATATACAATTTTGCCCCAATTTAACCGAAGTCGTAACTCTTACCGTTTACGAGATCCCCATAGTGGCCCTCGAAAAACGAGAACCCTGTATACAATAATAATTAATGATTTACTTTGATTTACTTTGAAACCCTTTAAAAACCATAGTTTTTAATTCTTCAAGAAAGTTTTAAAATCAAAATTAAAACTGTTTCTGCGCTTATAATCATTATTTAGGCTATAAATAACGTGTTTATTACGTTTTAAGCCATTTGCTTTATTTTAAATATTATCGAGTACCCCTCTGTTGTGTTTTGTATTAAATTCACTTAAATCAACTATTTTTTGAATACGGCCCTGTCTTTTTAATACTCCTATTAAGCTTGCTTAAATGAACTGCCATGCGCACTAACCCAAAAACGCGACGCTGTCCCTAACGTGGCGCCAATACGGCAAAAACGTCAACTATAGCTTAACACTTTAAAATATACAATTTTGAATATTTTATTACGCACGTGCTACGCATAATTAAAGTCTGAAAATGATATGTATATGTCAGTACAGTCATGGTTCACATGTCCACCAAGTTTCAAGTCTTAATCGTCCTTAACAAAAATGTTATATCGATTACAAAAATATCGTTTAAGGGAAAATAATTTTGAAAATTGTTTTACGCACGTCGTACGCATGGCTAAGGACTAAAAATGATATGTTCATGTCAGTACAACCATGGCTGATAACTCTAGCAAATTTCAACTTTTAAACGTCCTTAATAAACATTTTATATCGATTTTAAAAAAATCGAATAATTTTGAAAAAGGTATTACGCACGTGCTACGCACAATTAAAATCTGAAAATGATATGTATATGTCAGTACAGTCATGGTTCACATCTCCCCCAAGTTTCAAGTCTTAAACGTGGTTAATAAAAATTTTATATCGATTACAAAAATATCGTTTAAGGGAAAATAATTTTGAAAATTGTTTTACGCACGTCCTACCCATGACTAGGGACTAAAAATGATATGTTCATGTCAGTACAACCATGGCTGATAACTCTAGCAAATTTCAACTTTTAAACGTCCTTAATAAAAATTTTATATCGATTTAAAAAAAATCGAATAATTTTGAAAAAGGTATTACGCACGTGCTACGCACAATTAAAATCTGAAAATGATATGTATATATCAGTACAGTCATGGTTCACATCTCCACCAAGTTTCAAGTCTTAAACGTGGTTAATAAAAATTTTATATCGATTACAAAAATATCGTTTAAGGGAAAATAATTTTGAAAATTGTTTTACGCACGTCCTACGCATGACTAAGGACTAAAAATGATATGTTCATGTCAGTACAACCATCGCTGATATCTCTAGCAAATTTCAACTTTTAAACGTCCTTAATAAAAGTTTTATATCGATTTAAAAAAAATCGAATAATTTTGAAAAAGGTATTACGCACGTGCTACGCACAATTAAAATCTGAAATTGATATGTATATGTCAGTACGGTCATGGTTCACATCTCCACCAAGTTTCAAGTCTTAAACGTGGTTAATAAAAATTTTATATCGATTACAAAAATATCGTTTAGAAGAAAATAATTTTGAAAATTGTTTTACGCACGTCCTACGCATGACTAAGGACTAAAAATGATATGTTCATGTCAGTACAACCATGGCTGATATCTCTAGCAAATTTCAACTTTTAAACGTCCTTAATAAAAATTTTATATCGATTTAAAAAAAATCGAATAATTTTGAAAAAAGTATTACGCACAAGCTACGCACAATTAAAATCTGAAAATGATATGTATATATCAGTACAGTCATGGTTCACATCTCCACCAAGTTTCAAGTCTTAAACGTGGTTATAAAATTTTTTATATCAATTACAAAAATATCGTTTAAGGGAAAATAATGTTGTATTTAGGGGCTAATAATCCTTAATTTGCTCATAACTAACGTGTATAAGAAGTTTGAAGCCATTTGCTGTAGTTTTAAGAAAATCAATGTTTTTGTCGAAAAAAGTGCAAAGACTTATAGCCTTTGTACTTTTCCCATTTTTCGCGAAAAATTAAAAATCGTATTTAGGGGCTAATAATCCTTAACTTGCTCGTAACTAACGTGTATAAGAAGTTTGAAGCCATTTGCTGTAGTTTTAAGAAAATCGATTTTTCTGTCGAAAAAAGTGCAAAGAGTATATAGCCTTTTTTTCTTAGTATAATGCCGTGTGTCTCAACTATTTTGAAATTTAATATACAAAGTTATTCAAAAAATTAAAAATTTTGAAAATTTTTCTCGAAAACGGCTCTTACGATTTTGTTCAAATTTTAGTATGTTATAGAGTTTATTTTTCTTAGTATAATGCCGTTTGTCTCAACTATTTTGAAATTTAATATACAAAGTTATTCAAAAAATTAAAAATTTTGAAAATTTTTCTCGAAAACGGCTCTTACGATTTTGTTCAAATTTTAGTATGTTATAGAGTTTATTTTTCTTAGTATAATGCCGTTTGTCTCAACTATTTTGAAATTTAATATACAAAGTTATTCAAAAAATTCAAAATTTTGAAAATTTTTCTCGAAAACGGCTCTTACGATTTTGTTCAAATTTTAGTATGTTATAGAGTTTATTTTTCTTAGTATAATGCCGTTTGTCTCAACTATTTTGAAATTTAATATACAAAGTTATTCAAAAAATTAAAAATTTTGAAAATTTTTCTCGAAAACGGCTCTTACGATTTTGTTCAAATTTTAGTATGTTATAGAGTTTATTTTTCTTAGTATAATGCCGTTTGTCTCAACTATTTTGAAATTTAATATACAAAGTTATTCAAAAAATTAAAAATTTTGAAAATTTTTCTCGAAAACGGCTCTTACGATTTTGTTCAAATTTTAGTATGTTATAGAGTTTATTTTTCTTAGTATAATGCCGTTTGTCTCAACTATTTTGAAATTTAATATACAAGGTTATTCAAAAAATTAAAAATTTTGAAAATTTTTCTCGAAAACGGCTCTTACGATTTTGTTCAAATTTTAGTATGTTATAGAGTTTATTTTTCTTAGTATAATGCCGTTTGTCTCAACTATTTTGAAATTTAATTTACAAAGTTGTTCAAAAAATTAAAAATCGTATTTAGGGGCTAATAATCCTTAATTTGCTCATAACTAACGTGTATAAGAAGTTTGAAGCCATTTGCTGTAGTTTTAAGAAAATCGATTTTTTTGTCGAAAAAAGTGCAAAGACTATAGCCTTTGTACTTTTCCCATTTTTCGCGAAAAATTAAAAATCGTATTTAGGGGCTAATAATCCTTAACTTGCTCGTAACTAATGTGTATAAGAAGTTTGAAGCCATTTGCTGTAGTTTTAAGAAAATCGATTTTTTCGTCGAAAAAAGTGCAAAGACTATATAGCCTTTGTACTTTTCCCATTTTTCGCGAAAAATTAAAAATCGTATTTAGGGGCTAATAATCCTTAACTTGCTCGTAACTAACGTGTATAAGAAGTTTGAAGCCATTTGCTGTAGTTTTAAGAACATCGATTTTTCTGTCGAAAAAAGTGCAAAGAGTATATAGCCTTTTTTTCTTAGTATAATGCCGTGTGTCTCAACTATTTTAAAATTTAATATACAAAGTTATTCAAAAAATTAAAAATTTTGAAAATTTTTCTCGAAAACGGCTCTTACGATTTTGTTCAAATTTTAGTATGTTATAGAGTTTATTTTTCTTAGTAAAATGCCGTTTGTCTCAACTATTTTGAAATTTAATATACACAGTTATTCAAAAAATTAAAAATTTTGAAAATTTTTCTCGAAAACGGCTCTTACGATTTTGTTCAAATTTTAGTATGTTATAGAGTTTATTTTTCTTAGTATAATGCCGTTTGTCTCAACTATTTTGAAATTTAATATACAAAGTTATTCAAAAAATTAAAAATTTTGAAAATTTTTCTCGAAAACGGCTCTTACGATTTTGTTCAAATTTTAGTATGTTATAGAGTTTATTTTTCTTAGTATAATGCCGTTTGTCTCAACTATTTTGAAATTTAATTTACAAAGTTGTTCAAAAAATTAAAAATCGTATTTAGGTGCTAATAATCCTTAACTTGCTCGTAACTAATGTGTATAAGAAGTTTGAAGCCATTTGCTGTAGTTTTAAGAAAATCGATTTTTTTGTCGAAAAAAGTGCAAAGACTATAGCCTTTGTACTTTTCCCATTTTTCACGAAAAATTAAAAATCGAATTTAGGGGCTAATAATCCTTAATTTGCTCATAACTAACGTGTATAAGAAGTTTGAAGCCATTTGCTGTAGTTTTAAGAAAATCGATTTTTTTGTCGAAAAAAGTGCAAAGACTATAGCCTTTGTACTTTTCCCATTTTTCGCGAAAAATTAAAAATCGTATTTAGGGGCTAATAATCCTTAACTTGCTCGTAACTAATGTGTATAAGAAGTTTGAAGCCATTTGCTGTAGTTTTAAGAAAATCGATTTTTTCGTCGAAAAAAGTGCAAAGACTATATAGCCTTTGTACTTTTCCCATTTTTCGCGAAAAATTAAAAATCGTATTTAGGGGCTAATAATCCTTAACTTGCTCGTAACTAACGTGTATAAGAAGTTTGAAGCCATTTGCTGTAGTTTTAAGAACATCGATTTTTCTGTCGAAAAAAGTGCAAAGAGTATATAGCCTTTTTTTCTTAGTATAATGCCGTGTGTCTCAACTATTTTAAAATTTAATATACAAAGTTATTCAAAAAATTAAAAATTTTGAAAATTTTTCTCGAAAACGGCTCTTACGATTTTGTTCAAATTTTAGTATGTTATAGAGTTTATTTTTCTTAGTATAATGCCGTTTGTCTCAACTATTTTGAAATTTAATATACACAGTTATTCAAAAAATTAAAAATTTTGAAAATTTTTCTCGAAAACGGCTCTTACGATTTTGTTCAAATTTTAGTATGTTATAGAGTTTATTTTTCTTAGTATAATGCCGTTTGTCTCAACTATTTTGAAATTTAATATACAAAGTTATTCAAAAAATTAAAAATTTTGAAAATTTTTCTCGAAAACGGCTCTTACGATTTTGTTCAAATTTTAGTATGTTATAGAGTTTATTTTTCTTAGTATAATGCCGTTTGTCTCAACTATTTTGAAATTTAATTTACAAAGTTGTTCAAAAAATTAAAAATCGTATTTAGGGGCTAATAATCCTTAATTTGCTCATAACTAACGTGTATAAGAAGTTTGAAGCCATTTGCTGTAGTTTTAAGAAAATCGATTTTTTTGTCGAAAAAAGTGCAAAGACTATAGCCTTTGTACTTTTCCCATTTTTCGCGAAAAATTAAAAATCGTATTTAGGGGCTAATAATCCTTAACTTGCTCGTAACTAATGTGTATAAGAAGTTTGAAGCCATTTGCTGTAGTTTTAAGAAAATCGATTTTTTCGTCGAAAAAAGTGCAAAGACTATATAGCCTTTGTACTTTTCCCATTTTTCGCGAAAAATTAAAAATCGTATTTAGGGGCTAATAATCCTTAACTTGCTCGTAACTAACGTGTATAAGAAGTTTGAAGCCATTTGCTGTAGTTTTAAGAACATCGATTTTTCTGTCGAAAAAAGTGCAAAGAGTATATAGCCTTTTTTTCTTAGTATAATGCCGTGTGTCTCAACTATTTTAAAATTTAATATACAAAGTTATTCAAAAAATTAAAAATTTTGAAAATTTTTCTCGAAAACGGCTCTTACGATTTTGTTCAAATTTTAGTATGTTATAGAGTTTATTTTTCTTAGTATAATGCCGTTTGTCTCAACTATTTTGAAATTTAATATACACAGTTATTCAAAAAATTAAAAATTTTGAAAATTTTTCTCGAAAACGGCTCTTACGATTTTGTTCAAATTTTAGTATGTTATAGAGTTTATTTTTCTTAGTATAATGCCGTTTGTCTCAACTATTTTGAAATTTAATATACAAAGTTATTCAAAAAATTAAAAATTTTGAAAATTTTTCTCGAAAACGGCTCTTACGATTTTGTTCAAATTTTAGTATGTTATAGAGTTTATTTTTCTTAGTATAATGCCGTTTGTCTCAACTATTTTGAAATTTAATTTACAAAGTTGTTCAAAAAATTAAAAATCGTATTTAGGTGCTAATAATCCTTAACTTGCTCGTAACTAATGTGTATAAGGAGTTTGAAGCCATTTGCTGTAGTTTTAAGAAAATCGATTTTTTTGTCGAAAAAAGTGCAAAGACTATAGCCTTTGTACTTTTCCCATTTTTCACGAAAAATTAAAAATCGTATTTAGGGGCTAATAGTCCTTAATTCGCTCATAACTAATGTGTATAAGAAGTTTGAAGCCATTTGCTGTAGTTTTAAGAAAATCGATTTTTTTGTCGAAAAAAGTGCAAAGACTATATAGCCTTTGTACTTTTCCCATTTTTCGCGAAAAATTAAAAATCGTATTTAGGGGCTAATAATCCTTAACTTGCTCGTAACTAACGTGTATAAGAAGTTTGAAGCCATTTGCTGTAGTTTTAAGAACATCGATTTTTCTGTCGAAAAAAGTGCAAAGAGTATATAGCCTTTTTTTCTTAGTATAATGCCGTGTGTCTCAACTATTTTAAAATTTAATATACAAAGTTATTCAAAAAATTAAAAATTTTGAAAATTTTTCTCGAAAACGGCTCTTACGATTTTGTTCAAATTTTAGTATGTTATAGAGTTTATTTTTCTTAGTATAATGCCGTTTGTCTCAACTATTTTGAAATTTAATATACACAGTTATTCAAAAAATTAAAAATTTTGAAAATTTTTCTCGAAAACGGCTCTTACGATTTTGTTCAAATTTTAGTATGTTATAGAGTTTATTTTTCTTAGTATAATGCCGTTTGTCTCAACTATTTTGAAATTTAATATACAAAGTTATTCAAAAAATTAAAAATTTTGAAAATTTTTCTCGAAAACGGCTCTTACGATTTTGTTCAAATTTTAGTATGTTATAGAGTTTATTTTTCTTAGTATAATGCCGTTTGTCTCAACTATTTTGAAATTTAATTTACAAAGTTGTTCAAAAAATTAAAAATCGTATTTAGGTGCTAATAATCCTTAACTTGCTCGTAACTAATGTGTATAAGAAGTTTGAAGCCATTTGCTGTAGTTTTAAGAAAATCGATTTTTTTGTCGAAAAAAGTGCAAAGACTATAGCCTTTGTACTTTTCCCATTTTTCACGAAAAATTAAAAATCGTATTTAGGGGCTAATAGTCCTTAATTCGCTCATAACTAATGTGTATAAGAAGTTTGAAGCCATTTGCTGTAGTTTTAAGAAAATCGATTTTTTTGTCGAAAAAAGTGCAAAGACTATATAGCCTGTGTACTTTTCCCATTTTTCGCGAAAAATTAAAAATCGTATTTAGGGGCTAATAATCCTTAACTTGCTCGTAACTAACGTGTATAAGAAGTTTGAAGCCATTTGCTGTAGTTTTAAGAACATCGATTTTTCTGTCGAAAAAAGTGCAAAGAGTATATAGCCTTTTTTTCTTAGTATAATGCCGTGTGTCTCAACTATTTTAAAATTTAATATACAAAGTTATTCAAAAAATTAAAAATTTTGAAAATTTTTCTCGAAAACGGCTCTTACGATTTTGTTCAAATTTTAGTATGTTATAGAGTTTATTTTTCTTAGTATAATGCCGTTTGTCTCAACTATTTTGAAATTTAATATACACAGTTATTCAAAAAATTAAAAATTTTGAAAATTTTTCTCGAAAACGGCTCTTACGATTTTGTTCAAATTTTAGTATGTTATAGAGTTTATTTTTCTTAGTATAATGCCGTTTGTCTCAACTATTTTGAAATTTAATATACAAAGTTATTCAAAAAATTAAAAATTTTGAAAATTTTTCTCGAAAACGGCTCTTACGATTTTGTTCAAATTTTAGTATGTTATAGAGTTTATTTTTCTTAGTATAATGCCGTTTGTCTCAACTATTTTGAAATTTAATTTACAAAGTTGTTCAAAAAATTAAAAATCGTATTTAGGTGCTAATAATCCTTAACTTGCTCGTAACTAATGTGTATAAGAAGTTTGAAGCCATTTGCTGTAGTTTTAAGAAAATCGATTTTTTTGTCGAAAAAAGTGCAAAGACTATAGCCTTTGTACTTTTCCCATTTTTCACGAAAAATTAAAAATCGTATTTAGGGGCTAATAGTCCTTAATTCGCTCATAACTAATGTGTATAAGAAGTTTGAAGCCATTTGCTGTAGTTTTAAGAAAATCGATTTTTTTGTCGAAAAAAGTGCAAAGACTATATAGCCTGTGTACTTTTCCCATTTTTCGCGAAAAATTAAAAATCGTATTTAGGGGCTAATAATCCTTAACTTGCTCGTAACTAACGTGTATAAGAAGTTTGAAGCCATTTGCTGTAGTTTTAAGAACATCGATTTTTCTGTCGAAAAAAGTGCAAAGAGTATATAGCCTTTTTTTCTTAGTATAATGCCGTGTGTCTCAACTATTTTAAAATTTAATATACAAAGTTATTCAAAAAATTAAAAATTTTGAAAATTTTTCTCGAAAACGGCTCTTACGATTTTGTTCAAATTTTAGTATGTTATAGAGTTTATTTTTCTTAGTATAATGCCGTTTGTCTCAACTATTTTGAAATTTAATATACACAGTTATTCAAAAAATTAAAAATTTTGAAAATTTTTCTCGAAAACGGCTTTTACGATTTTGTTCAAATTTTAGTATGTTATAGAGTTTATTTTTCTTAGTATAATGCCGTTTGTCTCAACTATTTTGAAATTTAATATACAAAGTTATTCAAAAAATTCAAAATTTTGAAAATTTTTCTCGAAAACGGCTCTTACGATTTTGTTCAAATTTTAGTATGTTATAGAGTTTATTTTTCTTAGTATAATGCCGTTTGTCTCAACTATTTTGAAATTTAATATACAAAGTTATTCAAAAAATTAAAAATTTTGAAAATTTTTCTCGAAAACGGCTCTTACGATTTTGTTCAAATTTTAGTATGTTATAGAGTTTATTTTTCTTAGTATAATGCCGTTTGTCTCAACTATTTTGAAATTTAATATACACAGTTATTCAAAAAATTAAAAATTTTGAAAATTTTTCTCGAAAACGGCTCTTACGATTTTGTTCAAATTTTAGTATGTTATAGAGTTTATTTTTCTTAGTATAATGCCGTTTGTCTCAACTATTTTGAAATTTAATATACAAAGTTATTCAAAAAATTAAAAATTTTGAAAATTTTTCTCGAAAACGGCTCTTACGATTTTGTTCAAATTTTAGTATGTTATAGAGTTTATTTTTCTTAGTATAATGCCGTTTGTCTCAACTATTTTGAAATTTAATTTACAAAGTTGTTCAAAAAATTAAAAATCGTATTTAGGTGCTAATAATCCTTAACTTGCTCGTAACTAATGTGTATAAGAAGTTTGAAGCCATTTGCTGTAGTTTTAAGAAAATCGATTTTTTTGTCGAAAAAAGTGCAAAGACTATAGCCTTTGTACTTTTCCCATTTTTCACGAAAAATTAAAAATCGTATTTAGGGGCTAATAATCCTTAATTCGCTCATAACTAATGTGTATAAGAAGTTTGAAGCCATTTGCTGTAGTTTTAAGAAAATCGATTTTTTTGTCGAAAAAAGTGCAAAGACTATATAGCCTTTGTACTTTTCCCATTTTTCGCGAAAAATTAAAAATCGTATTTAGGGGCTAATAATCCTTAACTTGCTCGTAACTAACGTGTATAAGAAGTTTGAAGCCATTTGCTGTAGTTTTAAGAACATCGATTTTTCTGTCGAAAAAAGTGCAAAGAGTATATAGCCTTTTTTTCTTAGTATAATGCCGTGTGTCTCAACTATTTTAAAATTTAATATACAAAGTTATTCAAAAAATTAAAAATTTTGAAAATTTTTCTCGAAAACGGCTCTTACGATTTTGTTCAAATTTTAGTATGTTATAGAGTTTATTTTTCTTTGTATAATGCCGTTTGTCTCAACTATTTTGAAATTTAATATACACAGTTATTCAAAAAATTAAAAATTTTGAAAATTTTTCTCGAAAACGGCTCTTACGATTTTGTTCAAATTTTAGTATGTTATAGAGTTTATTTTTCTTAGTATAATGCCGTTTGTCTCAACTATTTTGAAATTTAATATACAAAGTTATTCAAAAAATTAAAAATTTTGAAAATTTTTCTCGAAAACGGCTCTTACGATTTTGTTCAAATTTTAGTATGTTATAGAGTTTATTTTTCTTAGTATAATGCCGTTTGTCTCAACTATTTTGAAATTTAATATACAAAGTTATTCAAAAAATTAAAAATTTTGAAAATTTTTCTCGAAAACGGCTCTTACGATTTTGTTCAAATTTTAGTATGTTATAGAGTTTATTTTTCTTAGTATAATGCCGTTTGTCTCAACTATTTTGAAATTTAATATACAAAGTTATTCAAAAAATTAAAAATTTTGAAAATTTTTCTTGAAAACGGCTCTTACGATTTTGTTCAAATTTTAGTATGTTATAGAGTTTAGGTTTCTTAGTATAATGCCGTTTGTCTCAACTATTTTGAAATTTAATATACAAAGTTATTCAAAAAATTAAAAATTTTGAAAATTTTTCTCGAAAACGGCTCTTACGATTTTGTTCAAATTTTAGTATGTTATAGAGTTTATTTTTCTTAGTATAATGCCGTTTGTCTCAACTATTTTGAAATTTAATATACAAAGTTATTCAAAAAATTAAAAATTTTGAAAATTTTTCTCGAAAACGGCTCTTACGATTTTGTTCAAATTTTAGTATGTTATAGAGTTTATTTTTCTTAGTATAATGCCGTTTGTCTCAACTATTTTGAAATTTAATTTACAAAGTTGTTCAAAAAATTAAAAATCGTATTTAGGTGCTAATAATCCTTAACTTGCTCGTAACTAATGTGTATAAGAAGTTTGAAGCCATTTGCTGTAGTTTTAAGAAAATCGATTTTTTTGTCGAAAAAAGTGCAGACTATAGCCTTTGTACTTTTCCCATTTTTCGCGAAAAATTAAAAATCGTATTTAGGGGCTAATAATCCTTAACTTGCTCGTAACTAACGTGTATAAGAAGTTTGAAGCCATTTGCTGTAGTTTTAAGAACATCGATTTTTCTGTCGAAAAAAGTGCAAAGAGTATATAGCCTTTTTTTCTTAGTATAATGCCGTGTGTCTCAACTATTTTGAAATTTAATATACAAAGTTATTCAAAAAATTAAAAATTTTGAAAATTTTTCTCGAAAACGGCTCTTACGATTTTGTTCAAATTTTAGTATGTTATAGAGTTTATTTTTCTTAGTATAATGCCGTTTGTCTCAACTATTTTGAAATTTAATATACACAGTTATTCAAAAAATTAAAAATTTTGAAAATTTTTCTCGAAAACGGCTCATACGATTTTGTTCAAATTTTAGTATGTTATAGAGTTTATTTTTCTTAGTATAATGCCGTTTGTCTCAACTATTTTGAAATTTAATATACAAAGTTATTCAAAAAATTAAAAATTTTGAAAATTTTTCTCGAAAACGGCTTTTACGATTTTGTTCAAATTTTAGTATGTTATAGAGTTTATTTTTCTTAGTATAATGCCGTTTGTCTCAACTATTTTGAAATTTAATTTACAAAGTTGTTCAAAAAATTAAAAATCGTATTTAGGTGCTAATAATCCTTAACTTGCTCGTAACTAATGTGTATAAGAAGTTTGAAGCCATTTGCTGTAGTTTTAAGAAAATCGATTTTTTTGTCGAAAAAAGTGCAAAGACTATATAGCCTTTGTACTTTTCCCATTTTTCGCGAAAAATTAAAAATCGTATTTAGGGGCTAATAATCCTTAACTTGCTCGTAACTAACGTGTATAAGAAGTTTGAAGCCATTTGCTGTAGTTTTAAGAACATCGATTTTTCTGTCGAAAAAAGTGCAAAGAGTATATAGCCTTTTTTTCTTAGTATAATGCCGTGTGTCTCAACTATTTTAAAATTTAATATACAAAGTTATTCAAAAAATTAAAAATTTTGAAAATTTTTCTCGAAAACGGCTCTTACGATTTTGTTCAAATTTTAGTATGTTATAGAGTTTATTTTTCTTAGTATAATGCCGTTTGTCTCAACTATTTTGAAATTTAATATACACAGTTATTCAAAAAATTAAAAATTTTGAAAATTTTTCTCGAAAACGGCTCTTACGATTTTGTTCAAATTTTAGTATGTTATAGAGTTTATTTTTCTTAGTATAATGCCGTTTGTCTCAACTATTTTGAAATTTAATATACAAAGTTATTCAAAAAATTAAAAATTCTGAAAATTTTTCTCGAAAACGGCTCTTACGATTTTGTTCAAATTTTAGTATGTTATAGAGTTTATTTTTCTTAGTATAATGCCGTTTGTCTCAACTATTTTGAAATTTAATTTACAAAGTTGTTCAAAAAATTAAAAATCGTATTTAGGTGCTAATAATCCTTAACTTGCTCGTAACTAATGTGTATAAGAAGTTTGAAGCCATTTGCTGTAGTTTTAAGAAAATCGATTTTTTTGTCGAAAAAAGTGCAAAGACTATAGCCTTTGTACTTTTCCCATGTTTCGCGAAAAATTAAAAATCGTATTTAGGGGCTAATAATCCTTAACTTGCTCGTAACTAACGTGTATAAGAAGTTTGAAGCCATTTGCTGTAGTTTTAAGAACATCGATTTTTCTGTCGAAAAAAGTGCAAAGAGTATATAGCCTTTTTTTCTTAGTATAATGCCGTGTGTCTCAACTATTTTAAAATTTAATATACAAAGTTATTCAAAAAATTAAAAATTTTGAAAATTTTTCTCGAAAACGGCTCTTACGATTTTGTTCAAATTTTAGTATGTTATAGAGTTTATTTTTCTTTGTATAATGCCGTTTGTCTCAACTATTTTGAAATTTAATATACACAGTTATTCAAAAAATTAAAAATTTTGAAAATTTTTCTCGAAAACGGCTCTTACGATTTTGTTCAAATTTTAGTATGTTATAGAGTTTATTTTTCTTTGTATAATGCCGTTTGTCTCAACTATTTTGAAATTTAATATACAAAGTTATTCAAAAAATTAAAAATTTTGAAAATTTTTCTCGAAAACGGCTCTTACGATTTTGTTCAAATTTTAGTATGTTATAGAGTTTATTTTTCTTAGTATAATGCCGTTTGTCTCAACTATTTTGAAATTTAATATACAAAGTTATTCAAAAAATTAAAAATTTTGAAAATTTTTCTCGAAAACGGCTCTTACGATTTTGTTCAAATTTTAGTATGTTATAGAGTTTATTTTTCTTAGTATAATGCCGTTTGTCTCAACTATTTTGAAATTTAATATACAAAGTTATTCAAAAAATTAAAAATTTTGAAAATTTTTCTTGAAAACGGCTCTTACGATTTTGTTCAAATTTTAGTATGTTATAGAGTTTAGGTTTCTTAGTATAATGCCGTTTGTCTCAACTATTTTGAAATTTAATATACAAAGTTATTCAAAAAATTAAAAATTTTGAAAATTTTTCTCGAAAACGGCTCTTACGATTTTGTTCAAATTTTAGTATGTTATAGAGTTTATTTTTCTTAGTATAATGCCGTTTGTCTCAACTATTTTGAAATTTAATATACAAAGTTATTCAAAAAATTAAAAATTTTGAAAATTTTTCTCGAAAACGGCTCTTACGATTTTGTTCAAATTTTAGTATGTTATAGAGTTTATTTTTCTTAGTATAATGCCGTTTGTCTCAACTATTTTGAAATTTAATTTACAAAGTTGTTCAAAAAATTAAAAATCGTATTTAGGTGCTAATAATCCTTAACTTGCTCGTAACTAATGTGTATAAGAAGTTTGAAGCCATTTGCTGTAGTTTTAAGAAAATCGATTTTTTTGTCGAAAAAAGTGCAGACTATAGCCTTTGTACTTTTCCCATTTTTCGCGAAAAATTAAAAATCGTATTTAGGGGCTAATAATCCTTAACTTGCTCGTAACTAACGTGTATAAGAAGTTTGAAGCCATTTGCTGTAGTTTTAAGAACATCGATTTTTCTGTCGAAAAAAGTGCAAAGAGTATATAGCCTTTTTTTCTTAGTATAATGCCGTGTGTCTCAACTATTTTGAAATTTAATATACAAAGTTATTCAAAAAATTAAAAATTTTGAAAATTTTTCTCGAAAACGGCTCTTACGATTTTGTTCAAATTTTAGTATGTTATAGAGTTTATTTTTCTTAGTATAATGCCGTTTGTCTCAACTATTTTGAAATTTAATATACAAAGTTATTCAAAAAATTAAAAATTTTGAAAATTTTTCTCGAAAACGGCTCTTACGATTTTGTTCAAATTTTAGTATGTTATAGAGTTTATTTTTCTTAGTATAATGCCGTGTGTCTCAACTATTTTAAAATTAAATATACAAAGTTATTCAAAAAATTAAAAATTTTGAAAATTTTTCTCGAAAACGGCTCTTACGATTTTGTTCAAATTTTAGTATGTTATAGAGTTTATTTTTCTTAGTATAATGCCGTTTGTCTCAACTATTTTGAAATTTAATATACACAGTTATTCAAAAAATTAAAAATTTTGAAAATTTTTCTCGAAAACGGCTCTTACGATTTTGTTCAAATTTTAGTATGTTATAGAGTTTATTTTTCTTAGTATAATGCCGTTTGTCTCAACTATTTTGAAATTTAATATACAAAGTTATTCAAAAAATTAAAAATTTTGAAAATTTTTCTCGAAAACGGCTCTTACGATTTTGTTCAAATTTTAGTATGTTATAGAGTTTATTTTTCTTAGTATAATGCCGTTTGTCTCAACTATTTTGAAATTTAATTTACAAAGTTGTTCAAAAAATTAAAAATCGTATTTAGGTGCTAATAATCCTTAACTTGCTCGTAACTAATGTGTATAAGAAGTTTGAAGCCATTTGCTGTAGTTTTAAGAAAATCGATTTTTTTGTCGAAAAAAGTGCAAAGACTATATAGCCTTTGTACTTTTCCCATTTTTCGCGAAAAATTAAAAATCGTATTTAGGGGCTAATAATCCTTAACTTGCTCGTAACTAACGTGTATAAGAAGTTTGAAGCCATTTGCTGTAGTTTTAAGAACATCGATTTTTCTGTCGAAAAAAGTGCAAAGAGTATATAGCCTTTTTTTCTTAGTATAATGCCGTGTGTCTCAACTATTTTAAAATTTAATATACAAAGTTATTCAAAAAATTAAAAATTTTGAAAATTTTTCTCGAAAACGGCTCTTACGATTTTGTTCAAATTTTAGTATGTTATAGAGTTTATTTTTCTTAGTATAATGCCGTTTGTCTCAACTATTTTGAAATTTAATATACACAGTTATTCAAAAAATTAAAAATTTTGAAAATTTTTCTCGAAAACGGCTCTTACGATTTTGTTCAAATTTTAGTATGTTATAGAGTTTATTTTTCTTAGTATAATGCCGTTTGTCTCAACTATTTTGAAATTTAATATACAAAGTTATTCAAAAAATTAAAAATTTTGAAAATTTTTCTCGAAAACGGCTCTTACGATTTTGTTCAAATTTTAGTATGTTATAGAGTTTATTTTTCTTAGTATAATGCCGTTTGTCTCAACTATTTTGAAATTTAATTTACAAAGTTGTTCAAAAAATTAAAAATCGTATTTAGGTGCTAATAATCCTTAACTTGCTCGTAACTAATGTGTATAAGAAGTTTGAAGCCATTTGCTGTAGTTTTAAGAAAATCGATTTTTTTGTCGAAAAAAGTGCAAAGACTATAGCCTTTGTACTTTTCCCATTTTTCACGAAAAATTAAAAATCGAATTTAGGGGCTAATAATCCTTAATTCGCTCATAACTAATGTGTATAAGAAGTTTGAAGCCATTTGCTGTAGTTTTAAGAAAATCGATTTTTTTGTCGAAAAAAGTGCAAAGACTATAGCCTTTGTACTTTTCCCATTTTTCGCGAAAAATTAAAAATCGTATTTAGGGGCTAATAATCCTTAACTTGCTCGTAACTAACGTGTATAAGAAGTTTGAAGCCATTTGCTGTAGTTTTAAGAACATCGATTTTTCTGTCGAAAAAAGTGCAAAGAGTATATAGCCTTTTTTTCTTAGTATAATGCCGTGTGTCTCAACTATTTTAAAATTTAATATACAAAGTTATTCAAAAAATTAAAATTTTTGAAAATTTTTCTCGAAAACGGCTCTTACGATTTTGTATATCACAGAAACAGTTTATCCATCGCCTCTTTACAGGAATACAATTGTTTTGCATATGTCTTTCAATGAGCTGGTTTTAATTTTTAAAAATTTCCTAAAAATACCGTGCTTTAGTTAATACATATGTTTCTTGTGCGACTATTTCGAAACAATTTCAATTATTGATTTGTATATGACAGGAACAGTTTATCCATCGCCTTTTTACATGAATAAAATGGTTTTGCATATGTCTTTCAATGAGCTGGTTTTAATTTTTAATAATTTCCTAAAAATACCGTGCTTTAGTTAATACATATGTTCCTTGTGCGACTATTTTGAAACAATTTCAATTATTGATTTGTATATGACAGGAACAGTTTATCCATCGCTTCTTTACATGAATACAATTGTTTTGCATATGTCTTTCAATGAGCTGGTTTTATTTTTTAATAATTTCCTAAAAATACCGTGCTTTAGTTAATACATATGTTCCTTGAGCGACTATTTCTAAACAATTTTAATTATTGATTTGTATATCACAGAAACAGTTTATCCATCGCCTCTTTACATGAATACAAATGTTTTGCATATGTCTTTCAATGAGCTGGTATTAATTTTTAATAATTTCCTAAAAATACCGTGCTTTAGTTAATACATATGTTCCTTGTGCGACTATTTCGAAACAATTTCAATTATTGATTTGTATATCACAGGAACAGTTTATCCATCGCCTCTTTACATGAATACAATTGTTTTGCATATGTCTTTCAATGAGCTGGTTTTAATTTTTAATAATTTCCTAAAAATACCGTGCTTTAGTTAATACATATGTTCCTTGAGCGACTATTTCTAAACAATTTTAATTATTGATTTGTATATCACAGGAACAGTTTATCCATCGCCTCTTTACAGGAATACAATTGTTTTGCATATGTCTTTCAATGAGCTGGTTTTAATTTTTAATAATTTCCTAAAAATACCGTGCATTAGTTAATACATATGTTCCTTGAGCGACTATTTCTGAACAATTTTAATTATTGATTTGTATATCACAGGAACAGTTTATCCATCGCCTCTTTACATGAATACAATTGTTTTGCATATGTCTTTCAATGAGCTGGCATTAATTTTTAATAATTTCCTAAAATAACCGTGCTTTAGTTAATACATATGTTCCTTGTGCGACTATTTCGAAACAATTTCAATTATTGATTTGTATATGACAGGAACAGTTTATCTATCGCCTCTTTACATGAATACAATTGTTTTGCATATGTCTTTCAATGAGCTGGTTTTAATTTTTAATAATTTCCTAAAAATACCGTGCTTTAGTTAATACATATGTTCCTTGAGCGACTATTTCTAAACAATTTTAATTATTGATTTGTATATCACAGAAACAGTTTATCCATCGCCTCTTTACATGAATACAATTGTTTTGCATATGTCTTTCAATGAGCTGGTATTAATTTTTAATAATTTCCTAAAAATACCGTGCTTTAGTTAATACATATGTTCCTTGTGCGACTATTTCTAAACAATTTTAATTATTGATTTGTATATCACAGGAACAGTTTATCCATCGCCTTTTTACATGAATACAATTGTTTTGCATATGTCTTTCAATGAGCTGGTTTTAATTTTTAATAATTTCCTAAAAATACCGTGCTTTAGTTAATACATATGTTCCTTGAGCGACTATTTCTAAACAATTTTAATTATTGATTTGTATATCACAGGAACAGTTTATCCATCGCCTCTTTACAGGAATACAATTGTTTTGCATATGTCTTTCAATGAGCTGGTTTTAATTTTTAATAATTTCCTAAAAATACCGTGCATTAGTTAATACATATGTTCCTTGAGCGACTATTTCTGAACAATTTTAATTATTGATTTGTATATCACAGGAACAGTTTATCCATCGCCTCTTTACATGAATACAATTGTTTTGCATATGTCTTTCAATGAGCTGGTTTTAATTTTTAATAATTTCCTAAAAATACCGTGCTTTAGTTAATACATATGTTCCTTGAGCGACTATTTCTAAACAATTTTAATTATTGATTTGTATATCACAGGAACAGTTTATCCATCGCCTCTTTACATGAATACAATTGTTTTGCATATGTCTTTCAATGAGCTGGTTTTAATTTTTAATAATTTCCTAAAAATACCGTGCTTTAGTTAATACATATGTTCCTTGAGCGACTATTTCTAAACAATTTTAATTATTGATTTGTATATCACAGGAACAGTTTATCCATCGCCTCTTTACATGAATACAATTGTTTTGCATATGTCTTTCAATGAGCTGGCATTAATTTTTAATAATTTCCTAAAAATACCGTGCTTTAGTTAATACATATGTTCCTTGTGCGACTATTTCGAAACAATTTCAATTATTGATTTGTATATGACAGGAACAGTTTATCTATCGCCTCTTTACATGAATACAATTGTTTTGCATATGTCTTTCAATGAGCTGGTTTTAATTTTTAATAATTTCCTAAAAATACCGTGCTTTAGTTAATACATATGTTCCTTGAGCGACTATTTCTAAACAATTTTAATTATTGATTTGTATATTACAGGAAAAGTTTATCCATCGCCTCTTTACAGGAATACAGATTTTTTGCATATGTCTTTCAATGAGCTGGTTTTAATTTTTAATAATTTCCTAAAAATACCGTGCTTTAGTTAATACATATGTTCCTTGAGCGACTATTTCTAAACAATTTTAATTATTGATTTGTATATCACAGGAACAGTTTATCCATCGCCTCTTTACATGAATACAATGGTTTTGCATATGTCTTTCAATGAGCTGGTTTTAATTTTTAATAATTTCCTAAAAATACCGTGCTTTAGTTAATACATATGTTCCTTGAGCGACTATTTCTAAACAATTTTAATTATTGATTTGTATATCACAGGAACAGTTTATCCATCGCCTCTTTACAGGAATACAATTGTTTTGCATATGTCTTTCAATGAGCTGGTATTAATTTTTAATAATTTCCTAAAAATACCGTGCTTTAGTTAATACATATGTTTCTTGAGCGACTATTTCTGAACAATTTTAATTATTGATTTGTATATCACAGAAACAGTTTATCCATCGCCTCTTTACATGAATACAATTGTTTTGCATATGTCTTTCAATGAGCTGGTATTAATTTTTAATAATTTCCTAAAAATACCGTGCTTTAGTTAATACATATGTTCCTTGTGCGACTATTTCGAAACAATTTCAATTATTGATTTGTATATCACAGGAACAGTTTATCCATCGCCTCTTTACATGAATACAATTGTTTTGCATATGTCTTTTAATGAGCTGGTTTTAATTTTTAATAATTTCCTAAAAATACCGTGCTTTAGTTAATACATATGTTCCTTGAGCGACTATTTCTAAACAATTTTAATTATTGATTTGTATATCACAGGAACAGTTTATCCATCGCCTCTTTACAGGAATACAATTGTTTTGCATATGTCTTTCAATGAGCTGGTTTTAATTTTTAATAATTTCCTAAAAATACCGTGCATTAGTTAATACATATGTTCCTTGAGCGACTATTTCTGAACAATTTTAATTATTAATTTGTATATCACAGGAACAGTTTATCCATCGCCTCTTTACATGAATACAATTGTTTTGCATATGTCTTTCAATGAGCTGGTTTTAATTTTTAATAATTTCCTAAAAATACCGTGCTTTAGTTAATACATATGTTCCTTGAGCGACTATTTCTAAAAAATTTTAATTATTGCGTTGTATATCACAGGAACAGTTTATCCATCGCCTCTTTACATGAATACAATTGTTTTGCATATGTCTTTCAATGAGCTGGTTTTAATTTTTAATAATTTCCTAAAAATACCGTGCTTTAGTTAATACATATGTTCCTTGAGCGACTATTTCGAAACAATTTTAATTATTGATTTGTATATCACAGGAACAGTTTATCCATCGCCTCTTTACATGAATACAATTGTTTTGCATATGTCTTTCAATGAGCTGGCTTTAATTTTTAATAATTTCCTAAAAATACCGTGCTTTAGTTAATACATATGTTCCTTGAGCGACTGTTTCTGAACAATTTTAATTATTGATTTGTATATCACAGGAACAGTTTATCCATCGCCTCTTTACATGAATACAATTGTTTTGCATATGTCTTTCAATGAGCTGGTTTTAATTTTTAATAATTTCCTAAAAATACCGTGCTTTAGTTAATACATATGTTCCTTGAGCGACTATTTCTAAACAATTTTAATTATTGATTTGTATATCACAGGAACAGTTTATCCATCGCCTCTTTACATGAATACAATTGTTTTGCATATGTCTTTCAATGAGCTGGTTTTAATTTTTAATAATTTCCTAAAAATACCGTGCTTTAGTTAATACATATGTTCCTTGAGCGACTATTTCTGAACAATTTTAATTATTGATTTGTATGTCACAGAAACAGTTTATCCATCGCCTCTTTACAGGAATACAATTGTTTTGCATATGTCTTTCAATGAGCTGGTTTTAATTTTTAATAATTTCCTAAAAATACCGTGCTTTAGTTAATACATATGTTCCTTGAGCGACTATTTCTGAACAATTTTAATTATTGATTTGTATATCACAGAAACAGTTTATCCATCGCCTCTTTACAGGAATACAATTGTTTTGCATATGTCTTTCAATGAGCTGGTTTTAATTTTTAAAAATTTCCTAAAAATACCGTGCTTTAGTTAATACATATGTTTCTTGTGCGACTATTTCGAAACAATTTCAATTATTGATTTGTATATGACAGGAACAGTTTATCCATCGCCTTTTTACATGAATAAAATTGTTTTGCATATGTCTTTCAATGAGCTGGTTTTAATTTTTAATAATTTCCTAAAAATACCGTGCTTTAGTTAATACATATGTTCCTTGTGCGACTATTTTGAAACAATTTCAATTATTGATTTGTATATGACAGGAACAGTTTATCCATCGCTTCTTTACATGAATACAATTGTTTTGCATATGTCTTTCAATGAGCTGGTTTTATTTTTTAATAATTTCCTAAAAATACCGTGCTTTAGTTAATACATATGTTCCTTGAGCGACTATTTCTAAACAATTTTAATTATTGATTTGTATATCACAGAAACAGTTTATCCATCGCCTCTTTACATGAATACAATTGTTTTGCATATGTCTTTCAATGAGCTGGTATTAATTTTTAATAATTTCCTAAAAATACCGTGCTTTAGTTAATACATATGTTCCTTGTGCGACTATTTCGAAACAATTTCAATTATTGATTTGTATATCACAGGAACAGTTTATCCATCGCCTCTTTACATGAATACAATTGTTTTGCATATGTCTTTCAATGAGCTGGTTTTAATTTTTAATAATTTCCTAAAAATACCGTGCTTTAGTTAATACATATGTTCCTTGAGCGACTATTTCTAAACAATTTTAATTATTGATTTGTATATCACAGGAACAGTTTATCCATCGCCTCTTTACAGGAATACAATTGTTTTGCATATGTCTTTCAATGAGCTGGTTTTAATTTTTAATAATTTCCTAAAAATACCGTGCATTAGTTAATACATATGTTCCTTGAGCGACTATTTCTGAACAATTTTAATTATTGATTTGTATATCACAGGAACAGTTTATCCATCGCCTCTTTACATGAATACAATTGTTTTGCATATGTCTTTCAATGAGCTGGTTTTAATTTTTAATAATTTCCTAAAAATACCGTGCTTTAGTTAATACATATGTTCCTTGAGCGACTATTTCTAAACGATTTTAATTATTGATTTGTATATCACAGGAACAGTTTATCCATCGCCTCTTTACATGAATACAATTGTTTTGCATATGTCTTTCAATGAGCTGGTTTTAATTTTTAATAATTTCCTAAAAATACCGTGCTTTAGTTAATACATATGTTCCTTGTGCGACTATTTCGAAACAATTTCAATTATTGATTTGTATATGACAGGAACAGTTTATCCATCGCTTCTTTACATGAATACAATTGTTTTGCATATGTCTTTCAATGAGCTGGTTTTATTTTTTAATAATTTCCTAAAAATACCGTGCTTTAGTTAATGCATATGTTCCTTGAGCGACTATTTCTGAACAATTTTAATTATTGATTTGTATATCACAGAAACAGTTTATCCATCGCCTCTTTACAGGAATACAATTGTTTTGCATATGTCTTTCAATGAGCTGGTTTTAATTTTTAAAAATTTCCTAAAAATACCGTGCTTTAGTTAATACATATGTTTCTTGAGCGACTATTTCTGAACAATTTTAATTATTGATTTGTATATCACAGAAACAGTTTATCCATCGCCTCTTTACAGGAATACAATTGTTTTGCATATGTCTTTCAATGAGCTGGTTTTAATTTTTAATAATTTCCTAAAAATACCGTGCTTTAGTTAATACATATGTTCCTTGAGCGACTATTTCTGAACAATTTTAATTATTGATTTGTATATCACAGAAACAGTTTATCCATCGCCTCTTTACATGAATACAATTGTTTTGCATATGTCTTTCAAAGAGCTGGTTTTAATTTTTACTAATTTCCTAAAAATACCGTGCTTTAGTTAATACATATGTTCCTTGTGCGACTATTTCGAAACAATTTCAATTATTGATTTGTATATGACAGGAACAGTTTATCCATCGCCTTTTTACACGAATAAAGTTGTTTTGCATATGTCTTTCAATGAGCTGGTTTTAATTTTTAATAATTTCCTAAAAATACCGTGCTTTAGTTAATACATATGTTCCTTGTGCGACTATTTTGAAACAATTTCAATTATTGATTTGTATATGACAGGAACAGTTTATCCATCGCTTCTTTACATGAATACAATTGTTTTGCATATGTCTTTCAATGAGCTGGTTTTATTTTTTTATAATTTCCTAAAAATACCGTGCTTTAGTTAATACATATGTTCCTTGAGCGATTATTTCTAAACAATTTTAATTATTGATTTGTATATCACAGAAACAGTTTATCCATCGCCTCTTTACAGGAATACAATTGTTTTGCATATGTCTTTCAATGAGCTGGTTTTAATTTTTAATAATTTCCTAAAAATACCGTGCTTTAGTTAATACATATGTTCCTTGAGCGACTATTTCTAAACAATTTTAATTATTGATTTGTATATCACAGAAACAGTTTATCCATCGCCTCTTTACAGGAATACAATTGTTTTGCATATGTCTTTCAATGAGCTGGTATTAATTTTTAATAATTTCCTAAAAATACCGTGCTTTAGTTAATACATATGTTCCTTGTGCGACTATTTCGAAACAATTTCAATTATTGATTTGTATATCACAGGAACAGTTTATCCATCGCCTCTTTACATGAATACAATTGTTTTGCATATGTCTTTCAATGAGCTGGTTTTAATTTTTAATAATTTCCTAAAAATACCGTGCTTTAGTTAATACATATGTTCCTTGAGCGACTATTTCTAAACAATTTTAATTATTGATTTGTATATCACAGGAACAGTTTATCCATCGCCTCTTTACAGGAATACAATTGTTTTGCATATGTCTTTCAATGAGCTGGTTTTAATTTTTAATAATTTCCTAAAAATACCGTGCATTAGTTAATACATATGTTCCTTGAGCGACTATTTCTGTACAATTTTAATTATTAATTTGTATATCACAGGAACAGTTTATCCATCGCCTCTTTACATGAATACAATTGTTTTGCATATGTCTTTCAATGAGCTGGTTTTAATTTTTAATAATTTCCTAAAAATACCGTGCTTTAGTTAATACATATGTTCCTTGAGCGACTATTTCTAAACGATTTTAATTATTGATTTGTATATCACAGGAACAGTTTATCCATCGCCTCTTTACATGAATACAATTGTTTTGCATATGTCTTTCAATGAGCTGGTTTTAATTTTTAATAATTTCCTAAAAATACCGTGCTTTAGGTAATACATATGTTCCTTGTGCGACTATTTCGAAACAATTTCAATTATTGATTTGTATATGACAGGAACAGTTTATCCATCGCTTCTTTACATGAATACAATTGTTTTGCATATGTCTTTCAATGAGCTGGTTTTAATTTTTAATAATTTCCTAAAAATACCGTGCTTTAGTTAATACATATGTTCCTTGAGCGACTATTTCTAAACAATTTTAATTATTGATTTGTATATCACAGAAACAGTTTATCCATCGCCTCTTTACAGGAATACAATTGTTTTGCATATGTCTTTCAATGAGCTGGTTTTAATTTTTAATAATTTCCTAAAAATACCGTGCATTAGTTAATACATATGTTCCTTGAGCGACTATTTCTGAACAATTTTAATTATTGATTTGTATATCACAGGAACAGTTTATCCATCGCCTCTTTACATGAATACAATTGTTTTGCATATGTCTTTCAATGAGCTGGTTTTAATTTTTAATAATTTCCTAAAAATACCGTGCTTTAGTTAATACATATGTTCCTTGAGCGACTATTTCTAAACAATTTTAATTATTGATTTGTATATCACAGGAACAGTTTATCCATCGCCTCTTTACATGAATACAATTGTTTTGCATATGTCTTTCAATGAGCTGGTTTTAATTTTTAATAATTTCCTAAAAATACCGTGCTTTAGTTAATACATATGTGCCTTGAGCGACTATTTCGAAACAATTTTAATTATTGATTTGTATATCACAGGAACAGTTTATCCATCGCCTCTTTACATGAATACAATTGTTTTGCATATGTCTTTCAATGAGCTGGTTTTAATTTTTAATAATTTCCTAAAAATACCGTGCTTTAGTTAATACATATGTTCCTTGAGCGACTATTTCTAAACAATTTTAATTATTGATTTGTATATCACAGGAACAGTTTATCCATCGCCTTTTTACATGAATACAATTGTTTTGCATATGTCTTTCAATGAGCTGGTTTTAATTTTTAATAATTTCCTAAAAATACCGTGCTTTAGTTAATACATATGTTCCTTGAGCGACTATTTCTAAACATATTTAATTATTGATTTGTATATCACAGGAACAGTTTATCCATCGCCTCTTTACAGGAATACAATTGTTTTGCATATGTCTTTCAATGAGCTGGTTTTAATTTTTAATAATTTCCTAAAAATACCGTGCATTAGTTAATACATATGTTCCTTGAGCGACTATTTCTGAACAATTTTAATTATTGATTTGTATATCACAGGAACAGTTTATCCATCGCCTCTTTACATGAATACAATTGTTTTGCATATGTCTTTCAATGAGCTGGTTTTAATTTTTAATAATTTCCTAAAAATACCGTGCTTTAGTTAATACATATGTTCCTTGAGCGACTATTTCTAAACGATTTTAATTATTAATTTGTATATCACAGGAACAGTTTATCCATCGCCTCTTTACATGAATACAATTGTTTTGCATATGTCTTTCAATGAGTTGGTTTTAATTTTTAATAATTTCCTAAAAATACCGTGCTTTAGTTAATACATATGTTCCTTGAGCGACTATTTCTAAACAATTTTAATTATTGATTTGTATATCACAGGAACAGTTTATCCATCGCCTCTTTACATGAATACAATTGTTTTGCATATGTCTTTCAATGAGCTGGTTTTAATTTTTAATAATTTCCTAAAAATACCGTGCATTAGTTAATACATATGTTCCTTGAGCGACTATTTCTGAACAATTTTAATTATTGATTTGTATATCACAGGAACAGTTTATCCATCGCCTCTTTACATGAATACAATTGTTTTGCATATGTCTTTCAATGAGCTGGTTTTAATTTTTAATAATTTCCTAAAAATACCGTGCTTTAGTTAATACATATGTTCCTTGAGCGACTATTTCTAAACAATTTTAATTATTGATTTGTATATCACAGGAACAGTTTATCCATCGCCTCTTTACATGAATACAATTGTTTTGCATATGTCTTTCAATGAGCTGGTTTTAATTTTTAATAATTTCCTAAAAATACCGTGCTTTAGTTAATACATATGTGCCTTGAGCGACTATTTCGAAACAATTTTAATTATTGATTTGTATATCACAGGAACAGTTTATCCATCGCCTCTTTACATGAATACAATTGTTTTGCATATGTCTTTCAATGAGCTGGTTTTAATTTTTAATAATTTCCTAAAAATACCGTGCTTTAGTTAATACATATGTTCCTTGAGCGACTATTTCTAAACAATTTTAATTATTGATTTGTATATCACAGGAACAGTTTATCCATCGCCTTTTTACATGAATACAATTGTTTTGCATATGTCTTTCAATGAGCTGGTTTTAATTTTTAATAATTTCCTAAAAATACCGTGCTTTAGTTAATACATATGTTCCTTGAGCGACTATTTCTAAACATATTTAATTATTGATTTGTATATCACAGGAACAGTTTATCCATCGCCTCTTTACAGGAATACAATTGTTTTGCATATGTCTTTCAATGAGCTGGTTTTAATTTTTAATAATTTCCTAAAAATACCGTGCATTAGTTAATACATATGTTCCTTGAGCGACTATTTCTGAACAATTTTAATTATTGATTTGTATATCACAGGAACAGTTTATCCATCGCCTCTTTACATGAATACAATTGTTTTGCATATGTCTTTCAATGAGCTGGTTTTAATTTTTAATAATTTCCTAAAAACACCGTGCTTTAGTTAATACATATGTTCCTTGAGCGACTATTTCTAAACGATTTTAATTATTAATTTGTATATCACAGGAACAGTTTATCCATCGCCTCTTTACATGAATACAATTGTTTTGCATATGTCTTTCAATGAGCTGGCATTAATTTTTAATAATTTCCTAAAATAACCGTGCTTTAGTTAATACATATGTTCCTTGAGCGACTATTTCTAAACAATTTTAATTATTGATTTGTATATCACAGGAACAGTTTATCCATCGCCTCTTTACATGAATACAATTGTTTTGCATATGTCTTTCAATGAGCTGGCATTAATTTTTAATAATTTCCTAAAAATACCGTGCTTTAGTTAATACATATGTTCCTTGTGCGACTATTTCGAAACAATTTCAATTATTGATTTGTATATGACAGGAACAGTTTATCTATCGCCTCTTTACATGAATACAATTGTTTTGCATATGTCTTTCAATGAGCTGGTTTTAATTTTTAATAATTTCCTAAAAATACCGTGCTTTAGTTAATACATATGTTCCTTGAGCGACTATTTCTAAACAATTTTAATTATTGATTTGTATATCACAGGAACAGTTTATCCATCGCCTCTTTACAGGAATACAATTGTTTTGCATATGTCTTTCAATGAGCTGGTTTTAATTTTTAATAATTTCCTAAAAATACCGTGCATTAGTTAATACATATGTTCCTTGAGCGACTATTTCTGAACAATTTTAAATTATTGATTTGTATATCACAGGAACAGTTTATCCATCGCCTCTTTACATGAATACAATTGTTTTGCATATGTCTTTCAATGAGCTGGTTTTAATTTTAATAATTTCCTAAAAATACCGTGCTTTAGTTAATACATATGTTCCTTGAGCGACTATTTCTAAACAATTTTAATTATTGATTTGTATATCACAGGAACAGTTTATCCATCGCCTCTTTACAGGAATACAATTGTTTTGCATATGTCTTTCAATGAGCTGGTTTTAATTTTTAATAATTTCCTAAAAATACCGTGCTTTAGTTAATACATATGTTCCTTGAGCGACTATTTCTAAACGATTTTAATTATTAATTTGTATATCACAGGAACAGTTTTATCCATCGCCTCTTTACATGAATACAATTGTTTTGCATATGTCTTTCAATGAGTTGGTTTTAATTTTTTAATAATTTCCTAAAAATACCGTGCTTTAGTTAATACATATGTTCCTTGAGCGACTATTTCTAAACAATTTTAATTATTGATTTGTATATCACAGGAACAGTTTATCCATCGCCTCTTTACATGAATACAATTGTTTTGCATATGTCTTTCAATGAGCTGGCATTAATTTTTAATAATTTCCTAAAAATACCGTGCTTTAGTTAATACATATGTTCCTTGTGCGACTATTTCGAAACAATTTCAATTATTGATTTGTATATGACAGGAACAGTTTATCTATCGCCTCTTTACATGAATACAATTGTTTTGCATATGTCTTTCAATGAGCTGGTTTTAATTTTTAATAATTTCCTAAAAATACCGTGCTTTAGTTAATACATATGTTCCTTGAGCGACTATTTCTAAACAATTTTAATTATTGATTTGTATATCACAGGAACAGTTTATCCATCGCCTCTTTACAGGAATACAATTGTTTTGCATATGTCTTTCAATGAGCTGGTTTTAATTTTTAATAATTTCCTAAAAATACCGTGCATTAGTTAATACATATGTTCCTTGAGCTGACTATTTCTGAACAATTTTAATTATTGATTTGTATATCACAGGAACAGTTTATCCATCGCCTCTTTACATGAATACAATTGTTTTGCATATGTCTTTCAATGAGCTGGTTTTAATTTTTAATAATTTCCTAAAAAATACCGTGCATTAGTTAATACATATGTTCCTTGAGCGACTATTTCTAAACAATTTTAATTATTGATTTGTATATCACAGGAACAGTTTTATCCATCGCCTCTTTACAGGAATACAATTGTTTTGCATATGTCTTTCAATGAGCTGGTTTTAATTTTTAATAATTTCCTAAAAATACCGTGCATTAGTTAATACATATGTTCCTTGAGCGACTATTTCTGAACAATTTTAATTATTGATTTGTATATCACAGGAACAGTT
>OX393579.1:58158013-58476215 GCA_947652605.1 Elmis aenea
ATGGTTCCGGAAAAGAACGCGAAAAACGGTTTCCCCTATTTTAAACGCCTATGCAAGTCGCATCATAGCACTTTTGCAGGGGGTTTCGTTTTTGACGTTTTTCTACGGGATCATTCAAGATTTTTTCAAAAACCTTGCACCATTTTACTTGCAAAGGATGCGCGAATTGGTAAATAGAAGAATTTCGATTTTATCTCTGACAGTTTCATGGCCAACGCGATCGCAAAAATTACTTCTATTATTCAACTTTTCCGTGTTTCCCCTGTTTTTCCGAAGGAAATGGCCAGTGGCACGTATAACTGCAAAACATTGAGTTTTGATGTTCTTAATGCAATAAACACAGTCTTGATCAGATTCTACCGACAACATATCGTGACATTCCCTGGTTAGCACAAGTATTTAGGTGCCGAAAGGCAAGTTGTAAATAAAATTTTGATTTTTAAGGCTTTAGATTACTGAATAATTTCCCCCTGTCTGTGTCCCAGCTCACATTCAAACTCATGCACTTTTTATTAATTTCTGTATTCAATTGCACCACAAACGCCCAACTTTATTAGGTTTTATCAATGCATTCAAACAACTAAATCATGCACATTGCATCTCGACGTCTAAAAGGCCTTTCAACTATATTTATTGAATTGCAGTAACAATAGAACTGCATGGCTCTGTTGTTCGCTAAGCTAAAATTGATTTTGACGTTGTAAGCAATTCCCTAACAAACCACACACTGTTTGTATTGGTAAGTAAAGGTAAAAGTTAATCGTTTGAAATGTACATAGGCCAAGGATTTAAATAAACAGAAGTTATTTTTTAATATGTATCTAATAACATTTGAATACAAAGCTCCCACGATGAACAACTCAACCTAATATACAAAATTTTCGTTACACGAAGAAGGTTTCGCTTAATTTTAGTTATTGCAATTATATTTGTGTCAATTTAATTTGCATTAGCGCCCAAAAAAGCAGACAGCTTGATTTGTCTTTCAAACGCAGCTGTGTAATCTGTAAAATGTTTTAAATAACATCACAGTGCAACAAAATTCGAATCCATTCCCAACATTTTCCATTAAAATAATCAATACTAATGAATGACTGTACAAATATCATTTTGTGATTCAAAACGACGAAACAGATAGATCACGTGCATGTATTCAGATATTTGTGTCATCAAAATTAATTAATTAATAATTGCAATGCACCAAAAAAGGTCTTTTAAATAAATAAATCATAAAAATAGGCAGCGAATGAAAATGTAATGTTTACGAAGTCGGTAAGCTTTTCAAAAAATTGTTTAATAATTACAACACTGTAATCTAATTGTTGTTTAACCGATTTCCGTGAGTGGTCGATGTATACTAAAGCCCAATTTAATTTAAGTTTTAATTAATTTTAAATTAATTTTAAATACACGTGTGTCTGTTATTGATAAATCAATATTGTGTAGCGAGATTTCGAAGCCAAACGCAAATATCTAGGGACACAACACGGTTTTCCGTTTATAAAAACGAAATCAACTTTGATAATAAAGCTTTTTTGACAACAAATACGTGAAAATATTGGAATACTTATAGGAAAATTAAAACATTGCCTTCTAAAAAATAATAATTTTGTTACAAACAAAACTAAATTAATGCAGTATTAAAAGTTTAATTTCAAGGCCCCATTATTATTAATTATCCTACATGGGCGGCAACATTTGTTTTGTTAGTATTTTCTAGGCTTACCTTTAAAAAGCTCAGTTTTCTCTTGGGTTGGAAGTGTCCCTGTGCCTGTAAAAATAAAAGAAATGTGTCATTTTTAACCTCAATAAAAAGTTACAAATTTCAACTTGAACTAAATTGTGCCGTCAGGTCTTCAAAGTTTTTTTTAACATTTCCAAGAGGATATAACCTGGCAATTTTTTCAGTAAAAACTTAAAAAGTTAATCATTCCGTCCATAAGATTGTTAAACACACCCTAATTTTAACTTGGGTTTGCCAAAAAATTGTCAATAATAATTTGTTTCGCTTAACAAAGTTTTTTAAATTGTTTTAAATGCAATAGCCTAGCATTTTGGTTTACAAAAAATTTGGTAATTAGATCCAGCGTTTCTAAGACTATTAATCGCACCCTAATTAACTAATTATTACTTCTGGATGGTAAAAAGTTGCTTAAATTTTTTTTTAGCTCAACACGGTTTTTGGAAAGTTGTGAAATGCAATAGACTAGCATTTTTGTTCGCCAAAAAACCAAAAATGAGTACCATAGTTTCTAAAAACTTTTAACAAACCCTGACCAACAAATTTTTACTTTGGGTTTGGTAAAACATAGCTTAAAATATGTTTTTCAGATCATCAAAGTTTTTACAAATTTTTGAAATGTTATTGCAAAAATTTAAAAATTGGTAAATTAGTTCTACTAAAATTAATAAACACCCTAAACAATACATTTTAACTTTTGCTTTATTTAAAAACCGCTTAAAATATTTTATTTGACTCATCAAAGTTTTTGAAAATCTTTGAGATGTTATAGCCTTGCAATTTTGTTTGCCAAAAAATCAAAAATTTGGTAATTAGGTTCAGCGTTTTTAAAAATATTAATCCTAACCTAGCTAACAAATTTTTACCTTGGCTTCGGTAAAAATTTGCTTGTAATAATTTTTTTCAGCTGGTCAAATTTTTTGAAAATTTTTGAAATGTAATAGCCTGGCATTTCGGTTCACCAAAAATTCAAAAATGTTTTAATTAGTACCATAGTTTTTAAACTTATTAAACACATCTTAAGCAATAAATATTTAACTTTGAATTGTTTAAAAACTGCTTAAAATAATTTTTACAGCTCTTCATTAGTGATGAAAATTTTATTACATTTTCTGCATTTTTTTTTAAGTTTCTCTACCTTGTAAACCTATTTTGAGTACTAAAAATGTCCATTTTGTTTAGCCGTGTAAAAAATTTGTTGAGCATTTTAAATTCTTTGAAAATATTCGTGTATTCAGCTTGATAAATTGAAATCGCTGCCACACGCCAGGTACAGCAACCTTAAATAATAAAACAAATCAGACTCTTAATTACATTAAAAACTTCTAAACTCAACTCTAGTTAAACTTGCATCGGTGTTTCAAGTTTCGAAACACCTATTACAAAGCATTCATATTCACCAATGATCCGAAGTACCTTTACTTCGCTGTTACATAGAACTAATGAGAAGGAAATTAAATTTATACGATGCATTTAAGAACTTTATCCCTGATACAGCACTGCGCGTTTCGTGAAATGTACAAGTTTCGAGTACAAGCCACGAACATTGTATGAAAGTTTCATGCGCTACTTTATCAATCTTAAAGTAGCAAACAGTTTCACGGTACGTTTTAAAAATTTCATTTTCTTCTCTATGAAGCGACCGTAAAATATATATCAGGGTAATATTTAACTGACGACTACTAGTCGGTTTTTAAATTAAATGTGCTCATTCGCCGGACTTTTCTGGAGTTTATTATTAGCAGAGCTACGTTCTTAACAGTTGTTTGCAGTTTTTTTCTGTTTGTTTGGCTCAGTACTGAAGAAAATATCAACATAGCAAGAGATAGGTATATTTACTCATTGTAAAGTTTCATACAATACTAACAAGAACTTCTGAACAATAAGACTTGAAAAATAACAAGTCTACTTGGATGTTAGAAGTTTATTACTGTAAATAGCAGTACAAATGACGTATGAAATAAAGGAGAGACTAAAATTTATTGTACTTGCTATTATGGAACGTTGTAGAACTTTTTTCTTACAACTATGGTTTAGGATTTGCTTGATTGATTATTACAACTAATAGGTTGTGCATTAGGCAAAAAATCTTGGTTGTAGACTTAGTGTAAAAAGCGAGCAATTTATAAGACCAGATAAGTACACCACCATTTTGTTTTTTAGTTAACTTTAGGTTTGTTCCAACAATGCTATGTACAATCCAATGTACTATCAGGATTCTGCGCAGTATCGATATCGCGTTCCAACACAGTCTCTGATAGTTCACCGCACAGTTAGCCGGTTGTTCCAACTGTTATAAAATTAGTACATGAAGTCAGTGTACGGTCAAAACAATACGTGAATGAAAGCATGTACTAGTGCAGGGATGGGGAACCTTTTTACTATGGAAGGCCAAATCTCAATTCGGAATTTGTATCCAGGCCGCACATTATTACCCCCCCCCCAGGCGATTTTACTTAAATACAAATATTGAAAATTGTACACAGAATGTTAATTTCCCAAATTGTCACTTAAATATAAATTTATTTTATTTACCGTACATATTACTCGTATATAGTTATTTACATACTATGTTTGTGATGTGGTCTATAGGGTTTTAATTTACATCTACAATTAAATGGCTGAAAAAAGCTACATTAGATTACGTCATCTAGCAAACTGTAAAATAAATCGAGAAAACGAATTATAAAAAATATGAAATCAGTGAAAAGGCCGCACTAAAAACCTCAAAAGGCCGCATGCGGCCTTAAGGCCGCAGGTTCCCCACCCCTGTACTAGTGCTTGGATTTTTACACGCATGCGCTGTTCATAGCTAACGTGAGCTCTGTTAGGTAAGCATCGCCCTCCCAATCCCATTTAGTACTGGAATTTTAAGGTGTTTACCCTTGCGATGCGCACATTTCTATGAACCCTTTAGACACAAATGATATTTACAGTTAGGCCAGTCGTAAAAGCGTTCCAACAACGGCTAATACTGGGCAATACATTTATTAGTACATAGTTCACGCATGGGAATTAACCAGTTCATGTACTAATTGGTTTTAAATCGCTTGTTGGAACAAACCTTATAGATACTCTTGATAACTTATTGTTACTTTTCTTTTGCAGAAGTAAAGTTGCTGCCGCATTGCTCAATAAACACCTTCAAATTAACGGAATATCGACGGGCATAACAACTATGAGACAATCTGTCGATGCTGAAGTAGCAGCTAAGACAACAGATCCTGGTGGTAGCAGCAAAATGAAAAGGGAACGCAAAGCAGCCAGAACAC
The DNA here is from genome assembly GCA_947652605.1 of Elmis aenea. Taxonomy (NCBI): domain Eukaryota; kingdom Metazoa; phylum Arthropoda; class Insecta; order Coleoptera; family Elmidae; genus Elmis; species Elmis aenea. The sequence goes on from OX393579.1 coordinate 58,163,027, forward strand.
TCGGTATAATCGTGTCGGCATTCTTGGCCTGCTGGCTGCCATTCTTTCTTTGGTAAGTCTCCTAATTTTTTTTTTATATTGTAAGCGATTTCCCGTTAAAAAGCTATCGAAACAGAATTTTTTCGTCCAAGACATATACATTATGCACGCGAAATAAATTTGTAATATGCTGAGGAATTAAACCTCATTAAACCTCATTAAACACGTTTAGTAAGAGAAGTTTTGGATACAGAACTTTAGTGATTTAATTACCGAATAAAAAAAATTCGGTTTAAATTCATTCGACAACCACAATATCAATTACTGCCTTCGAAAATGCGGCGTCGGAATCTTTTCCACTCTGAGCACTACACGAAAACTCTGAGACGAATTTAGAATCCGCGAAGAACGAAAGAAATCAAACGCCATTGTGTTATTCGCCGGGCCTTAATCGCGTTACTTATAATTTGATTTTGAAGCCAAAATTCCAGATAGATTTGATTACTTATTTACTATTCCCCAAGCAATATTTAGCAAGTTTGTCGAACGACAATGCTACAACGGTTTGACGATGTAATAACGTTTCTATTTCAAGTTTTGTAATCACTTTAAGACAACAAAACAGATATTTAATTGTGTAGCCACTAGAAGGAATCCGTTCTAAAATGATTCGCTAAGAGAAACATCTCCAAGGGCGTAATCACGACACTTTTGCGTTCCGGTTCATCACAAGCACAAAAAACGTCTATATAGTCACTGATAAGAAACATTTAACTCATCAAAGGTTTTAATATTTGCAAGTTGCGGCAATTAGCCGTCTTGTAATTCAAGTTTTATATTTTTAATTGATACCTATATTACAAAGTATCGATTGAATTTATCTAGGGAACTTTACAACATCAAAAGTGGAGATGAAGTATCTGAAAAATTGATTTTTAAGTTGACCTTTTTATTGCCACTATCAATCAAGTTTTCACGTCCCAACTAATTAGATTTCTTTTATATTCTGGGGAATTCACACAATTAGTAAAAAACTGAACGCCAAATAGCTTAAGTTCTAATGACTAATTAAGATCTCGACTTTAATATTACAAATAGTAAAAGCAAAACATTAGTATGTACCTGAAGCTAGCTCTTACTCGTTTTTCTTTTAATTGGACTTATATTACTTTTGAAAATAACGCCAGGTATTTTGCACGAAGTATTGAAACACAATTAAAGATTTTCTTCAAATAATACCTATAATTTGGTATTTTCTATGCAAAAAAAACTGTTACTTAACATATACACGCCAGAATATGCATAAAAAAGAGTAAAGTCCTAATAATCCAAGACTCGATGTTTGGGTTTTCGATTGTTTTTCTCTTCAATTTGCCACGACAGCGCGCTTATCCCCTCCAAACAATTTTTTGTTTGCCCTAGTCGCCAGCAAACATTCATTTTTGTACGTTATATTTCACAAATTTAATAAAGTTGTCGAAGCAGACACCGATACTTGAAATTTTTAATATCAAAACATTAAAATTCATTCGCTTTTTTACTGGCATCGTAAATACATATCAAAAAATTTAATTTAAAGAGCGGAATATTTATTGAGAAGTCGTGTATCAAACAAAATCCGCCATTATAGAGGCGCGTATTAAATTTTCGAGTTGGAAATTCCTTTAGAGAGATGATAACCCTTTATAAGGTGGAATTAAAACATTCATTGATATAGGATGTGGTTTTAATAAACCCTCTATGTATGAAAAAAAAACCCTATTCCTTTATTAAATAAACTTCATTACTCCTAGATCGGTTCTACATCATTTTCATTAAAAACACAAAAATTAAAAATTAAAATAAATGTGCAACTAATCAAACAATCAAATTGACAACAACAACCCACCGAAAGGTTCACTCAATATTTAATGCAATACACATAATCTGTCAACTCCGAGTAGAGACAAAGTTTCAAGTAACCTTTTTAATTAATTTTCAGTTACGAACAAGCAGGTTAAGTGAAAATTGCTTAATTTACATCACACGAAACTGAAAGACAACAGACTTATAAACATTACAGGTTGAATTTTCTTCCCTTAAAATTCTTTCGTCGAGTATACCCTGCAACGCAAATGCTGTGTTTAACATTGTACACAAACTTTTAAAAAAATAATGAGTGTCATGACTACCTACCCTAATTAAGTACATTGCAAGAAAACAACTCGATTTAAATAAATATTTTAATCAAGACTACCTCTCAATAATCCAGAGGGTTTTTGTCACGAGCTGGCTACTCTTTATTTATTTAAACATTGCAGGAATATTTTTTTCACACTTTATTATATATTTTCGTGTTTGTTAAATATTTAATAGAAAACTATAATCACTGTGTGTTGTGAACACCAAAAACGTCAAAAAAACTCGAATAAACCGTTTTATTTTACGGTAATTAAAAGTAGCAGATGTAAAAGAAAACTTTGATACTAGATATTATCGATCACAGCTTTCTTTATAAAAAAAATCAACTCCTACGATATTTGCAAATCTAAAACAATATTACAGCTTACAAAAGCACTTTAAAATTTGCCTTTAAGATTCCCCAAAGAGTATTATTAAAAACTGTATGATCCAAACTCATGTTAATATACAAATCAAGCCCAGAATATAATGTGAAGCCCTGGCGTCAATTATTTCTATTTTACTTCAATGTTATTTCATTTACTTTGTAAATAAACAATACGGAACAAATACTGACGCATTAGTTACTAAAACATGTAACAGTACTAACAAACGGCAAAAGAATTTTGTACTGGTCTAGCATTTCTGCAAGAAATTCCAAATCAATGAGCGATTTTTATTTTACCTTTTGCTATTAAGAAGTTGTGTTTTTCGCCTTTTAAATAATGCATTAAAGTAATTTTTCTTGCTAGTTCAACAAACTTGCATTTAATTATTGAAGTTAATTCTAATTTGATTCTGTTTTGTTATTAATAAATTAATATAGCTTAAGCTAAGTGTGACTAAAGCTTTCAATAAAAAAACGTTCAGCGCGGAATTGCAACGGTCCAGGGAATTAAACCGACTTTTCGCCAATATTCAGGTGTTTCCACCCCAATTCTTTCTACCCTCTAATGTTTAAAACAACGCGGATTTCAAGCATTGATTATTATTCGTTTTGTATTCACCCCGGCGTCTAAATAATCGCCATTTGATACCGGTTTTGTATGGGCGCACAATCGAGTTGACTTGTTTAGGATTTTAACGGATGGAGTGTGTCGCGGACTTTTGCTTCTCTCGGCGAACGTGCGTCTGGATTTATTTTGTTTAGACATGCTATTACTTCACGAGACCCCCGGCGCTGTTAGCTTCACGATAAATACCGCCAGTAATTGCGAAATTAGTCACGGGATATCGCGCACTTCAGCTGTCACTGGGCTGAAACGCAAATCTAGCTTGTGATGAGGTTTGATTGGGGCGTAGAATTTTTAAATGACTGGATACTTCGCATACGCTTCCCATAACAAGCGCACATCAACATTCCCTTATGCAACAAACTCCCTATTTGACTATGCCAATTGTATACGTGGTGGTTTCAAAAGTTTCCAGAATAATCCATAACTTTTTGAAAATCAATATAACTTTTTGCTTAATGTTTCTTGAGGTACACACGCCTAAACTTTGAAAGGTTCCTCCTGAGACATCCTGCGTTAAAAATGTCTAACAACTCTTCTATTTTCCAGGTACATCATCACAAGCCTCTGCGGCTCGCATTGCTACAACCCTCAATCGGTGGTCACGTTAGTCTTCTGGGTCGGTTACTTCAATTCCGCACTGAATCCGCTCATATACGCCTACTTTAACCGGGAATTTCGCGTCGCTTTCAAAAAGACTATACAAAGCTGCTGCCAGATGACCTCGAAACTAATGTGCTGCACAAGGAGGTCAATAAGGGATCCCGTGACCTACAGCAACGCGTCTAGTGAAATTCACATGAACAATCACTTAAGAACTGACGTTCGAATGGGTGAAGGTAACAATCATAGACTTAGCTATAACGTGTCGGAAGGTGAAACTATCAATTTGCAGACTGAAGCTGTTATATAATTATTATATGTCTGACATTCCTCTAATATTGCCAAAAATTTAAATGTATCATAGGACCATGCATATCGGTTTATTTTGCAGTGGAGTCTCGATGATCCGTGGTTAAACTTCGGTTAAACGGACCTCGCTTAATCGGGACTCTGCTGTACTGTTATTTATCAGTTTGGTTGTGAGTTATATAGGAGAAATATTCTTGAAGTGTCTCATAAATAAAGCATGTTTGGTAATGGCAACAAAATTTCTATAAAAGTCGTTTTTCAATAAAATAAAATTACCATCCATCAACCACTGAAAGTTTCCAAGTTTATTTAAAGCAAGAGACCCACTTATTAAAATTGAAAACCAAGATTTTGAATTATTTATATATCGAATTAATTTTTGCACAACACAGCCCAACATAAACTTTTTTAAATACATGGGTTTTGTACCCTATGATTTTTGTTTCATCTGTGTTCGTGCACATCTTACTATTTACCAACATCATTATTTATAAGACACGAATAGAATTACAGACGTTAGCGATTTTAATTAATTTAATTAAGAAAATGTGATGTCTTAGTAATTAATCTAAATGTAAACGCTTTCACGGCCGTTGTAAATATTATCTCGAACGCAATACGATAATTCAGCCAGAGAAAATTAAAATATTACATTTGAAACATCCATCAGCGCCGTCAATACACTTCAAACGCTCCGGAAACAATCAGTTTAACTTAAAAATTATACGGATTTTCAATTTTAGAACTCGTTAATTTAAACGCGCTGAACACAATCAATATTTTAAAACAGTCAACTGGAACGTCGAGATTACGTGTGATAAAGCAAAGCGTTCCAATTACTTTTAGTTTTAAAGCGTATTTTTTTAAATTAATTTTCCTCGTCTAAGGTGTTATATTTTTGGGAGCAACTACCGCGCACCAAAACAAAAAAATTATTGACGTTAAGAATATATTCGTAACAAAATAAGGAGGGGGAAAAAACAGCTTAAATAGTATAAATACTTGAAAACCGTAGCACTTTTAAGCCATCGTTAGCACAAAGCGATTTTTAGCTTAACTTAGGAACCCTAGAAAAACAAATTCATCGACTTTCATTTATTTCTAGAGAGTTTTTTTTTGAGGCTACCTTGAACAAGAATAAATGAAATATAATAATAATTAAATATTAATTTATTACCTCTGTTTGGGTTTAAAAAAAAATCCAGTTGCTGTATTGCAAACTTATCAATACTTGCCTTCAGTTTTCACTCATAATAAGCGACTGTAATAATTAATTTGCAGGTTAAACCTTCGCTTCAAAGCTTAGCAGCACAAAACTGGCTATAATTAATAATCTTAAGCAACAAGTTTATATGAAGAGAGAAAGGAGACTATTGCAAGTGCAGGAAATGTGATTAAAGGGTCAAAGTTCTTAGCTTTCCTTTAAAGAGGTTTAACAAAACCATTAGTAAAAAATACTTAGGTCATGAATAAATATCAAGTCATCATTTAATGTCAACTTTGTTTAACGTTTCGTTGCCAAAATTTTTATCCAAACAAGATTACAGAACAACCAGCGCTAATTTTAAACACATAATTAATTTTGGTAGTAATATTATTGATTTAAAATAATCCTACTTGTTTTTAAGTCCTTTCAAATTCGAATAAAATTGTTGCTTGATATCAAAATTCAACAGGTTTTATTGATTGGGTCAGCCAAATATTTTTTAATGTGCATACAGAATTAAAATTTATACACATTATTTTTCTAACCAAAATACAAAATTAATCTTCCAAAATCCGAAGAATTTATGTCGAAACAATTTTTGTAAACAGAGTTAATTCAGAATGTTATCTTTTAGCCAAAAACAATACTGACCAAATGAATAAAAGTAAAATTCAAGTAAGGACAATCTAAGATTAGAATTTTTAAACATTATGTTTAACATTAGAATAATTTATTTTGTAAAAATTAGCATATACATTTTTAAAACGTTATTTATTAGAAAAGATTTATTTTGTATTAAACGAACCTTAGAAAAAACATGACCAAGAAAGAAATATGTTTTTGCTCACTATGTCCATTAGAATATAAGTCAATGTTGTACAAAAAAAAGCGTATATTTAAGAACGACGTTGCATGTTCTCGAAATACTTTCGAAATCAAATATCAGATGTTTAGGTGTGCCCATAACTTAATCGTACACTACAACCAATGTTTCAAATAAACGTAATCGAACATTCATCATGAAAATTTAATTTTTAAGTCGCACGACTAAAACTCAAACGACTTTTATGAATAATCATGAAAAGTAATTCTTTCCAGTCTCAGCTTAACATCGGGGATTGTTTTCGGCAGATTTAACATGCAAAAACTTCGTGAATGAGGGTTTTTGCGAAACGTTGGAATTGAAAATATCCCACGTTTTAGCGTTGAAACGAGGAGAATAAAAATCTGAGCAACTTTCTCTCGTTGCTAGAGGGTTTTATCATTAATGCATGAGTCTTAATTGCTACTAGCGGTCATTATGTAGGTGCAGTTTTTATTTTTACGTAAAACTTTTCATTTTTAACTTTCGTAAATAGCCAGTATACGTACTAGAAGTATTTTAGATATATGAATTAGTTTTTTTTGCCATACATTAGGCAAGGTTTTTATGAACTTAAAAATGTAACAATAATTTTAATAAATCGATTCAAAAGTTTAAAGCCAAACTAGTTTATTACTATAAAAAAAACGAAACTTATAGGTAAGTAAGTTAATAGTAGCGGCGAGTGCGTAATTGCTTTACAACTCGTGTTATGTAGCTTACTTTTTCTACAATCACATAATACCTACGATTTTAACGACTTTTTGGCTAAAATACACATGTAATTACGTTGTCTTGTCAATTTTGACGTAAGCCTACTTTGACATTTCTAGACAAGTGTGCGTTTTGCTTACCGTGCGTTAGGACTCACTTACTATGCATGCAGACTGTACGGTAAGAGTCATTTACATTAGTGGTCGAGGAAAAATATGTTTTTGGGGCATTATGCGTACGTTTGCTTTCCAAAATACAACTAGAAAGTGGTCAGTAAATAAGAAAATTTGGATAAAGTGAATTTTGTCTAAACCTCTACAAATCTACTGGAAACGTCAACTAAGTTAAAATGTTTTATCTTCAAATAATTTTTTTTTTATCCATTGGCTGTAAAGTTACCTTTCTTGTTAATCTCTGAAAGAAATTAGCAAAAGTTTCAATTTTCCAGATTGTTAAATAATTAAAATAGCACAGAATTTAAAAACTCAAACATGAAAATAGAATTATTTTAGAACCCAGCCTTTATTAAACAAAGATTTAAATTTCATTGGGAAGAAAATGATTTAAACATGTAATTATCTTTATGTTCTAGCGAAAGTTTTAACTAAAAGTTTCACTAAATGTCTATTATCCGATCCCAGTAAATTTAAATCCCATTTTAAAAATTTTATGCATTTTCTTAAACCATAGGCTAAGAAAGTATTCGATGTTTTTGTGATTATCTTTTGGAAAATTCACCAGAATTTTGGATTTCTAGACTAACAAATATTTAAGCTGTAACAAAATTAAATATTTGTGTTTGGATTTTTCTATTATTCCATAGTTCCAAACACAATTTGTTTTTGTACAAAGGTTGCTCACTCAGCATTTCGCAAGAAGCAATGCTTGCTTAAAATTGCCTACCAATTTTTTCACACCCATTTGGTATAATATTTGTGACACGTTTGGACTGCAAACAACGAACAGAGAAAACCGTTCACTTTCCATTAAAAAAAAGCTCCTAATTGTTAGCAATCTCATCATTTTTTCTCTGTCAAGATTCGCGCCTAGACATTACTTCCAAGCACTTAAAACCGTGGGAATCCCATCACACCGTTAAAATCATAAAACACAATGAATATTGATACGCATTTCCAACAACAAGTTATTTCCATTAAAATTTTTATCGCATAACAAGCTCATGAGCTCCGCGTAATATAATCCATTTGAATTAATGTATCGGCGATGGCATAATTTAAGGAGCAGTTGTCCCCTGCACTGAACAAAACATTATTTAAAAAAATTCGCATCTTATTAAACAACAGCACAAGTTTTAGTACAAACTTAACCCTAATTAACTCTTTAAATTTTACTTATTCATTATGCAAATGAAACTGCTTGACTAAACGACGCTTTCATGTATTCAACTAGTCTATTTACAGAATTTTACGATACTGTTTATCAGATATGGCTCGTAAAAGGGTTGAAAATGGAAAGGAGGCCAAAAGCTCACAATTAAAACACAAAAAGGTTTAAATGAAACTGTTATCGCGATCATATAATTACCATCAGTTGGTGAAGTAAAAGTTTATTTAGTTGTCTGCGCTCTTAAACACGAAGTTTACTTGGAGGGGTACAGAAATATTGATATTACATTGAAGTTTCACTACTATTTCAATTAGTTCCTATGTACCATTGACTGTAGGTCTACTTGACAATTTTTTCTAAAATTCTGCTTTATACAAAACTTCCTTTGCAATTAAACTCTCTTTTAACCAAATTTGTACGTTTACAAACCAATATTTGGGAGACTATAAATTTTGTGTAGTTTTAAAATAACAACGTACATTTAGCTGTATTATTTTAAACTTTTCAAATCGTATTTTCGCGTAGGTGTGTGTGGGTGTATTTGTGCAGCGCACAAATCAACCCCTGAACATTTTTCATGAAATAATAGTTGCCCTTCGGACAGATAATGTACTTTTTTAATTCCCTTGCAATCCAAAAGTAACTGTACAACAACAATATCACTATGAAGTACTTACGAGTAATTTATTGATTATCCTGTGTTATTTAATAAGTAACGAAACTATTTTATGCATGTTGTACAAACCTACATTTATTTTAAAATGTTAAAAAACACTGTATTGTGTGGGTTTGTAAACCGAATGAATTATAAAAGGTTTCATAGAAAATGCGAGGTCCAATGTTGGCGGCACTACAAATATTTGAATTCTCGAAATATCAATAGGGCGGTCGGCGAAGGCGGTTGGAGGTATTTATATTATTCTGGAATTGTTGTGTCTGACATAAATATATAAAAAAAATATCCCGGGCATTTTCATTAAGCAAGAACCATTATTTAAACGGAAAATGCGATTAGAAAGAGGTGCAAATATTTTACGACATGTTCGACGCGGATAAATTTTGCAGGTATTTTGATGAAAATTGGCAAACTTATTACCTGTCCGGATATGCCTATATCTCTACTTAGTGTAGCAGAAAAATTATATGAAAGAATTTTGGAGGAGAGAAACATTTCGAAAGAAATTTAGAAGAGGCGCAATGTGGCTTTATAACGGGTAGAAGCACGCAGGATCTAATTTTTACGTTAAGTGAAAAAACAATGGAACATTCAAAGATGGTGTACTTGTGCTTTATCGATCTTTGTAAAGCCTTCGATAGAGTGCCAAGGGAAAAGATCTGGAAGATATTGAAACAAAGTAGAGTGGAAGAAGCATTATTAAACGCCATCAAGAGTTTTTATCAGAGTAGTAGAAATTATGTGCGAACTCATTACAGCAGTTCCCAGGATTTTATAACAACAGTGGGAGTAAGACAAGGAGGCAGATTAAGTCATCTGCTCTTTATAATTCGCATGGATAAAATAATTAAAGAATGTAAGCAAAACACAAAGAAAGCCTACCGGAGTCGGAATAAACTAAAACCAATATAAGCATGCCAGAAAGTAGATACGCGAGAATAGAATGGAAAATGAAGATGGAGGGAAAAAGAAATAGAGGTAGACAAAGAATGAAATGGGAAAAAGAAGTGAGACAGAGACTAGAAGAAAAATTAGCCAGCTGGAGAGATGTGCCAAAATTAGCTAACGATAGGCAGAAGTGGAGAAAAATAACAAAGAAATAGAAAAGCATACCTCGAGACCGAGAAGTACAAAAGGAACTGATTAAGAAGAAGAATTATTTGCTAAGAAATATACAAATAAGCAAACAAAATCAGACTTTTTGGTTTAAGCAGTTCCGGAAATTATTGTCACCCTAAATAGAGGAAATTGGCAAACACAAAATTAAGAAACACACCCTTTTAAATAATTAATTGGGTCAGAATGATGTAGTTCATTGCAATTAACACCCAAGTATTTACTCAACGGAGGTTTAAACCACCTAAAAAGTTACAATTTTCAGATAAATTTCATGTTTAACTGCTTTTAAAGAAGTTATAAATAAATACACAAGAATTTTTGGAAATGAGAAAGTAACCCAGAGAGTTATTTACAAAATAATGCCTGCCAGGTCTCAAACACATCATTTAAAACTTGTACACTAAGCTTTGGTTCAAATTCGCGATTTTTAGTAACACTTCATTGCAGCCTTATTGGTAGTCGTTTGCAAATGATAACCATCCAATCAGGCGACAACAGTAACAGTTTTATAACCAAACAGCATAATTTTATGTCTAGATTTGTTCCAAGTACTAACTCAAACGTGAAATGGGATTTTCCTCAAAAGCTATTTTTCTTCTACTCTGCGTTTCCCAAAACTTAAAAAATAAACCAAACACTCTGCATCAAACTATATCAGATGTTTGGCATGTACACTTTACACAAATTAAATATGGAATGGATATTTTTCGAGCCAAAACTTTGCATTTCTCATTCCAATATCGAATATCCGTTATTTATAAGCCCCCAGGGTAACGTTTGAATTTATTTTGCCCAATCCGCTGCTTAAAAAGTCCGAACGGCGTTGAATCCGACACAAATAATTTTAAGCCATAACAGCTCAGTGAAAATAAAAACCAGAAGCGAAACAATTTCCGCCTTTTACGTTTTTAAAAGCTACGTGCGGATTCAAAAAAATATTAGCGTTTGTTAATAAATTATGTCGAGGGGATTAAAGTTGTCTAGTTTAGCCGTCTATCAAAATTGCTACATTATAATTAGCAAGATAAAACATGGAATATTGCCAAAAAGTTATGTTTAATAGCTTTCCATATTATTTGAAAATTATGGAAGTATGTATCATAGCAATTTCTTTTCAATAAAAATAAGTTCTATTGTCTCCGAAGTTTGTAAAATAAGCTACTTTGGTAAATATTTGAAATTCGCGCAATTGTCGTCTTCAAAATTAGTAAAATGGCTAAAGACGCGATTGCATATAACTTGAACCTGGGATTAACCCGAGAATTAAACCACGGTAATCCTAGAACTAGGCAAAATTGCAGCATGGTTGCGCTAGTGTTGCCTAGTTTTAGGGATCAACTTGTATTTTATCACCAGTGTTCTTTTGCGCAATCTGGCCCAAGTGTTATAAATCTATGCTAATTAAACAAAAATTGCTAACTAAAAAGCATTAAAAACTAAAGTATAGTGAAAGGCGAATCGTTTTATTTTAAACTGTCCAAATGATCACAGCCTCATTTAAGAATGATTAATGGCACCATTTACCTAAAAGGTTGCCACCATCCAGGATTAAATATTAACGGTGGCCTCATTCACGTGCGCCCGACATGGTTGCTTCTAGTTTTACAGAAAGCTTAATTATAAAATTCAAGTCGCACGTTCTGGGCTATTAATAATTTGTCCGATACGGTGAGGAAATTTCTTGTAAAACTGAAATTTGTTGATGCTCGCAGATGATTTATCGCATTCCGTCTTCAGTCTACGCGATCGTAGTAGTTCGCAGTAATCAGGAGACATGTTATATTAGATCCAGGTAACTTAATGGGGGCACTTTCCAATGTCTCGGCGTGCCACGCATTTCTAAAGAGCTTTTCACTTCGCTGGATATTAGGAGGACGCTGCTTCATCGGAAAATTAAGCACTTTATGGGCATATAGCAGGTATGATGTGCATACTCGCGTAGTAGCACACGTGGAAAGCTAACAGACTTTTTTATTTTCATTTCATACAACAGCATTTCCATTTTTAAAGGTAGTTTCAAAGGAAAATTAAGCGAAACACATACGAAGAGCTTTACACCGAGATAATTTTACTAGCATATTATTGGCAGGAAAAGTATTTTTCCATACATATTTTAACCGAATTTGGCTGGAGTTTTATAAATACATTAATTTGGAAAACTCCGTCGTCTTTTAACAAAACTTTATTGGACAAAGACATCTCGAGGTATTGCCCAAGTCAAAATACTACAAAAACTTTTTAGAAAGCTCAGTCTTCCAGCAATTTCTTAAACAAAACGCAATTAAACTTTAATATAAGCTTTATTTCTTATACAGCCGAAAGTAATTAAGCCCCTTTGGAGTGCATCGTACCTTGAGATTTAATTGTTACAGTTGGATCATCAGATCTTAACTAATACCGAGCGTGGGTTTACCCCCATAATCCACGGATTACCCTAACTGAACATCATATCAAATTCTCCTTATATTCAATTTAATATAAATGTCTAATAATTGCCTTCGGTAAACAATTGTTAACAGTCGTAATGTTGGTATTTTGGTTGAGCATGCCGCAAAATAACTGTTGGGTTAGACTCGGCTTGACCCTAGCGCATTAATTAAGTAGAAATCTACCCCTAAACTGACTCAAAATTGGAGATATGACAAGTCTGTAATTAGTTTCACGAGAAACACGGCGCTTGTATCTTGACACAATAAATGGTGTTAATTACATGGGCTACTAAACTTTAAAATTGCAGCTGTTATAAAAGGATAAAAGGTCATGATTATACAGGGTTTTCCACTGTATTTTCTCAATTTTTGAATCTTCAAAACAGAATCAGACAAAAAATGTACAGCATAGTTAAAACTATGATCGTTACAACAGAAAACAAAGGGCATAACATCACTTTAAATGGGTTTAGGTTGGAACAAATAAAAAGCTTAGAAATGATCATAGAGAAAAATGGAGGAATGGACATAAAAATAAGCGAAAGGACAGGAAATGTGGGAAGAATATTTTTAAAAGTTTAGGAAAAACTTTTTTTGGAAATAGAGAAGTCCCAAAACGAACAAAAGTGGAAATGGTCAAAAAGATAGTAACTGCGGCACTTTTATACGGAAGTGAAACGTGGACACTCACAAAGAAAAATAGTAGCCAAACGAATGCAGCTGAAATGATTTCTAAGAAAAATCCAAGGAAAAGCCAAAAACGATAGAACCAGAAACGAAACATATGGAGAACAATTAAAGATAAAATCAGTTAAAACAAAAATACAAGGAAGGCAGCTCGGATGGTTGGGTCACATTTATAGGATCAAAGAAGAAAGGTTAACCAGAAAAGCGATGAAGCAAGATCACAGGGGAAAACAAAAGAGGTAGACCGAGAAAATCCTGGCAAGACAAAGTTAAAAAAGCAGCAACGGATAGAAACATCAATTGGAAAGACATAAAAAGGCTAGCACAAGACAGAAAAACATCGAAAAAAGTCAGCACAGCACACAACTTAACAGTCCTAACATTAGAAGGACATGACTAAATACATATAATTATTATTGTTGAACCTAAATAACCAAAGTTTTTGAAAGCTCCAAAGATACCTAAAAAAAGGAACATTCTTGAAGTTGTGTCTTATACACACCACGTTATTTCATGCATCTAAATTTAATATAAAATATGATCTTAATTAAACGTTTATAAAGGGGCTGTACGCACGTTTTACGGTCCTTATCATTATGAACAACTACTAGAGGGGATGAAACGTGGCCAAACACTGACATAAAAGCGACACTAGGCCTGCCAAATTGTTATTCATTGCGTAAACCCTTGCCTTCATAACAAGTGCGCGAGTAAAATGAACGAAGAGGAAATTAATTTGATAATACACACCAAAATATTTCGGTTAACAACTTTAATATAAATTTATGTAGGCACTTCTAAATCAAAAACGAAAATTTGAATACAAGAGTACAGCGTTTACAAGCACCTAGTTCAAATTTCTTGTGGATATGTGACAAAAACATTGCATCAAAACGTACAAAGCAGTCCCCAAAGTCGTTGCCAAAATAAATTAAACAGTCACAAATTATCTCCTACTTTAATTAGAGATTTGAATCAAAGAGCATTTTGTTCGGACGAGATAAAAAAAACTGCTGAATTTTTTTGTTAGTGTGAGCCCCGTTTTTTTCTTAAATCTAGCATAAAATTCTCGTAAATCAAAAAGTTGTTGTAGATCACATCTTGACCTTGTTTTCGCGGAAGTACTTTATTTTTTTCATCACGAAATACGACCGCCACAACGTCAGCTTGTCTAGCAAACTAAATTATTATAACAGGGCGTTAATCTGGGTCACAGTCAACGATTCATCCTTTTAACTTCGTAGGTATAATTTTAGAACGCTGTCCCAATTCTCTCTGAATACGCTATGGCTAGTAAACTTTTTGGGGTAAGAATCCCCTATACAGGTATTATAGCAGTAAATCACAACCCTTGGCTCAGTTAATGATGTTCATACATTGGACCAATGTTACGAATGGTATTTTCACGTGGTGAGAATTCATCTAACTTCTTACCACTTCAGATGATGTACGGTGTTATCATTTGCGCGGAAATTGTATATTTTGTTTGTTGCGCGCTCGTGAGAGCTTGATTTCACGATATTTCGCCCACATTTAAGGATATTTTCAGGAAATACGTATGAATATATTAGTGAAAGAAATGCGAACGTAGAAATCGATAAAATTAAATATTTACGTTACTTTGATAAATAAAAAGAGGTAGTTTGAGCTACTATGATATGAAACTTAGATTAAATGCTGTACACTTCTGCCAGTCTTCATACAGAATTTTGTACAGAAAAATATGTCGCGTCAAAAACATTCTACAAACAAACTATACTTTATATAGATTTAGGACGTACATTTCAATGCCCAATTTTTAAACTTTTTGAAACGTAGTTATGTTATTTAAAGTTTCAGTCTGTTCAACAATCTCTTTCAAATTATAATGCGTAACAAGAGCAATACAATTGTGAAACCAAGTGAGATAAGATTAAATTCAGCTGCTCGCAAGCCTAGCGTTATACTTGTGCTTTTAATTAACAAAATCTATATTAAATTTCGCTAAAAATTAAATTAGAAATTAATTAAAACCGTTGTGAAATACACCAGCTGTATATTTCCAGTAGAGTGTTGCAGTTGGTTGACTGTAAGATAATAAGAGAGTTGAATGTTGTATGTTAGTTGTTAAAATCGCGCAGTGTAAATATTAACACAATTATCGTAGCAACTGGAATAAATCCTTAGCAACCATTGCAGAGCAGTCTACCAAAATCCTTACAAAAATTAAACGAAATTTTTATAAATATAAAATATTTAGTACTCAAAATGTTTCAGAAGCTTTCCCCGAAATATTTGCCAACTGTTTCAGAATTTTAACACTGTTTTAGTAGGCATTACTTAAGGTATTAATTTGCAAAAGTACAATGTAATTTTGAAGAGCATATTTGAACAACCCCCTACTTCTTACAGTAAGGATAAAGGTGAAATTAGTTTTGTAAATCCTTGGCGAGATTCAATATTCTCTTAACGAAAAAAAGGATTTTTGAATCACCCGGGCGTCTTAAAAATCTATAAGGTTTCCTAAAAATAAACAAGAAATAGAAGCACCAAAAGCTTTTCGCGTCATTATTTTATTCCACAGAGTACAATCTATTGTTCTCGAATATAAATATCGATTCATGTTACAAAACATATTCGCTGTATGTATGTACATGCTATTGGGTACAAAATTTGAAAAATAACAACAGCGATATAATTTGAATATAAAAGGAACAACACTTCTGATGGTACATACAGTAATTACTTTAAAAACACACAAAAATCTACTTAGCCAATAAAAATTACGTTATAAGATTTATTTTCATTAAAATTTTAGTACATCAAAACATAAATTAAAATTGAAAAATCAAACTCTGAATAGCAGTGGTTTGTGATAATTGGAAAAAAAAGCTGCCGTTCTGGAATGGCCCGTTTTGAAAGGATTACAAAAATTATTCGTTAAAAATATGTTGTTGATAATATCAATAATTATAGTCTAAACAAAGCCTGGAATATATAAATCCTTCCCTAAAACTTCGGAAAATTTTAGTGTTCCGTGCCCTTATTTAAGATTCACGAACCGAGTAACATTTTTCTAGAAAAATCTTTAGCATTTTTGCGTTAACCATTCTTATTAATACACATTTGCGTGTTTTTAATTCAATAAAACTTTCATTAATGAAATATTCAAAGCTACGCATTAATAAAACATTGAATTTCGATCTAAAATAAAGTCACAATGTGGGTCAACTATTTTTAGAAAATTGTTGAGGTTAAGGTTTCCAGTAATTGTGTATTAATAAAAGTCAAGATGACTTTGTACTGTGCACTTAACTTATTACATTGTAGACTGCGTTTAGTGCAATTCGATATTGGATTTAAATGCTAATGGGCTGATATGGATTAACGCGGACGAAAGGGTAATCACACATGATGCTATGAAACCCACCATGCAAGGGATGGTAATTAAAATAAAACATCGCCCTAATCAATTCCCTTGCTAACTAATATTACTTTATGTAGAAGCTCCTTTGTGGAGTGGCTCTGTACTGACTTAAAAAAGCCTTTAATATTTAATTTATTTACTATTTTAACAGTAATTTTAACGCTTCGAAAAGCTTAACTTTGCAGCGATGAAAATTCATTTAATATTACGATTCTATTCGCTAACCAAACATTGGCCACGGCCCGCACCGTATAATTTATTTAAACACAGCTGACATTATTACTACATATCAAACAAAACACTTAACTAACAGACCCTCGGTTACAATCAAATTAAACCTTCATTAGCGCATGGTAACATTCAGTTTGTACCGGCAACTCGAAAATTGAAATAAAGTTTTAAATGAAGGTGTTAAAATAAAACTGAAAACCGAACGCAGCGTACAAAAACAAAAATGGAAATTCGCTAGCTGTCAACGACAACAGAAAAATAAATAACGGCTGTCGGATTGGAGTTTAAAAGCACGTTTTTAAAAACAATTTTTTAAGGAATGTAATAAACTGACGATCAGCGTATAATGAGGTTAGCAGACAACTAGGACGTCAAAGATGGATGATCCAATCTTCAATAAATTGACAATTTATTTTTATACACAACTCAGCGTAGTAAATAATTTTTTTTATTCAACTAGTTATTAATTCTGTAAAGAAGAATAAATAAAGTAATTAAAACTAGTAATTATACGAAAATCCCCATAATTATTTAAGCCAAAACCATTTTTTCAGGTAAATAATGAACAACGTCAACAACATACACATGTTTTTACGAAATTAGATCATAAAAATTTCATTTTCATACCCTTTAACGTCCCATATAACATTAAAAGTCATATAATAGCTTTATACAGTAGCCATAAAAGTTATTAACCGTAAATTTAAATATTAACTCTTGCACAAAATTTTTTTAGCCCTATTAAAAGCCTGGCTAATTTCGAAATTGACCAATAGGAAATATTTATTGGATTTTTCTGAATTTTGAGGTCATTTTGAGTGCTGCAAAACCACGAAAAACTTTTATAGTTGGGGTATCTTTCAAATACTGATATTACTGCAGAAAATTCTTTAAATAATGCTTAAAATTAAAAAGTACTGTTTAAAATATTAATTTTCTTGATGAATAATATTTACCAACTACTTATGAGCTGTGTAAATTATTTTGCAGTTACAACTTACCCCGATCATTGTTACTTTTAGCTCCAACGTTGAGGTTGGAAGTAACCGCTGTCTTACTCAGAAAAAATATCTCACATATGCCTCACGAAACATATGAAATAAATATCTTGGAAGGAAGACAAATGTCCATTCTATTATTAAATCAATTTAGATGTAAAAAAAAACCTGTTATACTCAATAAGAAATTAAATAAAAACAAAAAAAAATTACTTTCATCCCCGGTCTCCCCTACATTATTTAATCGTTCTACTGTGTTTAAAGTATCTTTGACCCAATAGGCATTTCAGTGGCTTATAATTTCCTTAGCATTTATCGCATTAACAAATTACTAAATACATACTACTAAATATTTTGGATACAGTAATACATTAACTTTAATAATTTCTTGCCTTTTCATCATTATTATTGTCTTCAGATTAATATAAATGTATGTGATATAAAGGATTTAATAGCAACTAATCAATTGAAAATTAAAAAGACCAATTATAGGATTTCTACGTAAATATTAATGTCTATGAACTTGAAATTATAGGCTTGATCCTTAAGCATGCTTTAAAATAAACAAAAAACTATAACCTTCTAGCAACTGTTCGCCAAAAAATAACAACATTGGTATAAAAACAACGCCCTCATTCGAACTCTTTAGTTGAGACTGGCAAACTAACTTAACAAGGCCCAAACCCGCCCACAATAAAATCACCTCAAAAAACCTAATCTTATACATATCAAACTAAAGCCGACGTTTTTGATTTACAAAATACAAGCGAATTGTCGGCGTCCCTGATATTATTGACATTCTCTATCACCTGTCATACGAGTTCCTTTCCTATTTCTCCGATTTTAAATTAACGCCACACGTGGCAAAATTTTCTATTTATATTCGCGAATAGGTGAGTAAATGAATTAATTTATAGACATTATAGTATGTACTTATATAAACACCAATAATAAGTGTTAAAAATAATTATACAATCGTTTCGATTTAAGATAATCAATTAATAATTTATAATTAAGGAGATGTTGTATAAAGGATGTTGTTAAAATGGAAGAGCAGTATGGAAAAGGTGTATGAAATCACTTGGTCACATGTGGAGAGGCCTAAAGTGAGTATGGCACTCAAGACGTTGTTATTTTTTGTTGTTTCAATGAAAACAAAAAATTTCACATTGGGAAACCTGAAGTTTATTTTTTACTACATATAAATTAGTTTGCGCAAAGAAGTGGGGCGCAAAAATACGACCCACAGGGCTTTTACAAAATTGGTTTATGCTTCCTTGAATTGCTTTCGTACTTACAATTTCATGCCTCCAATTTAATTTGCAAATAAAACATTGGGCACATTGAAAAATAAATTACGTTACATATCAAAACCTATGTAAAAAATAGGTGTAGGGTAGTGCACCGATTGGTTTCATTCAATTAATACCGCTCTTCCATTTATTATGTAATATGTATATAGTAGGTACCATAATTGTGACAATATCTCAATTAATCCTAAAGAGATGTGCACCAATTGTTAAAGACCACAATCAATATTTGTGACAATGTAAATCGTATTTTAGAAAATAAAAGTATTTTAAAAAAAGCGTGTGTTACTGGTGTGTTGTTTTTTCTAGACAGGGACGAAGTACAGCTTATATTAATCAAGAAGATGTGGTCGAAGCGTCGCATTTATACAATTTTGGTCTCACAAAAAATTATTTTGCACGCTCTGTTTGGAAGATTTTTTTAGCAAATCAGTCATCAGACTGAATCTGGCCTAACCTGCCTCAAGGCGGGATGATTTTCCCAGTTTAGCGAGTGGAATAAAGGTGTAGTCCTTTGTAACGTCTATACAAAGTAAATTATATCCTCCAGCCGTCCTACGAATCAAAATGCGTAGGAGGCTTTTGTAATATTACTCACTACCTCGTTATAGGATACCGCCCGCGCACTAAGGACTTTTTGATGTGAATCTCGCGATTGAAGTATCCTTTAGTACAAAAAATATAGTGCGGAGTCTTACGTGACTTTAAACTGAAGAAAAGGGTTGACTAAAGCACTACAAAAAATCGATAATATCTCCAACACTAACCAAATGTTACTTTGTGATTTTTCACAACGGTATTAAAAAGACTTTTGTGTTAAAAAAAAAATACCTGCTTTTTCATAATTAAATTTGCAACGAATATAGTAGAAATATCCTGCAATATTTTTAAATAGAGATGTATTATACCAGTAAAGGTTAGAAGATAAAATTAAAGTGCCCTAAAGTTTCCGTCTGATAACTACAATTTCGACAATTTTTTGCTATAGTTGTATAGAAAATTTAATGTGTTTAAGCTTACACAAACATTATGATTACAAAAAATAGGCTCAAGTGAGTCAAGCTACTTAAAAAAATTTGATATCTCACATTTTGATTCAAAAACCAGTCATTATTGGGAAAAATCGAAAATGGTTGTTTTAAGATCAACAACAAAATATTTTAAATACAATTTGAACCCAGAACTTTTTGTTAAAAAATTTGCTAATAACTCGCGTCTGTTACGAAAATGAAAACAAGAAAATCAATTCTCCTAGCAGCAAGACTCAGCAAAATGGAAAAACCCATTAAATTATCATTTTCTAACATGTTGACACCTATTAGAATGTAAACTTCTGCATGATAAGTTTGCTATAAATATCTAAGATATATGAACTACACAAGTTTTCAAAGCCAAGGGCAAATCTAGAAATACCCCACAAGCATCGTCAAAATATTCGTAACATTAAAAGTGTTTAAGCTAATATTTCGAAATTCCTCGTAATCCCGCGAGATCTTTGGGACCTATCGACATGTGTATTAATTAATTCTGCGCACGAATTGACTAAGAGGAATAAGGATCTGTTTGCCGTTTAAGACAAGTGTCAAAAACATCAAACGAAAGCGTAATGAAATATGATCGATGAATACACAAGGCGTAGTTTTGGGCATTAACGGGGTTAATTAAATGTTGTTTGCTGGAAATGTCAATGTTCAGCAGTATTTCATAAAAATACTTACATCTATTGATGTGCCAACAGAAAATTAGCAAGGTAAATAATAAAATGCCAAGTATACAACTACAATAAAAAGGGTTAACAACAGGGAACCTAAAATCTTGGGACGGTCACGCTTGGGTATTTAAGAACCAACCACCGAAAAATGTACAACCGACCGGAAAAAAAAGGAGTTTGTTTTTAATATTGTTGTGTTTTATTTGTTTCTTACTGTATTAATTGCTCTGTGTCTATTTTCATAACTTTACCATCAGTTTTCAGTTCTATTTACAAGTTATCTAACGCAAGCATAAAAACAGCGCAGCATTTTACCCAAACACCTGCTGTATTTCGAAGAATTTTAGTTTGCAATAAAACGAATTCTAAAATCCTATTTTCCATAGTTTGTTTTTTCCCCGTTCCCTACACGAAGTTTCCGTATAAGTTTGCATAACTAGAACTAAAGTGTCGTTTAAGAAGACAAGAAAATTCACGCGTTCGGGCGACACCGGAAATTTCGCTCTACATCTTCTGTATTTTTCGTTCCTACATCACACGACTAAAATGACGCAGCGAGTCCTTAAGCTCTTTAGCACGATGCGAATTTAATTTTTACGAAAAACAATACACTATAAAAAATACAACAGGGAGCTTTGACTGAATTTCACGAGATGTTTGTTTTTCATCAGGTGGGAAAAGTGGTTGGGTTTACAGAAAATGTAAAACAGTTCACCGATCGCTTTATGATATGCATTTATTCATAATGGATTGCACTTTATGAAAAATGTAGCATGTTTAACATAATATTGAAGTTTGCTGGGTTATAATGTTCGGTTAAGAATATATTGGGGCCTTTCTGTCGATTTTATCTTGAGCTAATCATTGCAAATTTGCTTGGAATATTGACTTGACATTACAAAAATTGTTATTATCAAGTAGCTTAAGCAATAAGAATTGTTTTTACAATGGCCGGTCAATGTGTCTGTAAGAAATCTCAAAAAATCACCCCTTGGAGTAATGTATGCTTAATAATTGTAAACTTTGAACCGCTATATACATGCATAATTTTTGAACTGCTTGAAATTTTACCTTGAAATTCACAGTAATTGTTAATCTAGTATAGCTGAAGCAATAACAATTGTTTTCACAATGATCGGACAATCTGTCTGTAAGAAATTTCAAAAAATCACAACTTAAAGTAACGTATGCCTAATAATTGTATACTTCGAACCGCTATATCTTTGAATAACTTTTGAACTGCTTGAAATTTACAGGAAATCTTAACGTTTCGCGTATGTAGCTATCAAAACTGTATAAAACCTCAATTTTCATAATATTTTTTTGCAATTACTAAACTAAAAACATCTTACGTAAGCTAAAAAAAAAAGAAACGACAAAACGATAAGAAGATGAAACCGCGTGATTATAGTCCCCATTATATTTAAGAGACATGATGGGATATCTTAGTTGTAAGGTGCTACATTAGATCCGAGATAAAACACACAATCTCGAGTCAACGTGTATCTTAATAATATTCCGCTAAAACACACCTTGAAGCCGACTACGTCGCGAAACATTCCTTTCATATAAAATTTAATATCCCCAAAAGAATTATGGGGATGTTTCGAAACTAAAATTAATTAAATTACCGAAGAATGCGCAAACTTTAGCGCCACTACAAGGTTAAACAAGACGTGCTTAAAATAATGAGATAATAAATTGTGTTTTTTTTGCCTTGGAGTCTCTATAAAACGCAATATTAAACAATCGCTGGAAAATGACAGTGTTTTGTTAAAAACAGTTCTTTATCCCTTAAAAAATTACAAAAAAAAATACTTTCGTGGTCTATGCCTAAGCTAAGTTATAGTCTGTCTGTATGTTTGTATATTCATCTATGTACAAGTTTTAAGGATAACGTAATTCAACAAAGTTGTCTGCAAAGTAAAATACCCTAAGAAAATTTGGAGTAATGATAGCAAAAACAATTGAACTTGATTCCTAGACCACTTTACCAAAACCAATGTACTTTTTCGTACAAAACCTACTAGAGTTTAAAACCAGCAATAACTGTGGATTGATTTGCTGATTTAATTTTATCCAAATTTTGTGACAAAAGCCGGTGGATCGATGACAATTATTATCTTGCTCCAGATATACATACTACCCCATTCAATATCGTTTCGCTAGTCTAAATCAGTTACCGTTGTATGAAAGCGTGCAGTAATAATTCAGATAACAATATCTCATATCTGCCTCACAGTAAGACATTGTTTTGATTAGAATAGTTAATTTGACATCATACTAAGTCGTCGCTCCATTGTTTCAAGTGCTAAACGTTGAAGAGGAATACGCATTGATATAATTTTAAGCACCTGCCGTCTAGAAGTTGGATATTATCGATTATTGAGAGCCAAATTGAGGGTATTCTCGTTAAACGAGCGAAGATTTAAGTTAATAACTTTTATTCGAGAAAATACTGATATTGTTAAGTTGGGCTATGCCATTTCTGATACAAATGTTCAACTATGTTTCCTGTACCTACTAATATGACATCTATTTAGCACAAAGAAACATGATTGAAACAAAAGCAATGTTGAATAAATAAAAAAAATTGTTGTTCAATTAATGCAGGCCAGTTACTTATTAATACATCCTTATAACTCCACATCTCATATTTGTAATCAGATTTCTACCTTTAAAACTGGAATCTTTCCGAGTGAATTCAGCAGAAATGAGATTTCTAAGAAAAATTCAAGGAAAAACAAAAAAAGACAGAATCAGAAACGAAACATATAACGAAACAATTAAAGATAAAATCAGTTGAAACAAAAATACAAGAAAGGCAGCTGGGATGGTTGGGTTACATTTATAGGATGAAAGAAGAAAGGTTAACCAGAAAAGCCATGAAGCAAGTACACAGGGAAAAAAACAAAAGAGGTAGACCGAGAAAAACCTGGCACGACAAAGTTAAAAAAGCAGCAGCGGATAGAAACATCAACTGGAAAGACATAAAAAAAGCTAGCACAAGACAGAAAAACATGGAAAAAAGTCAGCACAACACAACTCGACAGTCCTACACAACAGTAGAAGGACTCATGACTAAATAAAATAAAAATCATTCCAATAAAAGACTGTTTTTTTAATGGAACCAATATTTTTCTTAAACGATCCATGTAAATCAAAATTTTACACTTTTCTACAAAAGATAAAAGTTATCGAAAACAACCTTTAATCCATCGGTAATTATCTCTCTTTATAACAAGCTTAATGGCTCGTTTTTATTGAGTTACTTTCCAAAAGCTATAAATTAGCTGATTAACATGAAATAATGAACGAATTTTCGCTAAAATCATTAAAAATTATTACAGAGCTGTACATAAAAAGTTTCGTTATAAGGAGCAAATTTTAACGCGGCCAATAAAATGTTTTATTTTCGATGATAAAGTCCTGCGATGGGTACTTCATAAGCAATCTTGCATGTTATTGCATCTGAGATTTATCTACCGCGTATAAAATTACAAAGTAAGTTTAAAACTTGGCAACTTGCTCATTGGATATTAATTTCTGTTAACTTTGGTCATCACCAACGCGGTGTTATTTTTTATTGTGGAAATACATGAACAACTGCTGAAGGAGTACAAGGAAAAATACTTCTTTGCTACTTCGAATTTAAAAATGTTCTTCAAGCCGAAATTTAGCAGGAACTTTTCAAGCAACTTTTACAAAACATGCCATAGTTTTATCTTGTATATTACCCTGATTTTTCTCTTTAATTGGATTCTTAACAACAAAATACTTCGCTACGCAAACTCAATTCGCAACGTACAATATCTCATTATGTAAAAGAAGTCCATATTTTACAACCTCATGTGCACAAGACATGGGATATTAGACCGTTATAAACTTTGGACGACAAGAAAATTACAGACATAACTTTAAACTTTATATTTTCCATTAAATATGCACCGAAACTCCAATAATAAACAACATTAAACACACTTATTTTGAATAAAAATTGAATTCTGCTCATACCTAACACTTGGTAACTTTTTTTTTTCGAAATACGTCCAAGAAATAAACACTTGGAATCAAAACTAATCTACCTAATAAAAAAAATATTGTTGTAAATACTGCGGTTATAGCTAAAATACTGACATCAGTAATGTGGTGGGTGGATTTCGACGAACAGACTCTGGTATTTGTATTATCCGTGCTAATGAAGTCACTCAGCGCCCCAAATAAGGTCGCATCATTTGTCAAATACGGAGGCGCGCTGAGCGATTCAGACTCCAGTTATGAATATCCAGGATGGATCGAAAATGTCAGCTTAGCTTTGTACAAATCAGCTATAAATCTACGGCCTCGTTTAACGTTAATAATCGCATAAGATTTGTCACCAGTCGACGTTTTGAAAATATTGTAAGAAAATCATTACCGGTTTGTCGCTGGCATTAAAAAACTGAAGGAAAAGAACGACTTGCAAACTAAAATTCATTATTTTTCAAAGATTTGGCATAATAACAACAAAATTGTTTAAATTTACAATATTTTTTAAACAGATAAAGTATACAATATGGTCTGGTTAACGGTTGGCGCATTATCACGTCGTTAAGTGATTTTACACCACAGTTTTCTTGCAAATTTTGAACTCTATTGCTTCCTCCACCAGACGAGGTTACGAATAAACGGATTAGAAGAAGGAGATAAGTGTTTTAAACTTAATAAAAGAAAACATATTAAAATAGCACGGGCTTGTCAAGAGAGAAGACAGAGAGAGACGAAATGGAAAGTGATCAAATGGAGCCCATCTGGGCGAAAGAAAGAGGTATCTCCAGAAGATCCGAGAGGAATAAAGTAGACGAAGCAATGCAGAAAAAAACTCCAAAGGAAATAAAGTGGGAAGTTAGCAACAATTAACTGATTTCGAGAGGAAGACAGCATTAGCTGGGGAAACATTGTGTTTTGAAACTCAAAATCTTGATAATCACAGTCATTAAATGGACGACATTGCCTACAATCCCCATTGCTTAAAATAAACCAATCTTAACCTTTCCCAACTGATCACAAACAGCTTTCAAATTAATCACACGACATACAAAAAGTCATTTAACACAGCCAAGATTGCGTCGTCGCTAAATAATTACACCAATTAATTAAAAACAAAACAATGAAACTTGACGTGAAAGAAAACCATCCCTTACTTCGCCTTTAAGGCCGTTTTTTTTAGCACCACCAAGCTTACGTTGGCAATCCCTGATACAAACATGTTAATACAGTTATTATGTTTCGTGTTTAAAAAGAGTGTTCGCGTAGTAAATGAAATTTGAATTAATCTCATTTGGTTAACTAAATTCCGTTGTGTTTTGGCAGTTATGCTTCATTGGGAAAACTTTTAACGGACTGCCTGTTGTTGAATACCTAATGAGCGGTTAAAGAATTGTTCAAGTTTTACACAATAAACGTCAAAATAACACAGACGGTTTTTTTGCCACTCGTGTTTGTTCAGTAAATAACGACGTTATTTTTAGTAGCATAAAAATGAATGAACCACAATAAACGAACGTATTTAAAAGACACAATGGATGGAGGATCGAAATTTGCGCAGTGGGTTTTCATTGATTGGGAAACATTTATTGTCAAAGTTGAGGCTTCGGTTCACGTGTGCAGAATTTCAGTGTGTGGTAAGTTTGTTAAGATCCTTGAAGTTAATAAGTTATGTGGATAGTTTTGTTGTTTTTTTGTCATGAAAGTTTTCGAGTACTTTACAACACGAAGATAGCAAGGAGATTTATTCTACACAGGGACCCTTGACACAATTTACCATAACAAAATAAAATCATGCAGCGAAGCACTTATATAAACAAATCATAGAACTTTTGCAGGGGTTACGTTTTTGACGTTTTTTTCCGGAACCGTTTAAAATTTTTACAAAAACTTAGCACCATTTTACTTGCAAAGGATGCGCAAATTGGTAAATAGAAAATTTTCGATTTAATCTCTGACGGTTTCATGGCCAACGCGATCGCAAAAATTACCTTTAATATTAAACTTTTCAGTTTTTCCTCTAGTTTTACGAAGGAAATGGCCAGTGGCACGTATAACTCTGCAAAAACATTTAGTTTTGATGTTCTTGATGCAATAAACACAGCCTTAATCAGATTCTAGCGACAACATATCGTGACCTGCCCAGGTTAGAACTCTTTTAATAATTTTGAAAAACTAAAAAATTGAAACAAATTTTGTAACGACATATTTTAATTCACGGTTTTGTGGGACAAAATTTTGCACAGACGAAAAACATAAAAATGTGATAATAGCCCAGACATAGCTCTAAAAAAAAATAATGGTGTCACTAGCTCTTGAAGCTTTCAACTCTTGATGCAATTTCACGGGCGTAGCTGATAGCCACTTTTACAGTAAATACTTCTTAAAAACGTAGGATTTACTAAAGACACAATAAAAGGTTATAAAACTGAATATAATACACCACGAGATAATGTGTAGAATAAAAAACTCTAAATGCTTTTAATAATTTCGTTAAAAAACGCCAACAAAATTGATATTTTAAAATGAATTAGATGTGCCATTTAAGTAATTCCGAAATTGGGTAAGAGCTGTTCATAGTTTTTGAGCTTAAATGCGTTAATAGTTTATGTTTTATTTATTACTAAATGCAAAAGAACGTTTTCGTGTCTTTTTATGCAATATTTGTAGCCAAATTAATCTGCAATGTACGTTTTTTGCCAAAACAAAACCGTAAATTTAGTGTATACACTACAAAAATCCAAGTTTTTAAACAAAAACATATTGCAAGAACCAACAGTACGCTCGCAGTAAAGATTTTGCAAACTAAATGATAATTCTGTGCAGCAAATGGTCCAAAATGTTTGTTGCACATCTACTGTCATTTGCCACTCTCTATTTGCAGGAGTTCTTAGCTCAAATGTGGAATTATTCTTGAAGGGAGCTTGGCTAACAATTACCAAACACCAAGATTATATCATTAAATTGTGGTAACAATCAAAACTACGTTAAGACGTTGCTTTGATGGTTTTTGCAAGTTGAAATGTAATTGGTTGTTTAAAGACACTAAAGGCATCTTAGTTATCTTAGTTAAAACCCTCAACCAATACTAATGTGATAAACTAGATTAATGCACAAGCAATTACTTAAATACACAAATTCTACCCTCTTTGTAAATACCAGTTTAAATTCCGAAGAGTATAAATAGACAGAATATTCAAAGGAGCCCTGCATTTCGGCTGCAAATAAAAATTGCTTTTCCATAAACTTCTAGACATGTGAATACGTCTTGCCTTACAGATAAGGGATAAGTATTTACTTTACTAATTAAGCTGAGAATCTCATTAAAATGTAAACAGAACTTAACACTTAAGCGAGATTATATTCAAAGTTGAATACGTTGTGTATACATACTGGGAAAATGTCGTTTTTGTTTAGATGTGTATTTTGTTTCAATTGGTTTCCTTTGTTTATCGAACCAAAAAGTTAAAAATCATTTGAATGTCAAAGCATAAAGACGCGATTTCAACTGCTCTGCTCGCCGAGATAAAAAATGAACGCAAAAAGTGCCATATTTTTTCAGGCTATCCGGGTAATTTTCTAAAATAAGGTAAAAGTATCGCGAACAACTACAAACAACCTGTAAACCATTTATGTACCTTTGGAATGTGTTACAATACGTTGCTACATTACTAAATGTCACAGCCATCATACAATAATAATTCACAGATCACACAAGCGAATCCATGTTACTTCTTTCATCAAAATCGACAGTTGATCTGTAATAAACCTCCACCACAAAACATGCAACAATCACTAATGCACTCGCAACAAAACCAAACATAAACGGTCCCAACTAAAACAGCCCAAACAAATGAAATATAAGAGTGGCAACAGGTTAATAAAAGGAAAAGACTACGAAGTCCAGATGAAAACAAGAATACAAGACAAACAAAAATCGGTAAATACTGGCTAAGCGGCACAACCAGAACGAGTAACAGATTCAATATATTTTTCAACGATAAAGAAGAGGATACGAACACAGGCAAAAAGGAAAACGCGGAAGAAACTGGGAGCCCTAAGCCCCCACCAATATTCATATCGGAAGTCGGGAGCATTAATCTGCTTATATATCTACTTAATAAAACTGTAAAAAATAACTATATACTAAAAGCCTTTGATAACAATCAGGTCAAGGTCCAGCCAAAAATTAGCGAAGCCTACACTAATAACATTAAAGCGTTAACAGAAGAAAAAAAAACACTCAATTCCATACCTATAAACCAAAACAAGAACGAAGTTTTCGGGTTGTTCTTAAAAACCTACACTATCCTACTGAAATAAAGGAAATTAAGGAAAGCATTGAATCTTTAGGCCACAAAGTGCAAAATATATGAAACAAAAAACTAAATGGAACAAAGAAACCCTTATCCATGTTCTTTATTGATTTAAAACAGAAGCACAACAATAAATAAATCTACAAAATCAAAATCCTTTTGAACACTAGTGTACTGTTTGAAGCACCACACGGCAAAAGGGAGATCCCCCAGTGCACCAAATGCCAGAGATTTGGACATACATTTTTTTTTGTCAAAGGAACCCAAGGTGCGTTAAGTGTGCAGAATCTCATCTCACATCAACCTGACCAAGAAAGAACAGAGACAATGAAGTAAAATGTGTGAATTGTGGAGAAAATCATCCTGCCAATTACAGGGGATTTGCAGTTCATAAACAACTACAGCAGAAACTCTACCCCCAACTCAGAGGTAACAATAAAGATTAAAATTAATATTGTACTACATGTTCGCTTTCTTGTTGATTATCAAAAACAGCTCTTTTGCAGATGATACCGCCAGCCATCGTTAACTGTACCAGAATGTGCACTATTTATGTGCAATTTTGTGCAGAGATGTGTAGAAGAAATGAGAAATAAATTAATGCGTTTTTATGGTCTGACTGTAAATTTTGTTGAGTTCGATAACGGCACCCTAAAATTCTCTTATTCTTAGCCCGTCAACCGTTTATTAAATTCCAGTGTAGGTGTTATGAACCAAGTCTACTCTCATCATAATACAACGATGCAGTGTCCGGCAAAAATCTAATATAAGTTGTCAAATGACTTCTCTATTTTTTCCCACATTTTACCTCATCAAACCGTGAAAAAATAAAAAGGATAAAATCGATATCGGCACCTTGTTTACACTCAACAGAGCGCTCCGAGTCATTTACAGGGGAACATGGTGGTTCGAACGAACCTCAATTGATTGAGGTATTCTATAAAATTCCTCTTTTATTGCGGACATTTAGTCCGTAATGGTATTTTTACGGGCAATGGCTTTACGTGCAATATAAATTATAAGTCGAGGCCATATCCCTTATGCACAGCATGTGACAACACAATTTTCCATAAGGCTAGTCATTTACACGATGCATCAGTTTAAGAATTACTTTAAATTTTAAAAAATTGCTCCAAAATAAAGTCTTCAAAACGTGCTTCACTTTGTTTGACATTTTCTTTGAAGCTTACTGAGCATAACGCACATTCTAAGTCGTAAAAAACAAGGAACAAGTGACAAACACCAACATAAATTGGAATCAAGATTTCTGTTAACTGAAAACCGCGAAAACATAAATAAAGCAAGCCACACCAGATATAAATCAGGAAAGTAAAGTAAACATATCCGAATAAAAATCATTTCTATCGGTTTTACGCCCTTGATATATTTTTTTTTTACTTGTACACTCGACGAAAACTTCTCTTCAAATATAATACGAAACACGTAAGTAAGTTTACTACAAAGACATTCTCACATTTTGTATCTTACTATTTTAAGGCGCGATTCAATGAGGACCTTAAAAGTTTGTCGCAAGTTTCTATATTGTATGGAAAGTCTTTTGAGCACGCATGGAATTGTCGTGAAAATCGCGAGATTTTCACCTGAGGCTGGGTTTTCCATTGGCAGTACGTAAAAGTAAAAATTGCTAGCAAAAATTTCGAAGGATCTTACACATTAAAACGTAAAAACGAAATAAAAAAATTCAGATAATATATCGTCGTTAAGAAGCGAGCAGAAGGAAAATTCAATTGTCTGCGTGCCGTGGAAATATAACGAAATCAATTGCTGAGAAAGGAGAAAATTGGTGTTTCAGTGCAGTTTTGTTGACTCAAAAAAAAAAAAATACGTTATTAATAAATAAAGGGCAAATACGCACACGGTAACAGAATTTCCGAAATCAAGACTGAAAAATGCATCACAAATATCATAGGCAAAATATGATCACATGGCCAAAGTTTTGTAAGCATGAAAAATCGATATAAAAACAAAATCACTCATGATTTTATAAAAATCGATAAGAAATTCGTTTGTGGTTTTTTTAAAACTAATTAGGGAAAACAATGTTTAGTTTTATTCCTTCTTAACATTCTTGCAAATGATAAGTATAATTTATTTTACAAAGGCAAAATAAATATGCAAGCTTTGGGGTTGGAACTTTATTGAAAAGAGAAATATATTATACAAACAAACTTCCTAATGCCAAAAGGCGACATTTTAATCCGACAATAATCATTTCCTTTTTTAATTATCACAATATTTTTGTAATTTTCGACAGGATTTTCCGCCACATTTTCAATTACAATTCGCGTTTTAAATTTCATGTACGACAAAATGTATGAAACTGTCACAGCGAAAATCTAGTTAAAATATCAAGAACAGCGCGAAGTAATTTTCCTACGAGGAAATGGTAACTGAAACTGAATTTCCTTCCATAGAATCCATTATACGCGTATGACATAATTTATTATAAGCATAGACATGTATGTTCGATATCAAGTTATGAAACGCTGAACATTTTAAGTCACTTTATGTATATTTAAAATCATACACACACAAAAAAACCTCATGCAATTCCCACGTAGCAATAAACAGACGGAGTTTAATAACTCTATTAAAAAAGTTCAACGCATAGCTTTTTACTTTTTTGTGAACCTTATTCAACCACTTAATTAAACCAGAACTGTTTATAGTAGGTTAACATTCTAATATTGCAGCATCGGCGAAATTTTAATTGACTTCACTCTGCAGACTTCAATTATCCTGGCTAGCAAACCTTTTCGGTTTAGGAATTTAACAAGTTAAGGTATGTTACAAGCTAAAATGTCCATAATTGGTGACTCTGCATCTAATATACCGACCTCAACTAGTAAAACCCTGTTTGATTACTAATTAGCCCCATTATAATTAAGTTTGGGGAGAAGCCACGCTAAGCGGATTTTTTAATTGTACCACGAAATCAAGTTGAATCTAGCCCTTTCACAAAACTATGATAAAATCTTACTTTTCAAAATGTTTCAATGATTCTTATTGAAAGAAAGTTTATTTGCCATTGTGCTTAAGCCTTAAATAATATTGATTTTCTGCTTGGAAATGACAACTTTTCTGATGAAGCAGCATGTTACAGCCAACGAGATAAGTGATCTTAGAATTTGCTTATGAGAAAACAACCCGAAACTTCTTGAAACGAGAGCCCTACAACGCCCAAGCAATTTTATTATAGCTTAAAATAACCTAGATAACAAAGCGTGCCATAAATAAAAGACCCTGCACATTTTTAGGTAATAATTAACACTTTGAGGTCACAGTTAATGAGTCACACTAGCAGTTAGCAGCCCATAAGCTTCCAAACTTCGAGAGCGCCACAAAAACTTCTAGGTGTATCATCAACGAAGAGAAATTGGGCGAAACGTGTTTAGCAAACTAAACGTACAAGTCTGGAAAAGCAAACTGCGTTGTAGCCAAGGAACAGCTCATTGAAATAAATTAGTTTTTTCACATAAACGTGTTTGATTAACAAGCAATTTTTCTTTGAAACAAAGCAAACCGTGGTATTACATTTTACAATTATTCAAACATCCAACGTTATAAGAAGGGCGCTTCTTTTTCTTATTTTTTTTTACAAAATACTAGCCGAGTTAATGCAGCTGACATGAGATTTCTAAGAAAAATCCAAGGAAAAACCAAAAAAGATAGAATCAGAAATGAAACATGCAAAGAACAATTAAAGATAAAATCAGTTAAAATAAAAATACAAGAAAGGCAGGTGGGATGGTTGGGTCACTTATAGGATGAAAGAAGAAAGGTTAACCAGAAAAGCTTATGAAGCCAGATCACAGGGAAAAACAAAAGAGGTAGACAGGGAAAAACAAAAGAGGTAGACCGAGAAAAACCTGGCACGACGAAGTTAAAAAAGCAGCAAGGAAAGAAACATCAAATGGAAAGACATAAAAAAGCTAGCACAAGACAGAAAAACATGGAAAAAAGTCTGCACAACACAACTCAACAGTCCTACACCTAACATTAGAAGGACTCGACTAAATAAATAATAAATAATTGAACAGGTTTTTACAAATTTTAGTCAAGTGGGCTAACAAAGAATTGTGCTTACAAATTTTCTAAAAGAAAGAATTCATATTCAACACGTTTATAAAAAAAACGTAAGTAATCAAACTTATTTCTTAACAATTTTCAGTAAAAGTTCGTTCCGCCCTAAAAGATAAATTAAAAGTCACCTACCTTATATCCCAGGGCATCAAGAGTTTTCAAAACTGCCTCCACTAACCACCAGGCCGAGACGTCATCTCTTACGGCACCAAAATTTGCAGGAAGCTCAATACAAAACCGCCCAAAAAACCAAAAGCTTACTTAAAATCATGTACCCGTTTATTTAAGAACTATTTCCATGACCGAAATTTTACTTTAACACTCAAAATGCGCACAAAATAGCTAAGCTACCTTCAAAATTACACGACGCCGAAAAAAAGCGGAAAAAAGCGGGAAAACACGACGCTAAGCGATCACTTGGCGTACTTGAATATCGAGATTTCTTACTTTTCGGGACTATTTGACACTCAAAAACACTTCCTACCGGTAATTTGAACACTCGCGAGTACTTTTCAGCACTTTAGCACAACTCAATAACGAAAAAAACACTTAAATGAGTAAATTGCAGACGGACCGAATGTAGCGTCCTGCGACGCTTGACGTTTCTCGAGACTAGCCCTGCGCGCGTTTCCATGACTTACTAAGCTGCAGTTAAAACTTTTGAACAAGGTTTTTTAGCCTTTTTTTGACCGTACAAATTCATCAGGGCGACAAATAATTGCACGGCATTTTGAAATCATGACAAAAACAGGTCGAAAATGTGTGTTTTTATTTGTAGGGGATAATTTAACGATTTAAAAGCGATTATACAACAGGATAATCATGTATAATATGAAAATGGTGTTTGAATTATATTAAATTTGACAAATATGCAATTGAAACTTCGACACAGACAATAATTTTTGGAAAAATTCATAATCAACGTCGTTATTTTTAGCCAGAAAAATGTATTTAACCATGTGTGCTTTACAAAAATTAATTGCTTATTGTATAAAAATGTTTTTAACAAAACTAACATAAAGTTTTAAACAAAATGAGTTTATAATTAAAAAATATTTGAGTTATGAGATAAAAACAAGCAAATTGACCCTGTAAAAGCTTCAAATTAAAGATTTTGAAGGCTGTTCATCTAACGACATTTTTGTGAGAAGATTTTTGTTTAGCTTTGAGTTAAAATTAGCCACCAATTTAAGCACATCGTGTGTATATTTGTGCATATAGTAAATTACTAGTTAAAAAATCATCGTTAAAACTTCCCAGATTGTCTTAAACAAAATTTCTACTTGCAAATCATGATATTCCCAATCTACCAGAAGCTCATTTTTTGATCAGACTTTCACACGCCTAATCTCGCAGCGAATTTACTGCATTTTAAAACGAATATCCCACAACACTGCCTCTCGGCACCAAGAAAAAGTTCATTTACCTTATCAATTTCGCACCTAAACACCAATTTGCCGCATAATAGATATTTGCCTAGAAGTTATGAACCCCAGTCTGAATTTTGTAATATGAAGTCAAATATGTCTAACGAGGCGTATGGTGTTCCAAGAGGATAATATCTCCTCAACAGACAAATCGTTATGATTCCCGGGGGACTTAAAACTGCCGTAAAAGCAGGTTTTCCGCACTGTTTGCTTTTACGTTACCGGAAAACAGAGCCAAAATCCTTTAGGATAGGGACGAGTACGCTAATACGTAAGATATTTAACATAATAAGAAAAAAATAAAGAAAAGACTATACGGAATGAAAATAATTATTCACGTTATGTAAAGGTCATATATTACATGCAGGGTTATTTAGCATGAACGTACTTTTTAATTGGCTTCCTATAGGCCAGCATTTTTCAACCCATGTTTCTCCTTCAGATGTAAACATCAATCAAGAGCTAATTTCGCTTGAATTAGGTGTCTCTGAGTTCAAATATTACTTATATCACGGGAAATCAAAAAATGCTTGTGAAGGATGGCAATATTATAAAAGACCGTGTTTTGGGGATAGTCAATGTCAAACCAACTTACACAGGACAAATTTAGCTTAAATTAGGTGTCTCTAAGTCGGTATTTAAGATATTAAAAAAGAACCTATACCATACCTATAAACCTCAATGTCATCAAGAGATCTTTCCTGCCGATGAAGAAAATAAAAGTGCATTTTGTGAAGAAATGCAAGAACATGCAAATAATAATCGTCGATTTATTTCATTAGTTTTATTTCACGTTCAAAATATTCAATATCAGGAAAATCCTAGAATTAATATTTCCACGAGAACTCGATATCCTCAAAAAGTTAATATTTGGGCTAGGATTTTTAATAACAAAATGATTGGTCCATTTGAAATTAAAGGAAATTGGTAATTTATGTTCAGAAACGTAAACCTTCATTAAATTTAATGATGCCAATAGATAGGACTTTGAAAATAGTTTCAGTTTTTGAGTTTTTTACTTTAACTATAATTTTAGGTATAATTGTTAATAATCAAAAATTGTGCAATAATCTTCACAGCTAATTAAAGTGTTGTATAAATTATAATCAATTTACATGCACCATTATGACGTTAAGAAACATTTTCCGTAGATAACATTTCTAATTTCATTGAAAATCCTTTTGCCTCCCATATATGTTCAAGTTCATACAAAGAAAATAATGTAATGAATATTTCGAAAACCATGGCCAACTTCATTCATAATCCGCTCAGCTCCTTGCTTCGCTATTTCAACAATAAAAAGTACCCTATAAATATTTTTATTACTACAACAAAAGGTATATCTACCGTTTTAATATTTTTCAAAATTTTTAATTACTAGTGGTGTCCTTAACATTTTTCCGAAAATATAAGGACCATTACAAAATATTTGGATATTTTACAAAATAAAATACAAGGCTATAATATACACTGAACTTTTTTCAAAATTCAGAAGAGTTGTAAAAATTTATTTGGCCGTTTTTAAAGAAATTAAAGGTACAAATGCATTTTGTAAAAAGTAACTGTAAAACATCGTTTCCAAACTGACGTATAAAAGCAATAATTACATGTAGACCAAATTTTCACGCTTTTTTCGTTATTTCTAGACCAAATTTTGCATGTCGATTTGAATTTACCACCTTTAATAAACTTTGTTATTTTTAGTTGAGTATATTGCCGTGAATTTTGCTAACGCGGCGCCACCAATCAGGTTTACATTCAAAAAAGACTGGTGGTAAAATGAGCAACTAATTCAAGGTTGAATTGCGGTCAAACTTGGCAAAACTTGTAAACAATTCTCTGAACTATAATGTTTGAAGGTCATTCAAGGTGATTAAAACATAGCATACGAGGTCTCACCGAGAAATTCGGTGACATATTTGTGAATTAAAAATGACATACATGGTCTCGCCTAGAAATTCCGAGACAATTATTAAACTTATTGAATTTTTTACATTACATAAAATAGTACCACTATGTGCAAATGATATGTTACCATTTCGAAGGGAGATATGCAGTCAGGTGCAGTTTAACTGCTGCAATCCAAGTGTGTACATTTGTACAACCTCTGTTAAACAAAGCTGTTAATGAAACATTGAAGGGTGATTCTTATTCAAAGACAATCATTACGATGTAGCGTATTATTAGAGACAAACTATAGCTTTAAATCCGGCAATAACAGTCAGTGTTATAACAATCTGTGAATGTTTTTATTTTAGTCGCAGCAGAATATTCTTTACGGGTTAAGGAATCCAAAACATCAAAAGACGGTTCAAGATCTAGATGAAGAAATTCACAAACTGGGAGTAGTTTTTCACCCCCATGTAATGAAGATCACTTTTTAACCTGTTTAGCAGAAATTCTAGCTATAATTTCTAAAGGCATAAGACTTTTATTAACGGTTGAAGATCGTAAGACGTTTGCAGGTAATACTCTTTAGTTGGTAGATTAAAACCATCTAAACGAAATTATCTTTTAGGAATTAAAAAATTTCTTTTGGATCGTTGCTGTCGAGAGATATTTAGTAGTAAAAATCCAATGGAAATTAAATGAAGCTATATCTAGACCTCAAATATGAATTAATAATGTATAGTGGACTTAATCAGTTGGGAACTTGCATAGAAATAAAAAAATTTGTAATACAGAATGAGTTATTAAAAAATTGCTTTTGGATCGTTGCTGTCAAGAGACATTTAGTAGTAAAAATCCAATGGAATTTAAACGAAGCCATATCTAGGCCTCAAATATGAATTAATAAAGTATAGTGGACTTGTTCAGTTGGAAAATTGCATAGAATTAAAAATTTTTGTGATACAGAATGAGTTATTAAAAAAATGTTTTTAGATCGTTGCTGTCGAGAGACATTTAGTAGTAAAAATCCAATGGAATTTAAATAAGGCTATATCAAGGCCTCAAATATGAATTTATAAAGTATAGTGGACTTGGTCAGTTGGGAACTTGCATAGAAATGACAATTTTTGTAAGACAGAATGAGTTATTAAAAAATTGCTTTTGGATCGTTGCTGACGAGAGATATTTAGCAGTAAAAATCCAATGGAAATTAAACGAAGCCATATCTAGGCCTCAAATATGAATTAATAAAGTATAGTGGACTTGATCAGTTGGAAACTTCCATAGAATTAAAAATTTTTGTGATACAGAATGAGTTATTAAAAAATTGCTTTTGGATCGTTGCTGTCGAGAGACATTTAGTAGTAAAAATCCAATGGAATTTAAACGGAGCTATATCTAGGCCTGAAATATGAATTTATAAAGTATAGTGGACTTGGTCAGTTGTAAAATTGAATAGAATTAAAAAAATTTGTAATACAGAATGAGTTATTAAAAAATTGCTTTTGGATCGTTGCTGTCGAGAGACATTTAGTAGTAAAAATCTAATGGAAATTAAACGAAGCTATATCTAGGCCTCAAATATGAATTAATACAGTATAGTGGACAATCAGTTGGAAACTTGCATAGAAATAAAAAAATTTGTAATACAGAATGAGTTATTAAAAAATTGCTTTTGGATCGTTGCTGTCGAGAGACATTTAGTAGTAAAAATCCAATGGAATTTAAATGAAGCTATATCAAGGCCTCAAATATGAAGTTATGAAGTATAGTGGACTTGGTCAGTTGGGAACTTGCATAGAAATAACAATTTTTGTAAGACAGAATGAGTTATTAAAAAATTGCTTTTGGATCGTTGCTGACGAGAGATATTTAGCAGTAAAAATCCAATGGAAATTAAACGAAGCCATATCTAGGCCATAAATATGAATTAATAAAGTATAGTGGACTTAATCAGTTGGAAACTTGCATAAAAATAAAAAATTTTGTAATACAGAATGAGTTATTAAAAAATTGCTTTTGGATCGTTGCTGTCGAGAGACATTTAGTAGTAAAAATCCAATGGAATTTAAATGAAGCTATATCAAGGCCTCAAATATGAATTTATGAAGTATAGTGGACTTGGTCAGTTGTAAAATTACATAGAAATAACAATTTTTGTAATACAGAATGAGTTATTAAAAAATTGCTTTTGGATCGTTGCTGTCGAGAGACATTTAGTAGTAAAAATCCATTGGAATTTAAACGAAGCTATATCTAGGCCTCAAATATGAATTTATACAGTATAGTGGACTTGGTCAGTTGGGAAATTGCATAGAAATAAAAAAATTTGTAATACAGAATGAGTTATTAAAAAATTGCTTTTGGATCGTTGCTGTCGACAGACATTTAGTAGTAAAAATCCATTGGAATTTAAACGAAGCTATATCTAGGCCTCAAATATGAATTTATACAGTATAGTGGACTTGGTCAGTTGGGAAATTGCATAGAAATAAAAAAATTTGTAATACAGAATGAGTTATTAAAAAATTGCTTTTGGATCGTTGCTGTCGACAGACATTTAGTAGTAAAAATCCAATGGAAATTAAACGAAGCTATATCTAGGCCTCAAATATGAATTAATAAAGTATAGTGGACTTAATCAGTTGAAAACTTGCATAGAAATAAAAAAATTTGTAATACAGAATGAGTTATTAAAAAATTGCTTTTGGATCGTTGCTGTCGAGAGACATTTAGTAGTAAAAATCCAATGGAATTTAAACGAAGCTATATCTAGGCCTCAAATATGAATTTATAAAGTATAGGGGACTTGGTCAGTTGGGAACTTGCATAGAAATAAAAAAATTTGTAATACAGAATGAGTTATTAAAAAATTGCTTTTGGATCGTTGCTGTCGACAGACATTTATGAGTAAAAATCCAATGGAAATTAAATGAAGCTATATCTAGGCCTCAAATACAAAATAATAAAGTATAGTGGACTTGGTCAGTTGGGAACTTGCATAGAAATAACAATTTTTGTAAGACAGAATGAGTTATTAAAAAATTGCTTTTAGATCGTTGCTGTCGAGAGACATTTAGTAGTAAAAATCCAATGGAATTTAAACGAAGCTATATCTAGGCCTCAAATATGAATTTATAAAGTATAGTGGACTTGGTCAGTTGGGAAATTGCATAGAAATAAAAAATTTTGTTATACAGAATGAGTTATTAAAAAATTGCTTTTGGATCGTTGCTGTCGACAGACATTTAGTAGTAAAAATCCAATTGAATTTAATCGAAGCTATATCTAGGCCTCAAATACGAATTAATAAAGTATAGTGGACTTGGTCAGTTGGGAACTTGCATAGAAATAAAAAAAAATTTAATACAGAATGAGTTATTAAAAAATTGCTTTTGGATCGTTGCTGTCAAGAGACATTTAGTAGTAAAAATCCAATGGAATTTTAACGAAGCTATATCTAGGCCTCAAATATGAATTAATAAAGTATAGTGAACTTGGTCAGTTGGGAAATTGCATAGAAATAATAAATTTTGTTATACAGAATGAGTTATTAAAAAATTGCTTTTGGATCGTTGCTGTCGACAGACATTTAGTAGTAAAAATCCAATGGAATTTAAACGAAGCTATATCTAGGCCTCAAATACGAATTAGTAAAGTATAGTGGACTTGGTCAGTTGGGAAATTGCATAGAAATAAAAAAATGTGTAATACAGAATGAGTTATTAAAAAATTGCTTTTGGATCGTTGCTGTCGAGAGACATTTAGTAGTAAAAATCCAATGGAAATTAAACGAAGCTATATCTAGGCCTCAAATATGAATTTATAAAGTATAGTAGACTTGGTCAGTTGGGAACTTGCATAGAAATAAAAAATTTTGTAATACAGAACGAGTTATTAAAAAATTGCTTTTGGATCGTTGCTGTCGAGAGACATTTAGGAGTAAAAATCCAATGGAAATTAAACGAAGCTATATCTAGGCCTCAAATACGAATTAATAAAGTATAGTGGACTTGGTCAGTTGGGAACTTGCATAGAAATAAAAATTTTGTAATACAGAACGAGTTATTAAAAAATTGCTTTTGAATCGTTGCTGTCGAGAGACATTTAGTAGTAAAAATCCAATGGAAATTAAACGAAGCTATATCTAGGCCTCAAATATGAATTTATAAAGTATAGTGGACTTGGTCAGTTGGGAACTTGCATAGAAATAAAAATTTTTGTAATACAGAACGAGTTATTAAAAAATTGCTTTTGGATCGTTGCTGTCGAGAGACATTTAGGAGTAAAAATCCAATGGAAATTAAACGAAGCTATATCTAGGCCTCAAATATGAATTAATAAAGTTTAGTGGACTTGGTCAGTTGGGAACTTGCATAGAAATAAAAATTTTTGTGATACAGAATATATATATCCATCTCCTTTTACGTAATAAGTCTATGACGTACAAAAGATGTATCGTAACATATTGTAGTGACAGTAACTAAATCACAACAAATGACGTCATAGATTTATTAAAAGTTCAATTTTAGCCTCAATAACAACGTTTAGGGTAAAATTAAACAATACATGTCCATTGAACTCGAATAAGCGTTCAATAAATGCAAAATGCAAAACCCAAATTGACAGAACTTTAGCATTACCAAATACGCAGTATTTTCAATTTTAAAATAACACATGCGTCAGTAGAAATCCAATAACAATTAAACCATGTCTCAAATATGATTTTATAAAGTATACTGCACTAACTCAATCGAAAAATTAAATAAAAATCAAAATTCGACTCAAAAGCATCGATTTTTTCCCATTTCCCATTTCACTTTAACACTTTTTTATCAACTCCATTATCTTTGCATCTAAGTTTGTTCAATAAAAAAAGGTTTCGTTGTATGCTTGTATATTTGGTGTATAAATAACTACATTTTGGTATTTTTAATACTATTTGGGTACACTGTATCGCATTACTACACTTGATATAACAATGAAATGTATTTAACAAACACATATATGCATATAGACAGTAAATTACAACATAATGTAAGTATAACAACTAGGTATTACATATTTATTTATTTGGCAATCAGTTTATCCAGTGTTCCCTGCATTGTTTAAAAAGGGGGTAATTACTATATAAATGTACAGTTACTGTGTTTTTTTTTCTACAAGAAAATATACCTTAAGAAACATGTTGAGAACTTATCCAAAAACTGTTTAAAATTTCAAGTTTTTGTCACTTAGCATGATTTTCGTTATCATGAACACCTAAAAATTAATATAATCGTAGATTACTAAGCCATTTTCAAAAAATGAAGGACCACTAGACAATTTACTATTTTTTTATTGCTTACATATTTTTTAAAACGAGTGTTGTAATAAATAAAAATAATAAAAGATATTTAATAACTTTAAGACACACATTAACAGATGGAAAAAAATGTTTTGATTACATTTGAGTGTATTTTCTAAACATAAATTACGTTTTCTGCTCCTGTTTTTATTTGGTAGATATATTACAGATCAAAAACGTTAATTTAAAATAAATTATACATACAGATACAAGAAATACAAGTAGAAAGTGCATTCATAAACCAGTGGATTAAATTTTATACAAAAACTTAATCTAAAACATGCATTTTGGACCAATTAAATGTTTGACAGGCTACACAAAAAATTATAGTTAACATTCTTGGAAACATTGTTTTATGTAAAGAAAAAATTACAGCTTTTTGGCTCAAAGGTATGATTTAAAACAAAGTTTTTTATACTTTCATTAAGTAGTTTCTGTTAAGCCTTTTTGAGCAGTTGTTGCATCTGATTTTGTACGTTAGTAAAACATAATATAATGACACAAGACAGTAATGTAAATAAAATAGCAAAGTACTTTTAAACAATATACAGTACTAGAAAAAATTCCTAATAGTTAAAACGGCACAATTAAATTTGAACTCTTTTATTTAAGAAAATTACGTCTTGCACCCGTATGTACCTGTTTTTTACTTTTTTTTACAATTTTATTTATATCACATAAGCTAGTACGCTATATTTGATGCAAGATTAGTAATTATTTAATTGACTTTGCGTTTTTTTACCACTGGCAATACTAAAATTCATACACAACGCTACTCAGCTGTGCGATTAATAGCTAAAACACGAACGTATATATTTTAATCCTAAAGGACTTAAAATAAGTACAATTGAATATCACAATTCTAAAAGCTTATTAAACTCGTTTAAAGCTATATTTTTGACCTAATTAGCAACGACGCGATAATAAATATCGAATGCGCGCTTCTAAAATTTAAAATTGTAGAATAAATTAATAAATAAGTGGAATTTTATTGTTAGAAATTAAAATTAGATAACAATCAATCAACTGACGTTAATAAAAATTACGTATGGCTATACGAATGAAAATTGTATCACTGAAATATTTTTTGCTACAAAAATAATCTAATACGCTTCGCTATTTTTAAATTAAAATACTGATTCAAAACGTGCATTGCCATCTATACATGTTTAAGCTAGAACTTACACGTAATTGAATTTCTAGGATACTGTAACTCCCACCAAGAGTACATTATTAGGTATAGTTCACACACCCGCGTGCAAGCGTGCGCTAGTGATTGCAATACCGGTATACCGGTATACCGAATACCGGTATACCGTGCCATTTTACAATACCGAAATACCGTCTCATTTAATGGTCTAATACCGGTATTCGGTATTAATATTTTTTTTTTTAAATTTGATTTTTATTATTTTATAATTGCAGTCTGCCATAAATAAAAAATAGCAATAAATGCAAAACACAAAATTGTGCCACAAAATGATGTATTTAAGTTAATTAAAAGAGAGATGATATTATTAGAAGACGAAAGAATATTGCAACATTGGAATATTTGTTGTCATTTCCAAGGCTTACTATTAAAAAATGTTGCAATTTCTCTTAACTTTATCAAAAATTCTTAATAACTCGAAAATTATTGCAGATAGGTATAGGAAACGCTAATATAGATTGATGTAGAATTTACTTTTGAATTAGAAAATGAAAAAAAAATTGGGCATTGTTTTTGAAAAAAACGAGTTTTATTGGTCTGAAATTGTATTAAAAGAAAATTAAATTGCATCGATTGCAAAAATTCTTCTATGCATAGTCTAAATTTATGCGTTTTTTCTTCAAAAATGGCGGCGATAGATAATATTAAGCATCACGATGAAAATCAAAAAATTTCAAAAAAGTCCAAAAATCTAAAAAACGACTGCACTTAGGTAGGTATAGGGTATGCTATTAATAGTCCCTCTAAAATAACGTGTTAAATCCAAAAATGCAATAAAAAATAGACCATTGTATTTGAATTAAGAAAGTAGACGTCAACTTCCGGTATTTCCAGAAGGGTCGCCATCTTGAAAATATTTTCATTAAACAGATCATATGCCATTATAGTCATAACCAACATTTCAGATCAATACCCTTTTTCATTCTTCATATATTTTTAATGCCCGGTCCCAATCAATTAGGTATATCTTCAGTTTTTTGTATCCATATATTTTTACAGAATATGTAATTTTTTAAGTGTCTTTATTTTATTTAAATTTGTGTTTTGACATTATACTTACGATATGTACATTGTACATATGTGTAAAATGCATATATTGTATTTTCAAAATTAAAACTTAAAAAAAAAAAAGCAATACCGGTATTAATACCGGTATTACTTGCGAATAAATACCGAATACTGGTATTGAATTTTGGTCCGGTATTGCAATCACTAGCGTGCGCGTTCATCTTGCCATGTATGTTTACCACTCAATTAAAGTTATATCGTGTATATTTTGCATAATCTTGTACCAGAATACGTTAAATTTATGTGTACAGGACTCACGTAACTATATTTCATCCTGTTAACATAACATTTAATACTGAAATATTGCGTTGATTGCCTGCATATGAACTATCCTCTATTTATCAATACTCAATGCATATACCGTGCGTTATTTTCTTAGTGATAAACACGCGACATGGTAATAAAGCTTAAGCCAATGAGCTTGAAGCTACAAATGACGTCAGTGTAAGGCAAATAACAAAAACATATACTTAAGTTCCTAATGTTTAACAACGACGAACGTCGACCGACGAACGACGA
Source organism: Elmis aenea (assembly GCA_947652605.1). NCBI lineage: Eukaryota > Metazoa > Arthropoda > Insecta > Coleoptera > Elmidae > Elmis > Elmis aenea. The sequence goes on from OX393579.1 coordinate 58,207,695, forward strand.
ACGTCGACTGACGAAAGACGACCGGCGACGAACGACGACCGGCGAAAACCGTCGACCGACGCGGGACGAAAGACGAAAGACGACCGTCGAACGGCGAACGACGACCGTCGAACGACGACCGACGAACGTCGAACGTCGACCGACGCACGACGACCGACGAACGGCGACCTTCGAACGACGAACGTCGACCGACGAACGACGACCAACGAACGACGACCGACGACCTTCGAACGACGACCGACGCACGACGAACGACGAACGACGACCGACGAACGTCGACTGACAAACGACGAACGATGAACGACGACCGACGACCTTCGAACGACGACTGTCGAACGACGAACGACACATGACGAACGACGACCGTCGAACGACGAACGTCGACCGACGCACGACGAACGCCGACCGACGAACGGCGCACGACGACCATCCAACGTTGACCGTCGAACGACGACCGTCGAACGACGAACGTTGACCGACGAACAACGCACGACGACCTTCGATCGACGAACGTCGACCGACGAATGACGCACGACGAACGACGACCGTCAAACGACGAACGACGACCGTCGAACGCCGACCTTCGAACAACGAACGTCGACCGACGAACGGCGCACGACGAACGACGACCATCGAACGTCGACCGTCGAACGACGACCGTCGAACGACGACCGTCGACCGTCGAACGACGACCGTCGAACGACGACCGTCGAACGACAACCGGCGAAGGACGAACGACGAACGACGACCGACGACCGACGCACGACGAACGACGACCGTCGAACTTAAAAGTTAATTAAATGAGCAACGCAAAAAATGTAATGTTTAAAAATAAGATACACGTAAAAATTGGGTGTGAAAGGTCTTTATGTACACCTTGGTGAATTTTGAAAACTAGCAAAAAATATTACAGATGATTTTGAGCCCAATTTCAACACAACTAAAATTAAATTCTATTAAAATATTCAACAACTATGAAATAAACTTTTTAAGTACAACAATAAAATTAAGGTTTAAAAACTGTTTTAAAAAAAATATCACCCGACACTTTGGAAACTTGAATAAATAATTAAAGCCCACAAAATGATTTACCATAAAACACAATTTAATTCCACGTTCGAAAATCACCATCAATTTTACTTAATAAAGTAAAACTTGACTTACAGCGCAATCAGTCGAGAATTGCAGCTCTTCCATTCTTCTACCATCTTCCTCTGATCCTCGAGCTCGCGTTCCGTGATCTGCCTAACCCCGCCCATCGCGAATTTCCTTGGATCCAGATTCGACCCCAAATTTTGCACACCTTTAGCCAATTTCGAAAACGGATTCAACACGAGATCTTTAGTAACACTCGCGACCGGACTCGTCAGATTCGCCAATCTACTTTTTAAAGCCGACTCGCTCTGAGACTGCGAAATATTCAACGATATATCTTGCTCGGAGTTTGAACGTTTTTCAAACCGACAGTCCCCGGTTATGTGAATTGTATTCGGGTCCATTACGGGATCTAGTTTCGCGTCTGAGGTGCTGTCGACTTCCCCTGAGGAATGGCTCAATTTCCTGTCCAATTTTAACGAGGAAGGGGGAATGATCTTCGTTTCGGACGCATCAAACACGTTATCGGACCTGATTGCTTCCGTGTTTATTTGTATTTCTGGTGTAACGCTTCTATTTGCAGATTCACAGCTTTGGATGGACACAGACTGCACGACGCTGGATAGACGCACGTTATCGACGCTTAGAGGGTCTTCCATTCCTGATACCGGATGCTGGTCATCTTCTAAATGCGAATTGACGTCGCTGGTGTCGTTTTTCGTACCCATGACGATGCCGACACTTGGCAAAAATCGGTCAGGTTGGATAGCTTTTGTTGGGTCGTAAAAATTCGCGTCTTCCGTCATTTCCACGCCTTGCTCTATGAAGCTGTGGTTTTTGCTGGTGCTTCCGGAGCTGTAATCCGTCACGTAGTGCAGAGAATCGCTTTCACCATAACCGCTCGGTTGAAATATGGAATTTTCGTATTCCTCTTCGGATTCACTCGACGTCTCGTTCCTCGACGACTTGCCGACCACGAACTTTGGTTGGGTTTGTTTCGATTTGTTCGAATTGAATGGGGAACTCAGTTTGTTTAGTTTCGAAAACTGCTGGGTCATGTTCGACAAAGCCTTGGAGCCTGGGAAAAAAACAATCGATTACCTCCTTGCAAAAACCGGAAAAGGTTTTTCAAGAAACTTACCGGCACTTTTTAGGGCCAAAAGTTGCGTTTCCGACACGTTCCGGGTGATTTGAGAAAATCCATCAACGTCCAAGTATATGTTGCTTCTGGTGTTGCCCCTATTAAGCACTTTGGACTTGCGTTTATCGAGTCTTTGCAGCTGGTTGTATCGGATTTGGGGTAATCCGGCGATGCTGATTGCGACCTCGAAGGCTTCACATATCGCTTTGAGGGATTCTGCATAAAAAAATTAAATCAGACGAGGTTTGCCGGAAACACTTTACCAAACACTAACCAATCACTTCTTCATCATTTTTGATCACCACGGCCATGTTATTGAAGAACCGCAAATTCGTCGAGCGGAACATGTGATAATACCCCAAAGCGTTATCTACTTTGTAGTTTATCCTTATGGAGTAGTGGTTTTTGGACGTTTTAAACAACAAAGCACTTGATTCCGGAGTTCCACTTTCCAGGACCGTTATATCACTCAGCAAAACTCTCTGGTACTTCGTTATCCGATCGACCTGATCGTCATAGTCAGCAACGAAGTACGAATCCTTCGTCAGGATTAAAATCGAGTCCATTTCGGTTTCGCTCGGATCTCCGGCATTCGGGTCGGCGTTTATCAAACCCCAGGCCCCCAAAACCATCTCGGGTGTGTTTAGTAACATTTTTTTGCAGTCTTCTATTAGTAGTTTGACGTGTTCTGCTGTAGCGGCGTGGTCCTCCTCGTCTGGTTGAACCCTCTCGCTGAAATGGTCTTCGGAAACGCTGTTTCCTGAAATGGACAGGTTTTGTAAATGCTTTATGAAAAAATATTTGCGATTTTAGGACTACCTAGCATCAGGTCGATTGTTCCTTGACGTGTGGAGTCCTTAAAACGGCTTAAATAGTATCTAAAAAAATTAGAAAAGGCTTGATTTAATACTGGAGGAAATTTGGCCAATCATCAAATACAACAACAAAAAATGTTAAGAGGCTTATGGCAGGCAAAACGTGTTTTAATAAATTTTTAGTACTGTTAATAAATTAGCTTCATTAGCAAAGACAAACCTAAGGTCTTAATTAACACCTGGTAAATTTTGGGAACTTCACAGTTTTTTTGGGTACCACAATCTTTGCTATGCTTTTCAAACTTTAAAAAATTAATTTTCTAGTACTGCTAAGTCAATCTGTTAAGTAAAAACAAAAACAAACACAGAACTGAAAATACAAACACAAAAATATTTAAATAAGTTTATTAAAAAAAAACAATGCAATACAACTCTTTAAAAAAATACAAGAATCCCCAAGCTACACCAAAATACATGTTGTTAAATCCCTTGAGTTCTTAAAATTCAAAATTCTGAACTTAACTGACCTAGTCATGTAATATACAGCATTTGCAAGTTCGTATTCCTGTGTAAGCGCAATGTGTGGGATATAGGGGGGCGGTGCGTCGGGCATAAGTTCGCTTGCTATGTTACCGAGAACGCTGAGATATGACCAACAATCTTGCAGCTCTAATTCGCTAATATGGTTGCCTAGCAATAAATCAAGGCAGTATTGTCTTATCGCGTCCTTGAAATGCTGTTTGTAGTATCTACGGGATAGGACTTAATGAAAATGGGGCAATTCCTAAATTCTTTTGCAGTTGAAATTGAGGAAAATTCCCCATTGCAAAGAAAAGTACACCATGCAGTTTTTAACAAACTTTTTAATCCATAAAAAAAATATTTGGGCTTTACCTATCTCAAACAGATTTATTATGTTTTGTATAGAATAGACCAGTGTTTCTCAAACTTTTTACTTTTAAGGACCCCCATCCCAAATTAAAAGTTTACAGAGGACCCACCCAATTAATTGTTTTTTAGGCAATATTTTTGTTTTCTTAGCTTGGAAAATAAATTTTCAAACATTATGAAAAGGCTCAGCGGCAGTGGGGTAGGCAGGATGCTTCCATGGGGGGGAGGGGGGGTTAATAAACGTAAAACGAACTGAGCACCTATTTTTTTAGGTCACCACTCTCTTTAAAGTTTTTTAGCAGCAGAATGTTTGATGGTTTCACCAGTGGCGTACGCAAGGGGAGGAATTAGGGGGATAAATCCCCCCCGAAAATTTGAAAAGGACTAAAATTATAATTACCACATTTCCAAACATATAAAATAAATATTAAAATAGGTACATATAAAATATATTATATGTTTGTATATTTTACTTATGATCTTATAAATACTATTTTTGAGCATGTTTGACCTTGAAAATTTAAAACAAAATGCCTACGGCGCTGTTACCGAAGGGGGGCGGTTCACGCACCTCTTTTTTACAACTCACTTTTTGTGTGTAGCTCCCCCAGGTCATTTTCTAATTTTACCATTACCATGTATCGCTTGAAATTAGTCAGTATTATTTTCGCAAATTTAAACAATATCCCCCCCTGAAATATTTTTCTGCGTACGCCACTGGGTTTCACCATAGGGGGGTTAATAAACGGTAAAAAGAGCCAAACATCTTTTTTTAAGCACAATTTACAGTTCTCCAGCTCTATAAGGACAAATTGCAAACCTATGGGGGGTTGTAAGCTCCCCTCGAACTCCCTTGCCTCCGCTACTGCTCAGAGGACCCCTTAAAAACAAATTCAGGGACCCCCAGGGCTACGGGACCACACTTTGAGAAACACTGGTATAGACCAACATCAAAATTTATGTTCAAGAATTTATCACAATAAAAACTTCCCAGCTGTATAACTTTTTTATTTAAAAAGATAAAGCTTTGGGGTTCCCACAAAATATTTAAAAGGTCCTGAGGGCTTTTTGGATTCGATTTTTATAAAATAAGATCATTTCTGAGTTACTGTTTTTTTTAGAAAAAGGCACCCCATAAACACTTTGTCACTGATTCCAAAGCTTTATCTCTAAAAAAAAAGATGTTACAGGGCTGGAAATATAACGGGGCCACCCTGTATATATGGATGAAAAAGTACCAAGACCAGGCATGCAATATTCACAACTGTTTGCTGAAAGAAAGCCGAGATACTCAAACTAACTCACCGATTTGCTGAGTTCATGCCATCCTTCATGATTCCCGTGAATTTTCTTTCACCGGTCCTCGTGTAATCGCCCTAGAAGAATAAATTTTAGGTAACCGGCGAGCATGGTAAAAAAATTGCCGTACTTTTAGCGCATTCGTTCCTGCGTACTGTTTGCTGATTATATCTCCATTATTGGCCCAGAGGAGTTGAAAAGTTTTTTTGATGGTGTCGGGCATGGAACCTTCAGGCGATATTAGACCCAGTTTTGTGAACTGTATCTCCATGACGGCTTTGCCCAAAGCGGTCTGAAATCGCCAAAACGATTTTTAGAAGGGAGGCTTGCTTCATTATTTTTTTTAGTTTGGCCATCTCAGGCACAGTCCAAAAATCGTCACTTACCTGAACAACATTCGTACGATCCAAGCAGTCGATACAGTTGATCCTGAAGACCCCGAGCTGTGAACAAATGTGCCCCTGTTTATCGCGCCAGCAGTAGTTCATGTCCCTGACGATGTCGGCGATCGAATTCACCAAAATCGAGACGTTCTCGAAATGCATACCACGGCTGGAAAAAAAATCGTGAGACACCCCGAAATCCTTCCGAACGGAATCTCACCAGTACTCGTGGAAATCGAAAGTGCAGTACGTGATGTATGGACTGTTGTACTGGAATATGTGACTCGAATAAGAGTCCCAAATGATTTTTTCTTTGCCCATTTGCTCGATCAAGTTAACGATGCAAATGGGCCCGTAGGTTTTGATTTCGTTGTCGAAATGTTTGGCGAAGGCAACTTTCGTTTCGGCTTCACCTAGAACACACGCGAATACACGCTAAAAAAAATTTTCACCATAGTCTTGTACGATTAACACCAATCATTTTTATTTCCGATGTTAACATTGGCAAAAAAAAATTCTCTAACCTTTATCGAGTCTCGGAGGTGGCCGATATTTATAGCCAGGCTGGGACCAATAGACCGGCACGGAACCCCTGACTTGGACGAACGAAACTTCATGATGCTGATATGTTACGATTTGTTCCGTTTCGACGTAATTAGCGCACTCTCCGTCATCGTCCACACCTCGCCTTTTATACCTGCATGTCAAAAAGCTCGATGAAATTCGTGCGTACACGAAGATTATTAATTTACCTAGTGCCTGCTCTGAATCGGCTACGCCGCGATATTAAAGTTAACGTAAATATTTCGTATTTAGGAGTGGTTTTGACGCCGTGAAAATCGTTCATAATTTCGACTTTACATTCTTCTATTTGGATGTATCCTTGAATTATGGGTAAAATCCATGAATCGCACAAAGGATTCTACAATGAAATGACTCAGTTAGACACTAATACGTGAATACATTCGCGTTATTTAATAAGTTCCACGCTCCACGTGCTTAATAACAATGTCACTTACTTTAGATTCTATAAGTTCCTGCAGCATGTGTTTGTTCCAAAAGAATCGATCGTCCACAGTTTTCCACAAAGCTTTTCCATCCATCGACTTCGTTTTCTCCAAATTACATAATCTTTGCAACGAATTTGTTATATCACAGGTTCTGCAGAAATAAAACGAATCCGTATCGGTAAAGATCTTGTGAAACTCCTCCACGATACGTCGTTCGAATTTTTCCTTGTCCTTCCCGTCCCTTTTCTTTGGTGTTCCGGTGGCAATAGCCGCTGCTTGTTGCGTGGTGTTTTTAATTGTACTTCCGGCGCTTTTTATCGTGCCCCATGTTTTTGAGAACGCCGGATTCTTCTGCAGATCGAAGATACTTGAATTTGTGGCTGAGTTCTTCTTTGAACCGATGGCTTTGTGCTTGGGGCATTGTTTTAATGGAGCGTCAACGTTGTCGGCAGTGAGTTGTAAGAATGTGATCGACTTGATTTTGTATACTGTGTGATTACCGTGGATCTTCCCTACTGAAGCACAATCTCTTATTAGCATTAATCGTGTGTCAAAAACCGCTGAATGTTCGATCTTCCCCACGATACCTTCGCATATTCCTAGGCAAATTGGATCGTCCGCACTAGCTAATTCCCACCCTAAATAAACATGACACACATAAGAGCACTTGCAATGATCGACAAAATCATAATTTATGTATATTAAAAGAACAAGAAACAGCAATTAATCATTCTACATGAAACTTCTTAAAGAAATAAGGTGTAAACAAAAAAATAAATAAAAAAGGCGTACTTACCAGCCTTTGGAATGAAGGCGCCCGTTTGTCTGTCCAACCATAGCGAATATTCCCCTTTTACAAAAATATAAAAGTCATCAGTTCGAAATAATTCCATTTTTAATAAACTAAACCCAAGGAATTATGGATCTGTCAGATAAACCGCGACATTCGTTGTCATATTTAGTTCAATCTTACAGTGGAACAAACAAACTACAAAGTTGCATTTACACTACTAGTATAAAGCAATCAATACTTAAATTACAATAACCATGTATTTAAAATAAATAAATCAGCAAATTAAAGGCAAAGTTTATTAAATTAAATGTAACAAAAATAACTTATGATAATACAAGTTCAGTGATGACGGTCGCTTCTTTTATTGGGCTTATATCTCTCCCAATGTCTATGATTAACATTAGTAAAGTCATCACAGTTTATCGCTAAATCCTTAAGATACTTGGACAAATACAGAAGCTCCTTATCAGTCGATCTGTTCAGATGTGCCAAGCGAAACGGACGGATTCTCAAACCATTTTTCGGATTCATAATGAAATTTCTCCTAATATCATCGAACATGATAGTGTTTTTACTGTTATACTGTTCAAATTTTCCCCAAATAACTCCCAAAGGCTTTACCTAAAAAAAAAAGCAAAATTAAATAAAGCAAAACCTATGACACAACTAACTTACATCCATAACGCCATATTTTGGTGTGTGAACTGAGATCATTGCAAGAGAATCTAAGTAGAAGGCTACTTTATAGTTGGGATTGTTTGAAACTCCTAATAGTTTCATCTTTTCTTCAATCCACTTCATACCAGTCGCTGACCATATAACAATATCATAGTATTCATAAGCAGTTGTTAAAAACTCGTGTAAATATGGTCTCATTAATTCAAGACCAGTTTCGGCTACAGATCTATGGTCGAATAATGTGTAATCTATATCTAGGACGAGTAATTTCTTTCCAGGACGTGATTCATTCAATATTTTTACTGGATATTCTTTAATACGTTTTTCTACTTTGGCTAAGTAAACTTCTTGATTTTCAATAGCTACTTCTTCATCTTCGATGTCCAAATCATTGACAACTTCAGGCAATTCAGCAGGGGCAGTATTAACTTCTGCGATGTCTTCCTCTAAGGACCCCATCATCATTAATTTAAAGCCAGCTTTTAATTTTAGCTGGCAAATTCTGCAATCGTCGTCCGGAGTTTTACCTGAAATTAATTAAATAAACTAAGTTTAGTGAAAAGAAAACTTACAGAATAATTATAACAGCACTGAAAGTGTTCTAAACTACATAAAAATGGAGAATTTCTGTGTTTTCATACCTTTGTATTTAAGGTTAAGTAGTTTTTGGCGATCAGGACGAACTCCAGTTTGCTTGTGTATTGCATTTTTTAAGTCACCGACAGTATCATTTTCTGTTAATTCTATTTCATACTCTTTGCCACTCCATTTTACAATAATTTTCGTAATACTTTCCATACTTAAGATGCTCTACAACAACCAATCACCTTGTGAACACTGGAACTATTACATGACAACCACGGAACTACCAAGATCGTAGTACACTGGGCCGACCGGTACATTGCAACTACCAGCCACTTTTTGACGTTTAAGTGTTCAAAATGTACGAAGACAGCGAAAACAGTTCTGATAGTGATGTAGGAATTTTAAAACAGTGTTTATCGGCTGATTTTTCGAGAAAATATGATCCAAAGAAGTCTTTGGTGCCCACAGATGGTAAAAAATGTGCTGAAGCTGTATAAAAATGTTTTTACAAGTAAATTTTTCAGGGCATGAATTTCTTCAGTACGTCATGTACGAAGCAAAACAGTGTAAGCAGTGGATAACTGCTGATTTGGACAGAAATAAATTTAAAGACAAGCAAACATTCAAAGTAGACCCTGTAAGTAGTGAAAAATGTTGTGAAATGTAAAAGTAGTTAAGATTCTCTTTTAGATACAAGGATGTGCGAAAGCTCCTGAATCAATCCTGCCCACATTAGAATGGCAACAAGAAAAGCTAGCTGATTTCACTGAGTTTCGAAATTATTTAGAAGCAAAATTAGTCGATATTTCACCAACTCAAGGGTCATACGATGTATCAATAATTCAAAAATTGCTTGAAAGTCCACCAACATTTACAGAAGTTAGTAAATTATATCAGCCTGCCAAAATTCGAGTTTTAGAAGTAATTGTTGAAAACTTAGACAAACTTAAACCCGGCTCAGTATTTTCGGATGAGACAGGTATGTGGATATATGCCATATTAGCTACGTTGGAGAAGCCTTTATGCCCCAGTTCGTGCTACTATGTAAGAGAATTAGCAAGAAAATGTGGTATTGTAAGATCTAAATTGGCCGAAAATGTTAGTGTAGAAACCTATGTTCCTTTAAACCTAGTTATTTGTATTGTTTCCAAGTATTATGGACAATTAGATTTAGCTGATTGTTAAAAAATGACATGTACATATAAGAAAACCACAATAAATTGTTTTTTTAGCATAGTAAAACATTTTTATTGACTAGTAACGTTGCTCAACTTGTTATAGAATTTGGTTTTGTTCTCAGACAAAGCTTTTTTGTGGACCAGATGAGTATTGTAGTATAACCGGTGCTCTGGTTTGAGGGATAGTCGTTTTTTGTTTAAAATTGATTTGGTCCACTGCAAAAGCTTAGCCGAGAATATAACCAAAACAATATCAAGCTGGCGTACGTGGGTTTCCCGCCTTTAGTGGAGTTATGCGCTTTTACTCTTTGTGTAGTAGGTGAGTACAGCAAGAGGGAGCAGCACCTATCAATAAACAACAAAAAAGGGATGCAGCGACTTGATTAATGATGGAAAGTAGTTTCGATATGCCGTACTCCCACGACTGGAGTTGCCCATCCAAACAAACTCATGAATTTCTTCCACTACGACGTGGTAGTAGCAGCAGCTTGCTTCTATCGACTTTTCAATCCTCTGTATGTTTATACTCCCTGCTAAACCATAACTTGCCTATTAGAATGTTCAAATGGGCGGTTTATGCCAGTTCTATTTCGGTTCGGCGGTAATATGCTGCAGGTGCAAGAGTGCTTAATTTTTGCGTAAAGTTGCTTTTATGCACAGTAGACGTCGCCTTTGTTGCACCTTTACATTGTTGCTGTTAACCTGTTGATTTCATACAACTTCTTGTTAGGTCAAATACTGTATAACAAGTGTTACTAAAAAATTTTGTGACAGTGTCAGTAGTTAGAGTGTAAAATATTTTTACGTCTGCTCTTGTTAAAAAAATTAAAAATTGGTGGCTGGTGCAATTTTAATTCAACAATCAGTAAAATATGTACATTGTTAACAAAAAGTGTTAAAAAAGTAATTTTGCTGCACCGGTACGTATTTTCAGCCTTATTATTGTTTCAGGTTGTTTAAAAAATATGATTGTTGGACAGCTAAAAATGGTTTTTGTTTTAAGTTTTTTTAAACCAAGAAGTATAAAAAATAATTTTCAAAATTTTGTCTTAAAGAAATTCTGTTCTTAAAAATATTTTTAAAAAGAGGCAAAATCAATTTTACTTCAATATTTTATTGTTATATGAAAATTGCTTAATAATAGTTTATAAAAAAATAGATGTTTTTCACTAATATGCAACAATAAGCGTAATTTCTATTGGGGAGTAATTTAAATATTTTTTTAATGATACAAAGTGATCCAAATAAATTCTATACACCAAATGCCAACAAATTATAAAAAACGTAACAACAATTTACAAAAAAAATCCAAAAGATTACTCAAAAATCGTACACTATTATTAAAAGACGGAAAATACATAAAAACCACGCTCAAAATCAAAAATAATTGTATCCAATTATTAGACAATGTTATTTTTGCACCAATATACAAAAGCAAGCGTATTGAAGAGCCATTAAAATATTTTTTAAGGGAAAAAAAGGACGCATAAAAAATTGTATGCAGTTACTTACTTAAAATTAGTAAAAAATCCAAGAATTTTTAAAATTAAAAAATAAAACACAAATAACCATATTTCACACAAAAAAGTAATAAATAATTTAATTTGTTTCTTAAAATATATTATTTTGCTAGGGAACATTTTATCAATAAAATAGCTTCATTAATAATGTAATCAAAATTTTAATGAACATTGATTCTCATTAAAAAAAGTCGTTAATCCCCATAGTGTGTGTTAATAATTAAATTGTTCTTTATTGATTCGATTATTAATTCATCTGCTTGAAAATGTTGCGTAGGTACAATACGTTAGCTCGTATTATAAAAAACGACCACATAAAAGATTATACTAATTCAGAAAATACAGAAAATTGCATACACAGATACTAGCCCTATTTATTTATTTAAAGGATGCTCTAAATCTGCTGAATTATAAATGTTTTGGGTCAAGAACGCTCATTAAAAATCTATTGAAATATTCAAAGATATCTTTACCTACAACATCGTGTTCATTATTGTACTGTATAATTTTTGGCAGCTTTTTATATCTACTCTATGACAGTCTAACAACGTTTACAGAGCCTGTATTTCCTGCTTTTTAATAACTGCTAAGTTTTTTGACCCTGTTATATATTGCAAGTGGGTTTCTGTTGCTAGTAATCGAAACCACACGGGCGAAGAGGTTGCCAGAAAATAATATTGCACATTTCATGATATAAAACAGTTACTAAAATACAGAGACTAATGCTTTTTATTTTAATAGCAAAAGTTTGGGTTGAAAATTGACGTACATGAGTTGAATAAACTCGAATTTTTCGCATAGCTGTGAAAATTGCCAAGGTTCACGAATAAACTCGATAACCAGTGCTTCCAGAAGAGTTCTTTGGAGTTCTGATTTTCAGATATGTGTAGAAGTATAGTTAAAAATAATGCTTTTTCGTGTTTCACAATTATTTTAGTGGCAATTAAAAAAATACTCAATGAATCATGAAATTATCTGTAACTAGCATTTTCAGAAGGTTTCTTTGCTGTTTAAATTTCAGAGCCGGTAGAAGTGAAATCAAAGATTTGGTCTGTTTGTTTCTCACAAGTGTTTTCGTTAGAATTAATACATTAAATCGAAAGGTTGACCACCTCAAAAAAATTCTGTACATGTCATGCCAAAAATAAATTTGTAATACTTCAGCCAACCAAAAATAACTAAAAAATTACCAGGGAAAATGTCTTTAACATCACACCCACTTCAAAAGTGCCTCTTTTTTTGGTGAAACGATAAAACCAAATCTATTTTTCTTTAATAATTAAGGTCTATGGAATAGCAAACAATACTGGCCCATAAAAACCTTGTGTTGTCCATTGTAACTTTTTAAATAAGGCATTTTGTGCCCTCAGTTTGTATCTGAAATCGCCCAACAAATTTTACTGCGTCAACAGTTATTTTGTGAAAAACGTTCCCCAACCGATTTTAATAACGCTTAGATTTGGAAAATGAAAAATAACATCAGCTATGGAAACTGGGAGTAAAAAACATAAATAAATCTACTGCGCATTTTTATCATTTGAATCTCAAAAGGAATTGTACCTACATCTATTCACCACGAAGTGCCATCGTTTCGTTTAAATAATGAATTACCTGTCTCTTCATTTTAATGTAATATGAAAGATAACGACTATGTGAAGGCAAAGTAGCTGTATTTTACGTGTTTTAAGCACACACAAAAAAGTAAAAACCTTTTGTGAATGCATGTACGAGCCCTGTAGTTAAAAGAAATGCTGACTGTTCATAAAAAGTAATTCAAACAGATTAGCCGAAGAAATCTAACGATTCCCAAACAATTCTGCAAAACTTTAATGACTAAAAATTGCAGTCTGTCTGTCGGATTATCTGTAATAAAATTAATTATCCTTTGTAAAACCATTAGATGTACAACAGCCGAAAAATAATTGTCAATTAAACTGCTCGATATTGCTTGTGTAACAAGGACAGAATATTTCAAAGGAGTTCTTATTAAAGCCAGAGTTAATTGGGACCCAATCAATATAGCCAAGTTGCTCTTATAAGTCCTTAAGTACCTCTTTTAAGTTAAATGCTGTTAAAGTTATGAACGAGTTTTTAATTAAAAAGAAAAACAGCGTCTGTCGAAGTTGCTATTGGAATAATTTAAGTTGCACATAAATATAGATAGTTTAGAGATCGCCTTGTAAATTTATCTTAACCTAAAGTATTTTTTTCATAATATATAAGTACAGTTTCTTCAAAAATGGCCTTCAATTAGGAACAGTGAAAAAAATTTATCAAGTTTAATTCGTTTAATCTAATGAGGTCTGTTAATTGTATCAATATTGGAAGATTAGGCTTTGTGTAAATAATAATTATCGGTTTGGATTAAAATTGGTATCAGGAACTTAGTGTAACTGTTTTTATCACAAATTATCAGATAGCCCGTTTTTAGCATGTCAAACAAGGTAAATATCAAACCTAATGGTTATAGAACACGAAGTTTATGTAACTGCAAAACTGAAAATGAAGAAAGTAAATTGGCCAATGATTTTTCTCTATGTTAAAAGTTTTTTGAAACTCAAAATATTGAGCTGTGCTCTCTAAAAAACACATATTTGTTGTTATTGAAGCTAATTTGTGTGTTACAAAACTAGTATTAAATTATTCTTAAAAATTTCTACTTCTGTACCATAAATTGCTGTTAATTTTCGTTTTTAACCCATGGAGAAATCTTTTACATCACGTTAAAACTAGTTTTAGAGCAAATATCTCTTGGTCAGTTTTGTATTTTACGTAATACCAAATAACATTATATGAAACTATCGCTATTTTATTTCACTGAGATCTTTTTGCAGCTCGCGATACCTTATACATGTTGCTGACTCTTAATTTTAGAAATATAATACCACCGACACAAACAAATAGGTGATATTGCTCATGCAAGTATGAAGAACGTATGGCTTCATATAAGTCAATTAGACGTGGATTATTGTATGAATGAACTGCAGTTTCGCCTCTAATTTTTTATTTTAATATCGGTTAATGCATTACGTTACTATTATTTGTGATTTTTAATTAAGAATTTAAAGATTTGTGCAAGAGTTTGCAGAGGTTGTGGAACTGTATACCTTTGGAAATATCGTTTGTGTTACATTTTAGATGTAAAGTAAATATGGCAAGTAAAGGAAACTAATCTTACTGTCCATAAAGCTATTGACAAAGAGACGATAGTCTCAAAGTTGGGCTACTGTTTTATATAACAGATTTTTTATACAGGGTGTTTTTTAAATATTGCGAAAAACTTCGGGAGGTCATTCCTTATCGAAAATTAAGGGGGGTCGTCCATATAAAATTTTTTCAGACGTCTCCTTTCGGAGTTACACCCCCCCTAAAGGGGAGCGATAAAATTAGGTTTTTATTTTATTTCTCAAATTTGGATAAATGTAGAAGAATGATATTTGGTAGATGTTTTATACTTATTAAAAGGTTTCCCATAGTAATATTTTCAATAATCTCCCAACTTCACAGGGGGCTGGAAAGTGCGACCCCTGTTGTTTTTTTTATCAGAACTTTTTCGTGGGTCGAAATTTTGCAATTTAAAATTTTATTTTGAAAGCTTGATTTATTTAGAAACTGTCGCGCTTTTCAGTCCTCTGTGAAGGTGGGAGATAATTGAAAAAATTAGTACGGGAAACCTTGTAATAAGTATAAAACATCCATATCATTCTCCTACATTTATCAAAATTTGAGAAATGAAATAAAAATAATTTATATAATAAAAATAATGATATGAAAGACCCCCTAATTTTTGATAAGGAATCACCTACCGGATTTTACTGAACTTAGTTTTTATTTGAATGTTATTGGTTTTAATTTGACTACTCCATGCAATACAAAAGTCTTGTTAGTCAATGAGCACAAACAAATAAGACTATAAGTAACCAAAAATTATGCATTTTTTAGGTTAGATTAGCAGGCAAACTAACTTATGAATATTTGTGAGACTCAATCACATTTGTGATTTTCGCATAGTTATTTTAAAAACGTTGTAAATACTTAAACGCCACCAATGTTTTATGCCTGCGTTTATACTGTGATTGCAATAATAATTTAACATTAATTTACAACGTACTTAAATGCCATAACAACCCAAGATTAACGAACACGAAGACCAAAATGTGGTAGAGGTAGAAGAAATGCAAATATCTACTGCGAATTTCGTTGCTAGAAACTTTGCAATACCATTTGAGTGTCAGTTTATGTAAGGGATAAATGTTTTCTTAATATTGATGTCTTTTAAATTAATTAGTTGTTTTGAACGCAGGCCTGAGCTCTAAGTTTCATCGTAAATAAAAAACAAACCCCATTTCACCGGTTTTATTGCAATAAATCCTTTACAACGGGGAACGCATTTCACTTCACATCTCTAACTTGTGCCCTATTAAAATTTTCCATCTGAGGTAACTTAGACCTGCTTTAAATATCAAAAATCGTGCGAATTTACCGCGCAATCTGCTTGTAACGATCTTAGTAGGTTATAGACAGGTTTGCAAGATCAGTTTTATGATAATTCTGTAACATATTGCAAGCCTTTTATTATAAATTTTGTAGGTGATGTAATACTTTGCTGTAATGCACAATGAAATTTAATCAAAACTTTATGAGTTCTTTAATACATCAGGCGTTTTTCTCGACTTTTTAATATGCATTTCGCAGCAGGAATTGATGAAATTTAATTATTATCTCGTCCGTTTTTCCTTTCGCAAAATTCTTTGCACGAATTACATTTTATGAGATATATGTAATACGGAACGCGTGACTCGATATTAGATATTTTCTGTCGTGTTTGTTTTTTACAACCCATAATCTGTACTCCTGATAACAGTCACGTTTTTTGCTGTTTTTAGTCTACTGGACGTAACATTTATTTTCCACATATCGCTTGAATTTTCTGTAGTAGCTTGATTTGCATTTCCAATTTTGGTTTATTGATAGAAACTAATTGTTCGGGGAATTTGTTTTGTGTTATCGTTTGTTTGCAGGTTTAATTATTTAAAGGTATTTGTATACAAAGCACACGTGCCCTGGAGATTTGAATATCACTTAATTACTCATAATTTAAAAAAAATATTTTTCATATTAGCTGCAAAGTAAAATATCAAGACTAAATGCAAGGATGAATTAATTAATTATTCTTCAATCATTTTTTTTTGTAATGTAAATCCGTAGAGCTGTGAATTAATTAAACTTTTCCATGTAAGAAAAACATTCTCCAGAATAAAAATGTGTGCTTTATTTACCCTTTTGTGATGTCATAATGATGCTGTGGAAAACACGTTGAAAAAAATGAACCAACTAACTCTATCATACAAAATTTTATATATAAAACGTCAAGTGGTTTATGACAAATTTTCATGATAAAGACCTCCACTATTGTTAGCGAATGCTCCTTCAAAAGGACTTGAAAAAATCAATAAATCCTTTACGTGCTCGTCTGTTTTTTAAATATTTTACAGGAATACAACTTGGGCGCTTTTAATAATGGTTTTAAACCAGTTTTGAAATGACAGCGATTGTTGCAAAATATAGGAATACATGACAACAAATTATGTAGGCTGATTAAAATTCGAGTTCCTATATTTGCATCTCGGTTATTATAAGAGCTAGACCATAGGTTAAAAATGTAAAAGTTGCTAAAATTCATGATGATTGTTAATATCTACAGCCGTTTTCATGAAGACCGAATAAATCTGTAGTTGACTTCCCGTTTTTTCGTCTATAACTTTCTGATTCGTAAAACTTTTAAACCCTTAAATGAACTACCCCATATAAAGCTTTTATTCTACAACTAAGAGGCATATCAACTTTTTTCTAATTCAATTTCGTTGCTTTTTTTAACATTAATCGTCTTATTTCTTTTTTTTTATTAATGTGTTACTTCAGTATAATATTCACATAGTAGAACTTGCATATCTATCCTTCAACAGGAATTTATTTTGCGATATCCATGATAATGCGCCAACGTTTTACTTCAAGACCGGCCCTCGTATGTTATTACAACTGCTTGAAATGAAATAAAACTCATGCGCTGGCTTTTAGTGCAAATTTCGAAATATTTCGCTAAAGATGTCGCCAGCTATCGGATCAACAGTCAATTGAGTATATTTTCGCAAATTTTTGGGTGGGATTGGCGCTTAAATACTTATCGAGCAAAAAATAAGGCCTAGTCGGATAAGTGGAAGAAAATTTTAGCTAAAGTATTTTGAACCGATGCAAAACAATCTTACATTTTTTTTTAAACGAAGGCGTACCGTTACTGTTCTCTTCTATACTATTATTTTAGTGTGGTTAATTATTTTTGCTACTGTTTTATGATTAATAGCGTTTATTTTAATACGAAACAAAATTCAAAATGTCTCAAAAATCTTGCATCAAAACTTTTTTCCATTTTATTCCGAAGTTTTCTATCCTACTTGGACTTTGGACCTTGTTCGGAATTTGGCCAAAAATTTACGAAAGTGATACTTAATGACAGTTCGTCCGATAGCTGGCGACATCTGGAACAAAATCTGTGGCCATTTGCACTAAATTAAATTAAAATGCGTAATATAGATTACATACAGGGCGCGAACATTAAGTAAAGCTTTCTTATTTCGATACAGCAAATGCCTGCCTAATTAAATATCACTTATCTTTCATTAATCGAAAATCTCTGGTAAAAATATTAAACTTTATTTAAATTAGGTTTTCGTATCTTGATCAGTAGCAAGTTTAATAATTTTGAAACACTTATTAAATTAATAATTTATGAATGTATAACGTATTACTTATTTATAAATTAGACTACTATTGACGAAGAGACTGGAATCTCGAAACTGGACGAAGTATTTGAACAAGAAACAATGAAATATAAGTGATTAATAATTAAAATTATTTATATTGTATCTTAAAATTTTATTTAAACAAATTTGTTTTTGCTATTCCCAAATAGCTTAACGTTTTGGTTTGGATAATTATTTTCGCTGCTTTTTCAATGTTAGCAATAATCCTGCTATTATGTACGAAAACGATTTACTTTAAAATTCAGTGAGATAAATTTATCCTTTCAAAAAACGCTTTCAAACTTAAAACCCATAAAATGAAACAACCCAATCCAGTTCTGTATAAATTATCCTACAACTATCAGACCTTATACTAAGAAACTTTCGTTACAGTAGCAGGATTACTTTTTTTGAGACGTATAAGCAAGGTTTGTTTATATCACAAACATATAACACGCTTATAAAAACAATAAAATGATTTTTATATCCCCGCAACTACGTCATAATCATCCTGTGTTTAATCACACCTTCCAATAGACACGTCAAAGAGATGTTACTCGTGAAACTATAATGTTATAATTAGAGGAGATTGCCAATCGAAGCACCAACAAAAATCGTTAACTACAAACTCCGATTTGTAAAACGATCACGTCTTCGACTGTAATCATTCCATTCGCTAACACAAAACTTATTTGGCCACCTTTATAACTGGAGTAATTTAACAGTATATCTGCAATAATGCAGGCTTAACAATGGATCATAAAAAATTGAAGTCGTCGACGATTTTAATCAGAACAACTATGATCATAGTTTTATTTGCTTGGCCTTTCGTGCTTGCATGAGATTAAAAATACCAATTCTGGTGACAAAGTAGGGAATCTTTGTAATAAAATACGAGAAAAATGGACTATTTTGTTGTATTTAAAGTAATGGTTGTGAAATTAATATTTCAGTCGGTTGCTCCAAGGCTGTTCGTCAATAAGGAAGATACTGCACGTTAAACCATCGGTTTATCGTTTAAAATCAATTGCGTGTACATATTTTTATGTATTAAGCCTACATCGCACGCTATACAAAGAAATGTACTTAATGTTACATGTAAAGTGTGTGCTTCTAACGATCATTACAATAAGTGTGTGAATAAATTATTTTTTATTTGTTATACCGACTTTTTTGGGAGTTTTCAAGAAAAAACATTTTTCACTGAGCTTATGATTAATAATCGAATAGCTAAAACATGTCAAATTTGTTCCTGTTTTTCAGGTTTTAAGAGGGTTGATTCACGAAAGGCAAAATGCTATACGTTATTAAAAATATAATGAAATTGATTCAGGTCCAGCACGTAAGCACATTCTCTGCACCTAATAAAAAAAATCGATTGGTGGGCTGTGAAAAATGTGGGTTATATTTCAATGCCGCTCGTAAAGTTGCGATGACACGAACTTTTCCAGCGAGAAAATATTCCCATTGTGTGATTTAATCAACAAGTCTCGTGTTGTATTGTGTTTAAATGGAGATGAATCTGATACGAGTCGTGCCTTCAATATTTTATTTCTTGTATTTACCCCGTGTTTGGTCGAGTTCGTCGTGAAAATGGGGAAAAATGTATATTCTTGTAGATTTAATCATGGTTTCGAATAGGGTTGACCCATCTTTGTAAATTTTGTGTCCCAACTGCAAAAGATAAGCCAACAATTCCAAAAGTACCCAAAATTTACCCATCACATAGTTTTCCGGAAAACACGAA
Organism: Elmis aenea; assembly: GCA_947652605.1. NCBI lineage: Eukaryota > Metazoa > Arthropoda > Insecta > Coleoptera > Elmidae > Elmis > Elmis aenea. The sequence goes on from OX393579.1 coordinate 58,227,630, forward strand.
AATATGATTACCTCAATAATTTCTGCACTCCAAATACTAATTTTGATCTAAAAATTGCAACAATTACTAAAAACTGGCTGATAAATTATCCAAAAAATTACAAAAAGTACCAAATCAATAGTTACAATTTTGTATTTTTGGTAAACACGATGGTATTTGGATAAAAACGCGTTTTGATGTACTTCGAAAGCTAAAAAGTTGTGTTTCTTATAATTTTAGCTAATTTATTGTTGTTAATTACCTAACTTAGTCGAATTCAACCTTGTTTTACCAAGAAAGAGTACAACAATTTTGCATCCACTATGAATTTTGTATACTTAAAGCCGGAAATTAACCTGTAATGCCAATATAAACTGAAAGCTAAAAAAAAACTAATCACACCAGATTAACAATGCAGTTAACGTTTCTCAACTGCAAAGTTTTTAAATAAATTTGGAGTAATTTCCGGTAGGTTTTTATTAAACTGTTTTCCTCTTGTATAAAAATTTATTTTGCCTTTAGTTACATTGATTTAGAGCAGAGTAATGCTGAACTTGTTTAATATTATATTTATATAGTTTAGTGCACTATTATTCTTAAATTTAATTCAGGTCCTTCTTCCAGTAACGAATGGAGAGTTCCATAAGTAAGATATAAACTGTTAAGCCTTTGCGCCACTTCCGTTATTTCTTGGCTCTCGTGCACGCTATTAACATTGCAGAAAGTTGAACAAGCGAGTTTTTCCTGCTGGGAAGAGATTTCTATAGTGCATTTGTACAATTCGTCGCTGTTTGAGAATAACCAGTACAGAATGTACGCTCTGGAGAGCCTGCCGTCCGGAGAACCGCTAACCATGAGCCAGAATGTACCCAGAGGCATTTGTTGATTGAATTTTTGAACGACAGAAACGACGCTTCGAGACGCGTTCGAGGATATATTGATTTTGTTGGTGTCATAAACTGTAATTAGGCCCAAACAGAAACTCGAGTTGAATTCTACAGAAGACGCGTCGATGGCGATGTTTAATTCCTCACCCTTTTTGACGTAGTATTTCTTAATGTTGGAATGTTCGTATTTGAAGTGTGAGTTAAAGGAAGATACCGCTATCATCTTGCTGCAAGGATCATGGGGACATCTTAAAGGTTTCTTGGAGAGAAGGTTTGTCATGCTGTCGTTTCTTTGTACAGAAGCGTTGAATTCTTTTGTTAGAAAAGCTTTGTTGTGGCTAGCACCTGGACTGCTTAAAGTGTGTGGTGTTTTACAAGAATTTGATATGCATTTGGCAAAACAACTGCTCGACTTTAAAGGATTGAGTACGTTCTTGTTTTCTGCAACTATGTCAGGTTTTTGATGTTGGCTGTTTGAGCTAAAGAGTTTTTCTATCTGGTTTTTGGGCATTTGAAAGATCTTTTCTAAAGTAGCCGTTTGATCCCCTTCATCTTCCATATCGGGATATCCTTCTTCAGGACTGGAGCATCTTCTTGGAAATCGCTTTCGTCCTAAAGTAGGTTTGTACTTGAGTTTTTTTAAAAAGTCCATCGAAACTTGAAACGACATAAAGTTGACGGAATTGCATTTCATACAACGCGGAACACCTACAATAATTTGTTTAGAAAATGGGTTGGGGATTTTGGGGACAGTACCTTTAACGGCTAAATGTTCGAAACATGAGGTGCAAAGTAAGTGGCCCATGTTGCATCGGTACAGGGGCGAAGCGTCCGGAGTTTTTTCGCACATACTGCAAGTCATGGTGGTTAACCAGTGCTCTGAACCTTTGCGAAATGCTGTTCCCACTGCCATTTCTAAGTGTGATGAGAAAACAATTTCGATAAAATGTCAAAACTCAATATTTCATAGATAATTATACAAAAATTTTGCTGGTAACGTCAACGTCAAGTTGACATTTTAACAAATAGAGTTGCGCCAATCAGCAACTACATTAAATCTCGCAACTGACATAAAATTAATTGATAACGAAAAGAAAATAGAATTCCAGACCAGAGCACTCGCTAAAACCTCTTACTGGTAAATTTTGATCCATAATTTTGGAAGCAATTTGTCTTGCAGTCACATGGAACTTTTTTTCTTGAGAATCTAGTTATATTTTGGGACCCGCAGTTTATACAATAAACAAAATTCAAGAAGTCTGTTTCGCTTCACTCTGACATCTGTTGAAAAGGTCAGAATTTACATTTGTCTGGTTCTTTTACACATTTCTCGAGTCATCAATCGAAGATACAGGGTGTCCCCGTTATCACCGCAAATATTGAGTGGTGATAGAGGACCTTTTTCTAAGAAGAAATTTTACGTAAAACTTTTTCCTAAAATCAAATGCTAAGCAGATATTAACACTTACTTGATTTGTTTACACTTCTGCATTTATAAGACTCTGTCGCCGAAAACATCAATTTTATCGTATAATACCTTTACGCTTTTTATAGAGCATAAAATTCTCTACAAAATAGGTTCTTATTATTTTTTTGTCTACAGGCAATGGTTTAAAAGTTGTAAAGCAGTTTGTACAAAGTCCTACGTAAACAGAACAAGCTTCTAGCTAAAATTTTAAAAATAGCGTTATGGAGCAATACAAATTGTAACACCAAAATTGTATTTCTTTTTTCTTCAAAAAAGTGTGTCAAACTAAGGCAATAGCCTCAACCTTATCTACACATTGAATAACAGTTAACTTCTCAAGTGGTTCAAAATTATTTTTGTTGAAAGTTTAGAGGCTGCAGTGGAATTTATTTATTAAGTTTTCTCTAAAATTCTTAAAGATTTTATTACATAATTTTGCACGAGTTCGTTTTTGCATTCACTGAATATAAATCACAATAACCAAGACATGAATTCATAACATTGTTGTGATTAACGCTAAAACTATAAAGATAAAGTAACTTACTATCACGGAATGTAGTAAACTGCATGTTATGCTCCACTAATATCGATTTTAAGTTGAGGAACAGTGTTAGGGTAGTACCCAAACCGTGTATCTATTTTTAGTGCTGGAAGAAAATAAAAACTCCCTTAAATTCGTTTTAAAAGACACTAAAATATTTAGAGAGCAAATTGTGTGTTACATGTTAGACAAAATAATTACAGTTTTTAATTATATTTTCGTCCAACGTGTGTATTTTTAAAATAAGGGTAGTTTATCTAGGTAATTTGGTTTAATAATGATTGAGAGCATGGCAAAGTAGTCTAGGATAATTACATTTTGCTGTACGCAAGCAATTCTGAACGAGAAATAGTTCAAGAGTTGTTTAATTAATGAAAACAAGAAAACAAAATTTTCAGGAAACCAACACATAGGTAAAAATTAAGTGATGTACAGCAACCCTAATTATTCTGCAATTTATGTACAAATGTTTTTACACAATCTTGTGATATCAGGCTTAAAATCTGTAAATTCCTTCAATTGAAAGCAAAGTTTATTTTACCCACACCGGATGTACTAAATTTACGAAAATTCAACTACTTTACTCTATTTCTGCGCACCAATTTAATGGGAACCGAAATAAAATAATAAACTTCGACGTGTTTATTTATACACGTCGATATATTCTAATGTAAGTCGTTAAAATAAACCAATTGTTTATAATGGCCAACTTTATGTGTGTATTATAATATAAAGCGTTGACTTACCAACTTTTATTTTTTACTTTGAAGATTATTATTGTTTTTCAACGTTTATATCGAATTTGTGTCGGCGTTTAGCAGTTTCTTGGTAAATTTTATTTTTAAGAGAAGTTTACATGTACGAAATTTTGTGGAATTTGCTTAATTAGTCTATAAAACATGTATCTATAATTTAAATTACGTCTTTGTAATGGTAAAGTACTTCTGATTTATATGTATTGAGATAAGGGTAATTAAAATGTAAAGTCACCAAAACATATCAAAGGACGAAAATTTAATCACTGGTCTTTTCTGACAACGAATTGCATGTCGGCCCTTATGGATGTCTTTAACGGTGGACCTTCTTTTATTGAATTTAAAAAGGTTGATTATGTGTGAAAGCTTTGCTCTTTGGGCCAACCATCAAAGTTTGTAGTGGCAATAACACGGCGGAATCGAATCTGAAAAGGTTTTAAGAATGTTTTTACTCTTCCCACTAAACAATACTTTTATCAGATGTTTGTTTTGCTCTCTAAAAACCTTTAAAAAAAACAAAATAGAGGAAATGCTGTCGGAAAAGCGTTTAAAAATGTCTATAGGAATATAATTCTTTTAAGGAAGGAAGGAAGCTATTATAAATAGTTTAGACAGATTAAATTGTTTGTTGAATAGCACTGAGTAGATTTTCTTGGTATAAGGTCTTTAATTATTTAATTCGACTTATACACAATTTAGTTTTTCATTCCATCTTGAATAGTTCATGCAAAACGATTTAACGATGTGTGAACTTATGAAATGCACAGTGAATTGCTCGGCTATTACTCAACCAGTTGTAAATACTTGTTAAAAACAAATATACCAACATTAAGATGAGTACAGAACAGGTAGTCCTTGGTTCATTAACCTGATAGTTTTTACTGCCATATTGTGAAAAACTTGTTTAACAAAAACATGCAATTGGAACTTACTGTTCGCAATGTCTAAACTGGGACGTATCGTTTCACGAACGACGCAACAGTTTTCAATCAATATTTCATGAATTTGTTTGACAGCAAATCAATAATGAACCTCTAGAAAGCGAGTTAGTGAAAGAAACCGATCTGTAGTAGAATCAAACTTGGAGAAACTGGTTCGCGATACTTTTGCATTGTAAACTTAAATCTTTTCCATTCTAGTATCAGGGTAATTTGAATTAGGTATCTAGTTCAAAATTAACTTTCTGTATGCTTCATTAACACATTAATGTAAAATAGGAGGAATCATGCAGGGAACAACGTAAATTTTCCACCAATTAAGACACACCCTGTATTTATTTATTACTTCAGTATTTTTCAGGGTTATGTGACAAACTTTTCACCCGCTCCTGAAAAAACGCTAATATTCTGAAACTGTTTCGAATTACATCATACCTTTCTTTAACCTTAATTGACAGCCTTCAAACTTAAAAATTGATATTTAAATTTCACGCTAGCCTTATAATTAACTGATCCTTGACAATTTCTCGTTTCCTTCGGATGATATATGACTTCGTGTGCCTTCTATCGCGTAATACATTAATTGGAATTATTTATGCGTTTAACGACTGCATTTGCAAACATTCTGTAGAACCAACTCGAAGTCTGCATGGAAATGAGTCAGGCTTTAAATTATATTTTTATAAGTCATAATTCTTGAATCGATTTGAAAATTGAAAACATTGCTGGTCGAAGTCTTTAAAACAAACTTAATTTTGAATTACGTAGATGTTGCAAGTTTTTTTTCAGGCAGATTTAACCTTTAAGTAGTCGCACGGCGCCGCAGAGGCGCCAAGCGTGTTTTAAATCGTTGTTACATTTTTAATTATTTTTTGTCACTAATATCTGTTTATGTATTCCTCAATTGTACTTTTAGGAATACGAATTATATAGTATTATTCATATTTCTCTATTTTACAGTCCGTAAAATGCAAGTATGTGCTACTCGGCATGAACGCTGTCATTTATGCCATAGGGCTAAAAATCGACATTCGCAACAAATTTGTTCGCAATGCCATAAAAATATTTGTTCAGAGCATACAATAAGATTGTGCAGTGAATGCTTTGCATCCAATGTTTGATTCGTATAAAAAAGAAATTATTTTATGTTTTTACAGTTATGTTTTATATACAGATATATATATATTTTATATCTTATAATTTATTTAGTCATTGTTATTCCTTTTAAGATTTAGCTTATATTTCATGAATAAACCAGTTTAACACATTTTTAAGATTTTAAGTCAAAAATATTGTTATAAAACCTCATTGGTGCCTCCGAGGCGCCATGCGAGTAGTTATGTATACACAGTACACGCGACTAGTTAAAGGTTAAACTTGAACATGATCTCACAATAACAGATCAAACATTTTATTGTTTTATAGAGCTAGTTAGTATGTCACAGGGTATGTATAGCGGCAATTAAAGTTTAAAAATAGAGAGTTATACAGGGTTAGCCAATAGGTATGACGCGGTTTTAGTAGGCGATGAAACGAACAAACAAAAACCAATCACATGTTCAAAAACTAAATTTAATAGCTTAAATTATGCAATTTTACTACATACACCTAGTGTTTAAAAATAACTTCGTTCAAATGATTCCCATGAGAATTAATACATAGACGTAATCTCCTAACAAAATTCAACATAACACACTGCAATACATCGCGATTGATGTTCCTTACTGCACGTTCAATTGCAAGTTTCAGTTCTTGAAGTGTGCGTGGTTTATCCCTGTACACCCTAGATTTGAGATAGTCCCATAAATAAAAGTCAGGGGCACTCAGGTCGGGTGATCTTGCAGGCCCTTGAATGTCACCGAATTGTGAGATAACTCTTCCCGGAAAAAATTCTCGCACAGTGTTCATCGACTGAAGACATTAAACATTACATTGTTTAAACCGAGTCTTCTTCCTTCAGGCATGAGGAAGTTTTGCAGCTAATCCACGTACCGATCAGTGGTAACCGTTACAGTCTGATTATCCACTTCAAAAAAATAAGGACCAATAGTTCCTGATGTGGTGACTCCACACCAAACGGTAACTTTGGGTGTGTAGAGGTTTTTCATGCAAACTCAAAGGATTTTGCGGAGCCCAGTATATGAAGTTTTGCTTACTTACGTTTCCATCTATAGAAAATGGGCCTCATCGGTCATCATAAGTTCATTCAGTAGATTTTCATTGGCATTGAAAATTTCTAGAAAGTCTTCACAAAATTGTATACGTGCTCTCTTATCCTGGGCTTTTGGTTTCTAAACAATTTGAATCTTATAAGGGCGAAAGTGAAGATCGTGTTTCAAGATTCGCCGGAACGATGTATTCGAGGTGTTCAAAGCTTGAGAATGTCTTTTAGCTGTACGGGTCGGACTCTGTTCAACAGCAATTCTTGCACGTTCAATTTTCTCAGGAGAACGAACTGATCGAGTAGTACTCGAAAATATTGAAACAACACTTCCACGAGCACGAAAGTCGCGTATCCATCTTGAAAGAGTTTTGTCTGTGGGTATTCTTCCGTATCTTGGAACTTGGAATTCACGCCGAAACATTCTTTGGGTTTCTACAACGCTACGAATTTCGAAAAACGTCTGTACTGCGAAAATTCGTTGGTTTAAAGGAAAATGCGCCATAGCTTCATAAATTGCAAAGACTCTCAAAGATCTTTTGACGTTTATGAAGTCCTTATGAAGTGTCAGTGTTGCCTATGTTTTTTTTCTATAGCCTACTTAAATCCCGTTATACCTATTGGCTAATCCTGTATAAGCTAAACTTGTCTCTTTCTACTGATTTAGGTTTTGAAGTATAAAAGTAAGCAAAATTCGTCTGGGAGAGGTGGCATTCATTTGCGTACATTTGGAGAATTTATCTCTGAAACAAACATTTAAATTTTGCTTGGTTTTATCTGTTTCTTCTCGCCTTCTTCCAAAAATAAACTAATTCTAATAATATTCATGTACGACGTGTAATTAACTTTGCAATCTGTTGTATAGTGTAAAGAATCCATCGGTTTGTCCTGTCAATTTGTGTAAAATATGCAATATAATCGTAGCTAAAAACTGTGGCTTGCACTATAAGCTTCTCTCGCAATGTTAAAATTTACATTCCTCTTTGGCGGCATAGGATATTCGCGGTAAACGCCTGCCCATATAAGGAAATTTAATTTGGCCTCAAAACGCTATTTATAAGCATAGTGTTCAGTTAGATGATATAGTCTGGCGGCTTTACTGTTTTTATTTGCTTTTTTTTTTTACTTGGTTCGCATTCGCTGTGGATATTGCGTCGAAATTATTACAGAAGTTGGCTTTGTGAAATGAATTCAGGACGTCTTGCAACAAAAAAAAAGTTTGTCTCCATCTGGAGTTAAAATTATGAGCAGTTTATAAGCATTGACATTGTAACAAGTCAAAAAATTGTGATTGATGTGGAAATTTTGTAAATAGGTTAAATAATTTAAAAAATAAATTCCAGGACAAATTATTAAATCCTTCATAAGTAAGCCTTGAAAAAAAGACAGGGTTTAATCAAAATTTTATTAGTTTCCTATGTTTTGAAAACCCAAATTTCCCCAAAATTTGTAGGGTCAAATAAACTATTCCTTGCGTCACTGTTATAGCAAATAAATTTCCTTTTCATTGTCTGTGTAATGTTGTCAATAATAACCAACACAATAGCTGGCAATATATATCTGCAACTGAAGTTCTACAACCCGTTGGGTGTAATTTGAATTCTGTTGTGACAATTTATTAGAGTAATTGGTTGTTCTGTTTATTGCTATCCCACAATATATGGCGCTAAAAATGTTGCACCACAATACGTAGAATAAACTAACAAATAATATACATGTTGATTAGAGCGTTTAGATATTCAAAAAATGATCAAAGGATTCACCCACATGAAAATAGTCCTGTGCTTTTGTAAGTGCAGCCATTATTGTGAACCTTTTCGGCATCTTCATTACTTTAAAAACAGATGTGATACTTAAAGTTGTGTGTAAACTCCAAAAAGACTCGTCTTTAAAGAAAATCTTAACCAGTTGTGAAAATCTCGTTTCTCATTCCATGGATAAATTCTATTTAGCGTTATACAAAGTTGATTCAAGTACTCAAAATGCCCTGCAGTTGTTTATTCCACTGCTATATTATGTATCCAAAAATAATCATTTAAACCCCGTAACGAATCGGTTCTTTCCAACAAATAAGACATGCTCCAGACAGATGTATTGCTAATTGTAACGACTAAATCTAATTCATTTGTGTATATAATTCTAAAATTAACGCAGAAATCGACCAATGTTGCGCAATTTTGTAAAATTGTTGATGTATTGCAGGTTACTTAAAATCTTAAAAATATAGACGACTTTGCTTGGATCTATTTGTGATTGTTTACAGAAAATTAATATTCACAGGGACCACATGTACTATGATCAAAATAGAAGCTAGAAATATGTCTTTTGATAAATACAAAGTTGTCAATATTCATACTGGCCGTTGCTCGCTCAAAATTACTTTTTCTTCGAGGTATTTTTCCAAGATTTGTACACACAGTTCTGCATTTATTTGCATTAATTACAACGAGAAATAAAAATATGGCCTACTTGCTGTGTTAATATTGCGAAACCTTATGTATGCTTGCATCGGATTAATTTGTTTACTTAAATATGCAATGATGGAAGGCCGTGTTTGACTCTTTATTAATTACGGGGTCAAACATAAAAGCCCTTGCAGGTAAAACAATAAACAGACAAACAGAGAATGTTCTTAATTCAGGGCTCAACACTGTGATCTCGCCAGTCAAAAGGCTACGAAAACGTCTGAATTTGAGTTGAACATCAAACTATGCAAAGATGCTTCAAAGTAGCCGATTCCTCAGCTCTCAAGATAAGAGAAATTCGGTCTTGAATTTGGTACATCCTGTAGAATTTTCGAAATTAATAACATTCCGGATTAATAAAATGCGGACGTGTTGTGCAAAAATAGCAAACAGATAAAATACCCAGCATTTTCATGCGATTTCTTCGATCGCCCACACAATATATCGGATTAAATACGCACAACCCATTCAGCTGAGCACAGTTTATTAATATTTCGACTGGCCATACTTTCATGTGGATTTAACGATTAATAACGTGGTAATTAAATGCTCAATCGTGAAACTCCTGTTTTATAACGCAATATTCCTGCAGTAACCTACGTTTTTCTGATCGATTTTCCTTCCGCCGATTAACTGCAAGTGTTTGTAAATTTTTGATTTGACAGTCTAGAGCAGTGTTTCCCAACGTGGGGCAATATGAATATTTGCGGGGGACAATATGAATATTTTGAGGGGCAATATAAATATTTTGAGGGAAAATAATAATTATTTATGTATCAAGGCCAAAAAGTGTAACTTTTTCGACCGCGTCTGGTTTGCTGGCCGAGACGTAGTCGAGGCCAGCAAACAGGCAAGGTGTTGAGGTGGGGCATGATTCAGAAAAGGTTGGGAAACACTGGTCTAGAGCCAATATTTTTATTTTGTACTTTATTTGTACTGGATACCTTCTTATCATCTCCTGAAGAATACGATTAAAACTTTGAACAGGGTTTTATCTTTAAAATCAACCATTACAGACCGATCTACCCTAAACGGAAGTATCCCCTGATATCTCGAGAAGAACTATTCGCAAGTGAATCGTTAAAATACCGCCCAACTTTTCAACTAGTATAAGTTTTTTTATTTTAGCTTCATCCTGCACAATTTCAAACAAACTCCTTTCATGAGCGTCGCCAGTAATCGAAAACTTTCAATATGAAACTGATGGAATCCCTCCTAGACGCAAGATGTAGTCTCTGAAGTGTATTTGACACCCCATTTCTCGAATGATTACATTTCTTTCAGCATCGATGTATATTCCGGTTCCCATCAAATCCGCAAAATGTATCAAGTGTTATCTTTAATATTCGCCGGGAATGATTTTATGGACGTTTCAAACCGAGTTCGCGTTGATTAATGTGGAAGGAGATATCGGAAAAATAAAATTACTAAATTGCTTAGCAATGATTAAATAAATTAGTTACGTGAATTAACGGAAGAGGCAGCGGGATGTTGCTTCGATATTGCTGATCGATTGGGTTTGATGGATAATTCGTAAATAATTGACTTTGAAATACGTTAGAGGTATCAAGAATCGGTAATGCAAGGGCTTTGATATACAAATTGGAATGAACAATATTTTTTTTCGGGCTTTTTTCGAGATGAGTTTCGCGAGCTGGATTTAGCGTGAAAAAAGTTGTTTCAGTGAAATCTGTAACTCTAGAAGCCTCATTTGTTATTCTTATTACAAAATCAACCACTTTTTGTGGCAGTTATTGCGCAGAATTAGTTTTTCATGTTACACTTCAGTTAAACTTACAGCAAAAATGTAAATAATACGAACAATTCAAAGCCTTTGGCCTTTGTAAGTGTAGTGTATTTTTCTGCCACCTAACAAACAAAAATTTGTTCTTGTATATTTGCCTTGAATTAACCGCAATCATTTTGCTTATATTCTTCGAGTATCAAAGATTTCTCCGCAATTAGAGTTGGTAGCAGTGAGCAATTACTTGTAAGCACCAGTACCTAGATATCTGCTACATACAATCACGTTCTTCCGAACTGTCTAGCCACATCATGTACTGCAATGTGTGTCAGTGTTGCTGACCATGTCCCCAAAACGTTACACTGTCTTCGTATATTGGAGTAAGGTCACCAACATAGTTATCCTGACTCAATTCAACTGAGTTACAAAAGGCGTTTAAAAATATAAATCACCATTTGGTAAATGAATAATTCAGTAACAAAAAGATTAATGGGAAATCGAGATAAACTGAGTTTAATGTATGGTGTGTTCCCAAAAGATTCGAATTGTATCGTTCCATAAGTGTGTTAAAATTTGTGCCGATTTAACGATGCATGTTTGTTAGTTAAAAATGTTGGCCAAAGGATAGGTAGCCATCGAGGGCTCAAAAACCATGAAATTATTAAAATATACCTATGCATTTTTCATAAATTTATTAATGTTAATAGCTGGTAGTCATAATCAAGAACATTTGTACAATACCATTATTCTGAAATTCAAGAGTTAACCAAGACAAATTTATTTTCTATTATCTTGTTTTGTAGATAAATCTAGAAAACCATTTTATATGTATATACAATACATACAGACAGTAAGATATTGTGTTGCCAAATTTATACTTCCTATAAATCTCTCTTGAGAGTTAACTAAACTAAAGAATTTTGCCTAGAAGTTATGCTACCTTAAAATTCTCCACCAATTTGTACACATCTCGTGAATTTCTTACGATTGGACAGGTTTCATAAACGCCAATTGAAACATCTTGTGCTAAAGTAAACCGTAAATATTTTGTTTGCGAATCAAACCGCGAACCTTTTCGCAAAACCGATTGGAGTACTACTTAAATATAATGAACGACCCACAAAATCAATACCGTTCAAAGAAATCCTTTGTTATCACTTTTTGAACAAAGAAATTTGATTATTATTGAACCGTGGCACCCAGATTATGTATACTTTCTGTTCCGTTTCCTAGTTTTTAAACTATCTGAACGCATTTCCGTTTTGAATGGGCGGTTTCGCCGTATAGATGTTGAAGTTTTGAGGAAACAATTAACAGAGAACACTATTACGCCGAGTGTCTGAAACTCTAGCTACCGTTAATTATAACACAGAACGACAACTTTACAATTTATTATCGGTAAATTGGAATCTATGCTTGCGAAATTAAATGGCTGTAAATCAATTAGGTATTAATTGGATTATTAGGTACCGCTATTAGTTTATAATTAATAAAGAGAATAAAACCGACATACTAGAAAATTTCTCATTACAATGACAAAATAAAAATTGAACTTTCTGAGCTTTTGTTTTAAAGGTCATTTAAATTTAGGGTGAATTTAACCGTGTAAACAATTCTTAGCAGTTTAATTGTATTTGATGCCTCTGCAAAAATTTTCAGTGGTTGAAATTGTTTAACAACATATTGCTGATATAGGAAAACGGAAATTATCTTCCGTTAATAAACCGCACCTACAGAATTAGTTTAATTAGCGTGCTGAAGTATCGAACCAAAATATAATCTAGGGCCAATAGCTTGACAAAAGCAATTCCAATTACATTAGAAACTTATTCCAGGCAAGCCTTTTCATTAATTAAGCTTGCTAAACGACGCTATTTTCATCTCCCTTTTTTAAACGCCTCGGTTAAAAGCGTAACACATTTTATGGTACAACAAAACCGAGTATAACTTTTCAAGTTTATTTACCTTTTTTCACTGCCAAGGTCGTTCTCAGGTATTTGCTTGTAATTCAACTTTGGCGGTCACCGTACTGAATATATAATTAACAAGAAACACGCGCGAAATCGATTAGTTTTTCTTTTACAAACAGTTAAAATTCCTACAGTAGTCACCCCAGCCACGCCAAAACAGCTTAGGTATAGGCAAATAACAGAATGTAACGACTTTTCTTTTTTTTTCAGTTTTCTGCTGGTGATTCCTGACTGAAAAAAGGCACTGACCGTACGTTTAAAATTTAAGGTAAGCCAAACAGAATTTTCTTTCGTTTTACAGCAGATATGGAACGCTTCACCCCTGAATATTAAAGTTGATAACTTCAAACTGGTGTTAATTAAATTTCTGTAATTAACTGCAGATTAAAAGCGTGTCGTCTTTACCTGTGCAAATGGCTGAAATTATTGAATTCCTAACAATGATGTTTCATGACAAGAACAGTTACAAAATGTGTTACTCAAAATCATACCTAACTTTGGAAAAAATTGCTTCCTTATTTTTAAATTGCTTTTACTGGGCTGATTGAGAATGAATGTGCAACCATTTTTGCTTTTTCAAAGTCCACGCTAATGATTCTACAGTGGAATGCGAACGAAACTATGTCATTGATAAGGGAAAAATGTGGGCACTACATTTCCACTTGCTGATAAGGTCATAGTGATACATATACATATTGAATATAGGCCAAAGGATGTTCATTTTGTGCTTTAACTAGAACTTTTATTAAAAACATTTAAGGTTGAAAATATTGGTGTTAGTACAAGGGAAGTATATTGTGTAATATCATTTTTCTACGGCCACTACTGTAAATTATTCACCGTACAGCCTGCATGCATAGTAAGTGGGTCCTTACGCACGGCATGCAAAAAGCACGGGTTTTTAAAGAAATGATCAAAGTAGACTCACATCAAACACTTCCTGCATGCCTAGTAAATGAGTTATAACGCACGGTAAACAAAACACACACTTGTCTAGGAATGCCAAAGTAGGTTTACTTCAAGATTGACAAGATAACGTAATTACATGGGTATATTAGCCAAAAAGCCGTTAAAATCGTAGGTATTATGTGATCGTAGAAAAAGTAAGCCACATAACACGAGTTGTAAAGCAATTACGCACTCGTGGAAATACGCAAACTCGCCACTACGCGGCTCCGTGCGCAACTTTTCCACTCGTGCGCAATATGCTTCTTACAACTCTTATTATGTAGGTAATATACTACTCCTATTATCTTAGCCATAATCTTTGGTGTCGAAAAACGACGCCAGCTTCCGTCCTCAAACGCTTTGCTTCCATTTTTGAGTCGTTTTTGCTACTCAAATGTGGACGTACTCGATAGCGTCTCCTTATGGTTATTTTAACATTAGGGGTCTTTCTGTTCCAGATTTTTGTTCATTTTGTAATGTGTAAAGAACACATTTAACCGACCTTATAGCAATTAAGATAAGCGAGATTCCCATATTAAGCCTGCGATTTGGCTCGTCCTGGATGTTTATGAACGTGGAAAATAATTTATCTGCAAGCAAATCCACCTCATGGATTCTTCTACCTCAACGTTGAGCAGAGCAACATTTAAAAGTCAAAACAGCGTAGCCTTACCACACAATCCATCACACACTTACGTAAAACTGGGACACAATGACAAATTTCTCTTCCCCAGGCGTAATGCATGAACGCATATAAAACAGAAAATGTATTTTCGTAACAAGTTAGACAAGACTGTTAACATTTGGTTTTTAGATTCGTAAATCGATAGATAAATTGAGATACGGTTCAATCGGTTCTAATACGAGCCATTGAATTAATGAGAGAAATATCCGGCCTAAGATTTATGTGCTTCACTTATAGTATATTACTGAATGTATAAATCAGAATGGCCATGTAATTTAAGTGTGTAAAGGTAACATACAGTGTGTTTAAGATTAATTTATTATTAAATGGTAAGAATTCTTAAAGGCTACAAAAGTTAGTGTATATTATTGCATTCAAAGATGCTATAGTTTTCTAAACAATTCCTTGGCACTCTAGGTAGTTAATGTATGCTAATTTTTATGATCTTAATACATTTGGCCAACAATTCATCACCTAATTATTTTGTATTGACGAAAAACTCATTCGTTTTGTTCTTTCTTGCTAGAAATAAATGCCATGACTAAAAGATATACTGTTTTTGATATAGATCCACATTTATTAATAAAACGTTGTCCCTAAAACGAAAATAATATCGAAAGTTTTATTTGAAATGGTAATATGATTAGACTTCCAGCCTAAAAACTTCACAACTTCGATAACTTTGCTTGAACTTTGAGAGTGTTTCCAACCCAGTAATTTAAAAATTCGTTGATTGTTCGTTGCTGTAAAAAGACCCAAATTATTTAAAGTTAGTTTATTTCGAGTGGAATGAAATACGCTTCGCTGAACTGCGCAAAATTAGCCCTGATAAAGTAAAATATCAACATGATACGTTGCAATTTGATGGCATTTTTACAGCAAAATTTGTACATGTGCTGAAATTCGTCGAATTATCGGAGAGAGATTTATGCAAAATAAATGTCGATGAAAAAAATTAAAACGCAACAGCCTCTGATTAAAAACAAGCAAAGATTTTTGGTCTTTGCAACGAATCACTGACGCAAAAATAATTTTTCCACTGTACTTACAGCGGCTCATCAACAAATTTTACCATCAATTTCTGCTCAACTCATATTTTAACACTTGAGCAACAATAAAACATTCTATCTAACAAATAACCTTTGCGAAAGAACACACGCTTTGTGTATAAACAAATTTTAAAAAATTAGCCATGCAACTCTAATTGCCCTGAACGGGATAATACTTGTTTAAACCAACGCCAAACCGGCTGTTTTTCATTGTTAAGACCACTGTCGAAATATGGAAGCGGTAATTCTGCAAGTTTTTGAGGTTCATGCTAATTAAACACGAAATGTTGACACGCACGATTAAGTTGATTGATAAACGGTGCTAATACAAAAACATTCGGTTCCTAATCCCTGGCAAAGGTTAACGGATCATTCCAGGATATTATGAACTTGTGAGTAGATAATTAAGGGACATCACTTTATTGGTTCCTCGACACCGAAAGGTACAAGAGGAATCGATTAAGAAGAAAAACTTTATTGGTAGCATTACCGAATCAACCACTAAAAATACGGAAGAATTTTGTTGATGATAAAAAGGTATACCAAAAGTCTCAGTTATTTTCGATTGAAATATTTCACTTTCGTCTATAATTATCGACCCATCTGCTTTGAAAAACGTTTTTTGAATTACTGGGCTCAATAAACAAACCAATTACATGCTAAACTGTAAACATCTAAACGTTCGTCACAAATAAAAACAGATAAAACAGCTGTATTTACGCGAGCAAAATGGGAATAATTGGGCCGAGGACGTAATGCCAACAATAAATTTACTAAGAAGTTGAAATGGTACATGAAAATAACACATTATTAACGATTCCGTGAATTTCTCTGGCTGCGTACTTAAAGAAATGTGTTGCTCGTGTAGTTAAAGACACCATGTTGCTTTAACAAGAGGAAAAACTTTGTAGTGAGGAAATATCTAAAGAAAATTGGGATGCCTCACAGAAAGAATTATGACTGATGACGAGACCTGGATAATTATGTTATTGAGACCCTCCTTCAAAATCAGAGTCCTTACAGTGTGTTTATAAGAGCTCCTCACCTTCAAAAAAAGGCCAGAACTCAATCTTTTAATACTGATGACTACAGTCTTCTGGGTTGCCGAAGGAATCTTATTAATCGTGACCTGAATCTGGTAAAGAAATTTTGGCAGATGTAGAGAAATAATTCACAAGCCTGTGAAAACATTTTTTCTAAGGGAATAAAACTGTTGAAAAATCGCAGGATTAAGTGTGTATCTATCAAAGAAAGTTGCGTTGAAAAATTAAATTTTTATTTATCCCCATGTACTTTTTAAATGGTTACGTAAATTGTTGATTATCAATTTATCCTGGAATCAAGCAAATTTTGCTTCCAATTCGCAATTAGGTCTAAGAACTAATCATGCACTCAACTAATTTTTCTGTTTGTGTTTATTCCAAGAAGAAAAATACGCCACGATACATTTTATCACGACCGTATCTAAGCTTTCCTTGATTCGATTGCCAGTTTCCTGTCGGTTTAGGGTTTACGGAAGCGACAATTTAATCTTCTAAATTTAACAGGCATCGTCATGACGTGGTCTCAATCTCTAGGTGTTACGCCGAACGAGAAAGGGATATTTCAGGGCAATAAGTAAGGCCAATATAATCTCTCATTAAACTTCTATAATTATAAAGGTTACATGCAATTTGAAGCTAAATACCGTGTAATTCATTGCTATAAATGTGCATTAGTTAACATAAGTGGTTTAGCAACTATACAGGCTAAGCTAGCATAATTGGGAATTGTTTTAAAGGAATATATTATGCCCGTCGTGAAGTCTGTAGCTATTTTTTTAGCCTGCGCTGAAACTTCTGAAAACCAACCCCAGATTTTTTAATGTTATTTTTTGAGGTGAAAATAAAATTTGACCTTTCGATTTGATTTCTAAATAGGTATGTCAAATCCAACCTACCCGTAAAACTTTGAGCTTCAAAATCATTGTCTAGCAAATTACCTGTTAACTTTATATACCTTTAGGCAATTCCAAAGTTTACTAAAGTCCACCTCATCTCCTGGTTATTTCACTCCACCGTCATTCTCTGAGATAATGAAGTGCTGTACCTTATTTTACATGAGTCTAGTGGGAATGCAGACGTCAAAAGCTTTCCACCAGACCTTTAAAATTTCAGACGCCTTGAGGGATGCTAAGAAATTTAGATCGGGGCCGTAGCGGGCTGTATCACATGGCATAAGTAACTACCTAAAAATATAAACTCGAAATTGGAGCATCAAGTTCAAAGTTATCCTGTAATAATTAAGGATCCTAAAAATAAATTCACAAAACAATAGAGTCTTTATCGAAATAGAATTGAAATAGAACCGATTCTTTCTTGATCCTAAAAATAAATTCACAAAACAATAGTTTTTTTTATCGAAATAGAATTGAAATAGAACCGATTCTTTCTTGATCCTAAAAATAAATTCACAAAACAATAGATTCTTTATCGAAATAGAATTGAAATAGAACCGATTCTTTCTTGATCCTAAAAATAAATTCACAAAACAATAGTTTTTTTTATCGAAATAGAATTGAAATAGAACCGATTCTTTCTTGATCCTAAAAATAAATTCACAAAACAATAGATTTTTTATCAAAATAGAATAAAATGGAACCGATTCTTTCTTGATCCTAAAAATAAATTCACAAAACAATAGATTCTTTATCAAAATAGAATTGAAATACAACCGATTCTTTCTTGATCCTAAAAATAAATTCACAAAACAATAGATTCTTTATCAAAATAGAATTGAAATAGAACCGATTTTTTCTTGATCCTAAAAATAAATTCACAAAACAATAGATTCTTTATCAAAATAGAATTGAAATAGAACCGATTCTTTCTTGATCCTAAAAATAAATTCACAAAACAATAGATTCTTTATCAAAATAGAATTGAAATAGAACCGATTCTTTCTTGATTCTAAAAATAGATTCGAAATCTAGATTCTTGTTTGTATTAAAATATAAAATTGAAATAAAATCGTTTTCTTTTCGATTCTAAAAGTATAGATACTATTAAGACAACAGTTTTGTTTTTGATTGTAAAAATAAAGTATATTGTTTGGTTACACATCGAAGAATCATAGCCAGCAGTCATTTTATTTGACTTTCTATTGCCACTCAAACTTTTCTGTGTTTTCTGAGCTTTAAAATCGTTCAGAGATAGTTATTCTTATTTTGTTTTGAATTACCACTCACTTATTCATACCGCACTGTATAATTTCCTTTATTGTCGAACGGAGATGCTCCATACAAAGTTGTTTAGTATTATACCGCGAGAGTGCTTTTTAAAATCCTGCATACGTTCTTCGATGGAGCCATCAAAGGATATTCAGCAGCTTACAATTTAACTTAACCTCTGATGGGCTACGAACGCATAGAAGTTAAGCAAATTAGGGTAATGTTGCCTTAAGGACGCCTACACGACGCATATAAATTACCCAATAGGTATTCGGTACAATAAATTGCTTGTGTTCGTTATCTAAATTTGTGTACGTTCTCTGTAAAATAAATCTTGAACGCCCGAAGTATCGACGGCCAGCTGGAACGATTAATGCAAGTGCTCGTTTATCTTGGAATGATAACATTTGCGATTACTTACAATCTTTTTAATGTCAGGTTGTTGAAATACCTACAACCGTACAAGGAAGTTAGCTTTGTAAATCTTTAATTTTGCGTCACTTAAACAACTGCGTTATTATATTCCTGAAATTACCCTGTAGATTAAGATGTTCAATAACTCATAATTTATTCAGTGTATATGCTTATGTAAAACATTTTTCTATCAGTGTTCCTAGAATAGATAATTCATACTATCAAGAACTGCTTACTTGCCCAAGTCACGGCCAGATTCGTTGGATAATTGGAGTGATCATGTTATGTTTAATTAAAAGAAAAGGGAGCGATGTTTGATAAAATGTTAAATTCGGCAAATAAAACAGTTCTGTTGGTGTGTTACCACGTTCGTGGAAAGATTTGCTTGAGATAACTTCGTCGGTCGAGTAGCTACACATTTCAGTTGTTTACAGTCAAGAAAAAACAATTCAGAGTGAAAATTTTCAATTCTTTGGCTAGGATTTAGTCTGCGTCGTTTGAGGAAAGAGTTACTCATGAAATTATTCCTGCAATATCTGTCCAAAAGCTCTCGTGTGTTGTGATTGCAAAGCCCAGGGCGTTTTTCATTTCTCCCAGACAATAGCAACCACAAAACGTACATGTCTAATTAGAGTTGGTGGAATCAAAGACATGTTGTAGATTGGTGTAGTGGTAAGCCTCAAGCCACAAGAAACTCTGGACTATCTAACGTGACCGCTAACATTTGTTTCTGGCAAATGGTTTTGATGTAGCCCTGAGTAGCGTTCTCGATGTATTTATAAAACTCGAACTGTCTCATTCGTAAAACTTTATAATTACTTTAATTTAAATATGTCCAAGTTTAATTAATAACATTCACATGGACGTAAATTTCACGCAAATCCAATATGTGACGTGTTGCGAAGAGGTTTTCATTTTGTGTAAAAAGAAAATTCCACGTGTATGTTTACTTGAACAGTTTTCCATCAAAGGCCATTAGGTTTCCATTTAGTTCCCATTTGCATAATCAAATCGACATGAAGAACTGTGCACTACATTATGTCTAATAGATTCGTGTAATTGGAATTCCTTATTAAAGTAATGAATCCAATTATTTGTACTCTAATTAAACTGTCATCAACTAAATTTATATGCACCAGGAGTCGTATCACACTAAGAATCGATACTTCGAAGGATAAACTATGTAACTGTTGCCGATGAACAGGAGATTATTAATTTATTTCGCCAAGTAGGGGCTCACAGAACATAGCTTGAAATAATTTTCATGTAACAGAATCAAATTTGAACACACGAAACAAAATTAAACCATCCCTGATTCCGGTTTTAAGTTAACATCAAAAATTGCTGTTTAAAAAAATGTAATCGTGCTGTTAAACCCAAACATTAGTTTATTCCCCTGCTTGAGTTGCAAACTTTTGCAGATGTTTTAAATTGTATGTCAGTCAAGCATATTCAGTGAAATATATCAAAGATATTTTTACGCTTCGTTTTGGATTTATTTCGAATGTATCTTCGTGAAAGGATTTTATTTATGGATCGTTTCGCCACAAACATGATAAATTCGTTCGATTATTACCCTTGAACACTGCCAATCTCCACCTAACTTTAAAACACAGGGTGTCTACAAATAATCGGAAATTTAACCGCCTTGCCTGTGTTGCGCTAACAATAAAAATGGATTGAGCAAACAACAAAAAACGATATGTTATCAGCACAGATAATAAACTGTTGCATCTATTAATAATAGTACAAACTTATAAATACAGGGTTAGCCAATAGGTATGACGCGGTTTTAGTAGGCGATAAAACGAACAAACAAAAACCAATCACATGTCCATAAACTAAATTTAATAGCTTAAATTATGCAATTTTACTACATACACCTAGTGTTTAAAAATAACTTTGTTCAAATGATTCCCATGAGAATTAATACATAGACGTAATCTCGTAACAGAATCCAACATCACACGGTGCAATACATCGCGATTGATGTCTCTTACTTCACGTTCAATGGCAAGTTTCAGTTCTTGAAGTGTGCGTGATTAATCTCTGTACACTCTAGACTTGAGTTACCCCAAAAATAAAAGTCAGGGGCACTCAGGTCGGGTGATCTTGCAGGCCATTGAATGTCACCGAATCGTGAGATAACTCTTCCCGGAAAAAAATCACGCACAGTGTTCATCGACTGAAGAGCTGTATGGGCCGTAGAACCGTCCTGTTGGAACATTACATTGTTTAAACCGAGTCTTCTTAGTTCAGGCATGAGGAAGTTTTGCAGCATATCCACGTACCGATCAGAGGTAACCGTTACAGTCTGATTATCCAGTTCAAAAAAAAATAAGGACCAATAATTCCTGATGTGGTGACTCCACACCAAACGGTAACTTTGGGACTGTGTAGAGGTTTTTCATGCAAAAGGATTTTGCGGAGCCCAGTATCTGAAGTGTTGCTTACTTACGTATCCAGCAAAATGAAAATGGGCCCCATCGGTCATCATAAGTTCATTCAGTAGGGTTTCATTGGCATTGAAAATTTCTAGAAAATGTTCACAAAATTGTACACGTGCTTTCTTATCCTGGGCTTTTAGTTTCTGCACGATTTGAATCCTATAAGGTGAAAGTGAAGATCGTGTTTCAAGATTCGCCGGAACGATGTATTCGGGATGTTCAAAGCTCGAGAATGTCTTTTTAGTTGAACGGGTCGGACTCTGTTCGACAGAAGTTCTTGCACGTTCAATTTTCTCAGGAAAACGAACAGAACGAGTAGTATACCCCGAAAATTTTGAAACAACACTTCCACGAGCACGAAAGTCACGTACCCATCTTGAAAGAGTTTTGTCTGTGGGTATTCTTCCGTGTCTTGGAACTTGGAATTCACGCCGAAACATTCTTTGCGTTTCTACAATGCTACGAATTTCGAAAAAGGGTAAAGGAAAATGCGCCATAGCTACATAAATTGCAAAAACTCTCAAAGATCATTTATGAAGTTTCAGTGTTGCCTATGTTTTTTGCTATAGCCTACTTAAATTCTGCCATACCTATTGGCTAACCCTGTATAACTAAATTTTATTGTAAAACGAATCTTTTATTGAAGTTCTTTCTCATCAACTAAACAAGAGTGACAACAATGGAAAGGCATAAAGAAAAAAAATATTGCTTAACTAAATCTGAATCGCACATAACAGAAAGAACCTCTCAAGATCCTTTCAATTTTTAAGCCGAAAAGTAATTAATTAATAACTAACGAACAGAAATAGCAATCAAAACCTTTCAGTCGTTCTTAAAGCATTCTTCGATCTAATTTCTTGAGACAAAAGGCTACTGGAAAACGAAAGTATGCCCTATAATTACCTCCGATATAAAGTTACTTCACTTATCGATTTATTAGAATGTACCAGTCACATCAACCGAAAGCTAATGGTCTTAGCTCGGTTATAGACGCGCTGGTGCGTAGATAATGTATTTTTTTCATCTGACCTAAATTTTGTTAATCTGCTAAACTTCTGTTTTTGTTAATTTTTCATTGGATTATCTCAGTGGTGCCGTTGGATTCGGAGCAAGTAACTGTGAGATTTATGTATCAGGAAAATTAATCTTTTCCTCTGAAATGAAGAAGTTGAAGACTTTAAAGATTAAATTTTGAAGTATTACATCGCTTAAGCTCTGTACATATGTGGTACGCTGGTACGCGCACCAAATTCATTTGCATGCTACTGTGTGCATAATCTGATTGTGTTTACATGAAAGAGGAATAATATTTCTACTTCAATTTAAAGCAAACACACCTAAATTATTATTATCTCTGTGTGTGAATGTATTTGCACGAGATGGAATTTTGAAAAACAAACACCAACCTTATTATTATTGGAAAAAAATGTTCATTGCAAATTTACGATTTGTTTTTTCCCCTGTTATAACCGATTTTGTTTGATAACAAATATTAATTGTTACAGATAACACTAACTAAACTCGCCACAAGGTTTCTAAATAAATACACATGAATTGTTTTACTTTAGTGTTTACCCATAAAAACGTACAACAGTTGTTTTGAACCTGTAAAAAAAAAAAAAGCTTACTGGAACGATCATTAGGGCCCCCATAAAAACACGATAGCAGCAGCTTCTTTTGCTTTTAACAACTAAACTTTTTTATCCTCGCCCAGTTAGCTAGATCCGTTTTTTTAAGCACAGACTAAAACATGTTGCTAATCTCCATGACAATGCTAAACCTTTCACCTACCTGCATTCATTCGAAAAAATAATTACAAAATTGTTTAACTGGAGCAATTAATTTAAAATTTTATACACATGGCATTTACACCTCAAGTAACAATTATCCGGCTTCAAATCCTCCCAATCACGACTAAAACTTTTTGCAAAAAATGGAAAACCTTATAGACAACCCATTGACACATTTAAATAACTATCATTCGCCCTTAATTCGAACAAACAACGACTAAAAACGTTTAACGGCACAACTGGTTACTTACAATAATTAATTTATGAACATATTTTAACTATAGAACAGCTTTTATTTCATTTAAAACGTCCAAATGCATTCGTTTTAGATTACACCTAGGGACGAACTTGCCCATTCGTATAACGTCAAACTGCAATCCAGTCGACCAGCTCAGTTTTCAGACAAACAGGAATCGTTTTTTTTTATAAACTCCCATAAGCCCTGTACAAACACCAATGTTAAAAAAATGACGTCACAGGCACCCAACTATACTGGTCGACTGACATTTATTTCAATATGGCGCTGTCAATCTTCACTTGAAATGCAGTTTGGTGTGATTTTTATGAGTAAATAACGTTATTTGATTATAAAATGTGAAAATATTTGAGTGACATGTGTAAAATATGTTCGCCAACATGACTAAGTACAGGAAAATGTCAATTATTGGATATAATCATTTATAACATGAGTTTTTATGAGGTTAGTTCAGTGGATACATTTGAATTTTTTGAAGGAGGACTGTTTTAACGTTCAAATGCCTTAGAAATTATGCTTATACAAAGATAATAGTTTAAAACTCGTGTTACAAGTCATAACAATAACTTTAAAATCGAAATAACTTAATCCACAGCAGAAATACATATTAACTTGAACACAGATGTCATGTAGGTGAAGATAAAAATAAAGTTGAGTCCATATTCATCAAGTAAATCTAAATAATTAACATTTACGCTCAATTTGGATAATGCATTATTTAAAACATTTCTTTATGAGGCAAAAAAGGCACAGAAAATGCTAAAAACGTTTGAATTAAAGCTATAGGTTTAAAATTTAAACCTATTTTAGTAATGTACTGTGTCCAAAAAGAGTTGTCCCTTTTTTTACTTTACTACTTTTCTAAGAATTATATTATTTCCTGCGTGACTTTGTTTACAAAACTTGCAAAAAACAGCTCTGTAAAAAATCCATAGTGGTCTAAAATCCCCGGAGATATATCATGAAGAGTCGTGTATCGCTACCCTCAGTTTTATGTCGATGTTTGAGTAAATATAAAAAAAAGACTTCCTATACTTGGCTGTATGTGTATACAAGAACACGTAAACATGTACTGAACATGTTTATACAAGCAAAACAATTATTAAACCCACGTGTAACGTCGTTTCTGTTGGAGATTCTACGTTGTTTTTTTCGTTTAGGAGTGACAGCGAGCAAGATGTGATCCATCAAGTTCTTCAGTGCTTCTCTCCAGAGATACAGAATTTAGATTGATTTGGGTATATTTCCCTGATTTTTTTGTTACATAGTTTCTTTCATGATTTGTTTAATAGAACCATAATTCAGGACATTATTTCAAAAGTATCCTTGAAAAAGGCCTCATTTCTTATTAAGAATTCTTGTTGAAGGACTGACGTCTTGGTGTACATACATAGGTGCCCAATTTCATAGCTTGGTAATAATCAAAAAAAGCTTTCCAAAAACTTATTTTTCCAAACGAGAATCTGTAATACTATTATGGTAGCAACATTACTTATAGAGTTTAGTAGTTCGTAGGGTAATTTCGCTAAAGTATAACTAAAGATCAAAGATACCATCCATTTTACATGTCCTGTAATTATTGGAGCTTTATTCCTTCACCGTTAATTAGGAGGAACGTATCGCATCGTGGGGAAACCGTTAAGTTCAAGGCCAGCCATTTTAATTTGATTAATTTTACACGAGAGTCATAAATTATAAAATTAGCATACATTTTAGGATTAAGTGAACATTAAATGTAATTTAGTTTAAAGAGTGGTACTTATCTACTGTTCTACTAAATGGATGTAACAATTTTAAATAATTACGCATTGTGATGTACAAAGAACATGTGGAAATGTGCTTCGTATAAATCGGATTAGCATTTTAACGGTGTTTTTTTTTTATATAAAGAAGGGTCTGCGATATTAATGTTGAGGTCGTGATGGAATAGCTTTTCCAAAAAGCTGGATTATCCAGGCGTCGAGTCATTTCCTCAAATTTTACAAATGTAAGCTTTAATAAGGGGCTTTAAAGATATATCTTGAATATAAATATTACAAATCTTCATAAAATGCTTTGGCAACATCCATGGCTAAGGAAATAGCATGATAATAAACAGATTTGTTGAGTATTATACATTAAATACAAAATCAGTGGCTATGATTTCAAATTTTTATGCAAAAAAATAATCCAAAATATTATTACAAATTTCCAAATTTCTTGCCGGAAAAAAACCGTACGTTACTTACGTAAAAGAATCAAGAAGAAGCTTTACCTTTTCCTTTTGTGTAAATAATTTGTCACCCATTAGTGTGTTAAGGTAATATACTTAGCTAGAAATGAAATATAAAATATTTATAACCAACCGAAACGGATAAAGCTTGTATTTTGTACCTTTATCAAAGCGTGATGGTTTAAAATTTCATACTTCCACTGCCACAAAAACTAGACATAAAATCGTGAAAATTTTAACAGCAACATACGTAGTTGAAGCAAAGCAAATCATAAATAATTTATTCGACATTAATTGTCGACAATTAAAATCGATATTTGCCTAGGAAAACTACAGAGTGGCAAAATATCACTGCAATAAATAGCTTAGCAACTTCAACTTCAACGAAATTCTAGCTGTTATTCAAATGTTTATTGAATTCTTTTGAAACATGACTAAAACATTTGAAAACCTGCTCCTGGTTAGCTTTTTGGTTAAATTTCTTTCTGTAAAGAACAATCCATAATGTATTTTACGTCAGTTTAGCCATCAACATTCTGAAACAAAAACATTTTGTGGTAGGTACTTATAATAAATATCCTTAAGTAATTTCTTCTTTCGAGTCGAATCAAGCTCGCTAAAGACAAAATTGGCGAGGATGTCATGGCAACAACTTGACATAAAGTCATCTAGACGGTTGTTTATTTATTAAAATTTTGAAAATGACACTTCCTCAAAGATTCGTTGCCAAAAATGTATATACCTGGACGTTAGAAGCATCTGTTAATTATATCCAGGTAAAAACTAAAAATAAAGTAAATTGAGCCCAAGTAAATGCCAAAAGACACGAGCAGCTCTCTCATAGCCCAATTGTAATTTATTGGGTGTCCCCTACAATATCCAAAATTTAAAAAAAATGTGGAAATAATTTTTAGGGGGCCTTACGATTTTTTTTTGTAAATGCTCTAATTTTGTTTTTTTTTTCGCAGGTTACAGAAACGAAAGAATCACGATACGTCACGCAGGGGTTGTTGGCCTATGGGCCTCTCCAGGGACAGGCCGACGGACGTTGGCAAAGCCCGGACTTCCGGGTATGCGCCATACAGGTTTTGGAAAACTAGGGGGGCTTATAAATAACGCCGTACAAGCCACCAAAAAGAACCCTGGTGAGTAATTCAGCTTCATTCAATTATTTTTGCGATTCGACCAGAGAATGATTAAAAGACTTGGCAACAATTAGAGACGAATAATGGCCCATTTTGAAAATATATTTTTAATTTTCAAGTTGTTACATTTAATGGATTATCTTAAAAGTGTTATAAAACATTTACAACATTAAAAAACGCGTTTAAAGCGAACGTTTGCTGTGTAAAAATGTAAGAATGAGAATATATCTTAAATAAAAACTCCCATATAAACATTTCTTTAACAAAAAATTGAGTCATTGATTTACTGCTGCTTTTTTAATACATCTAAAGCTAAAGTATGCTCTAAAAGTAGTTTGATTGCGTCACATTTATTTGGTTAATTAGGAATATTTGTAACTGATCGTAATGTTGGTGGCCTTTTAACTGGAGCTCTTTAACAAGCAGTGATTTTTTAAAACGCTTTCTAATGATACCATATTAATTTAAAGTTGCACTTTAATACATTTACTTTATTAGGTAATAACCCATTTAAGAAACTATTATACAACAAAAGTAGTTTGGTAGATTACATAATGTGAACAGAACTTGCTGTTGATGGACTTAAATAGTGATAACTGATTAGTGCTAGGTATTTTTTTTTTAAGTTGAACACAAAAATAACTTAAATGTACAATTATAAACAGCATTTTAAAAAATATAATTTCTAAAGTCTTAAATTTCAACTTTTCGGTATCTTAGGCAAACTGTAACAGCTCTCAAAGGACTCCTCTTTCGTCCAGTCTCTTCCTTACATCATTTTCTTTTTCTTGGTGGTTCCCCGACTTCTTTTTTTATCTCTTTATTATTTTTTACCCTAGCTGATCTATCAATTACTCTAAATCCCTCTATTCTTTTCAAAAATATCATCTTTGGAGTCTCTCTGCACTTTATGGTAGCACCCAAGCCTCTGAACTGTACATATTGGGACGTAAAGAGCAATAATAATTACTTTCGGCTTGGTGTATTTTCTCTGCAAATCCCCAGAAGGCTCTTTTAATTTTCTTTGCCCTCCTTTAATTGTTTATCCATTGGGATTATAAAAAACATTGGACCTAAAGTGGTGCCCTGCCTTACAAATCCCTGAAAACTGCTGTTGTGGAAAATTTCGTCGTTGAAATTTTCCGAATACGTCCCTGACCCTGTTCAAATAGCAGGATGCTGACCTGACCTAGGCATAGTTTGGTTCGTCTGCTGACATCTTTCCGCACAAAACGTAACTTTTATGCGTAACCTTGTCCTGACTCTATCGACAAAAGCGTACCAAAGTATTGTCCTGACGTCATCTAGCCAATGATTATGCGAGCGAAATCCTCGTGAGGCGGCCATTATCTGCGGTTATTCGATATTATATTTGTAATTATAACGAGCACGTTCTTGTTATTGTGTCTGGTGTTTAAAAATCTGATCGTACCTGTTGAGCATTTTTTAAAAAACGTGCTTGTGGCCGTTTATGGCCGGTAAATGGTTCTGCAACTTGGTTTGTCGTCATCCCTGACCCCAATCGGTACGGGACTGTGCGACCGTATTTTGAGCAAGAACAGTGTTTTTATAAATAATGGAAGGTAAACTAACTGTCATGGATTTTCATGTTGTACTGATTCATCATATTTTGTGATAATAAGGCGAAAAAAACGGCTTGGCGTACGTTTTTAGTATAACGGCATGCCACTTGGAGGGAAAGTACGTTATTCGTCATATTTACTATGTTTTTCGTCTAAATCATGGATATGACTGGTCATTATATGTATTCAACAATATGTTCAATAGCTTTAAGCAGTATTACCTGTTTATATTTCTTAATCTTTGGATTAGAGTTAGGTTATAGTGTTGATATATTGTTCGCAGGCAATGGGGATATTCAGTGGAGCTTTTCACAAGTAAAAGGCACGTTAGACGATGACGTAACCGAAGCAGACATCATATCATGTGTAGAGTTCAACCACGATGGGGAACTTTTGGCTACCGGGGACAAGGGGGGCCGTGTGGTAATTTTCCAACGTGATCCAGCGTCGAAAACATCTTTACCGAGAAGAGGCGAGTACAACGTTTATTCAACCTTTCAATCTCACGAACCCGAGTTCGACTACCTCAAAAGTTTAGAAATTGAAGAAAAAATTAACAAAATTAGATGGCTTAGAAGAAGAAATCAAGCGCATTTTCTATTATCAACCAACGATAAGACTATTAAATTATGGAAAGTGTCCGAGAGGGACAAGAAAGTAGAAGGGTACAACACACGTATGGAAAATGGCGTATTAGTAGATCCTGGGACCGTTAGTGCTCTACGCGTACCGTCGATTAAACCTATGGAATTAATGGTCGAGGCTTCCCCACGACGGATATTCGCCAACGCCCACACCTATCACATTAATTCAATATCAGTTAACTCGGATCAAGAGACGTATCTATCGGCTGATGATTTACGGATTAACTTGTGGCACCTAGAAATAACCGACCAAAGTTTCAATATCGTAGATATCAAACCGACGAATATGGAGGAACTAACGGAAGTCATCACAGCGGCAGAATTTCATCCCGTAGAATGTAATTTATTTGTGTATAGCAGTAGTAAAGGTACTATACGGCTGTGCGACATGAGAGCGTCGGCTCTATGCGACAGGCACGCGAAATTATTCGACGAACCTGAAGACCCAACCAATAGGAGCTTTTTCTCGGAGATCATCTCCAGTATTTCCGACGTGAAGTTGTCGAATTCCGGACGGTACATGATATCGAGGGATTATTTATCCGTTAAAGTGTGGGACTTACACATGGAAACGAGACCTATAGAAATGTACCCGGTAAGTACAACAAGCCGTTATCTTTCGTTATCTTAATACTGTTTTGATGGCACTTAACGTGGGCTTCGGAAAATAAAAGTTGAGGTCACAAATCATTCTAATCTTTTAGATATGGAATTGATTCATTTTTCGGTTTTAAAATTAATTAAGTGTGGCATGAAAGGTGCAAACTCAAAATTAAATACAGACTTGAAATCTTGCCAAGTCTGACGCTGAAATTTAGAGCAAATTTATGTAGATATCTTCGAATTGCTGTCACGGTTTTAATATTTAATATGCTGTGAAATGAAAATTGAGTTAATTAACACAATATCGTGTTAAAATTTTGTTGTTTTAAGTGTTTGAAAGAGTTAAATGACAAAAATATTGAACATGCTTTGTTATTGCAGCAATGTAATGTTTTTAAGTGTTTAAATATTTGTTTAGTGTAAATATTAGCTCATTCCGTAAACAAGTTTTTGTTGTGAGCCGACTAGTCTAGTTTTTTTTTATGATCAGAGTAAATGTTTAATTTTTGTTGTTTAAGTTAAACATTATTTAATCCTAATTAAATAGTATTAAGTGGTAGTACAGGGTGGTCCAAATTCGATGGGATTGCATGGGTGTCTCGGTTAATAGTCAAGATAGAGAAACGGTTAAATTACCAAAAATGTGCAGTTTTTTCGGACAAACTCAGAACCGTTTACAAAAATAATCTATCATTACCGGTTTTCGAGTTATTAAATAAAAAGTGTTTTTTTTTTTGTCATATTAATAATGTGTCATATCTTCATTATTGTTGTAAATATCGAAAATGTTTATGTAGATTATTTTTAGATATTTTTATGTTTAATTAGATTATACCAAAAAAAAATTTACGTTCGCCGTTAAAAAGTTATGAACAAATTTACGTTTTTTTAAATGGGAGCGATAGTTGGCTATGACCCTTATATATTTGGAGTGAGAAAAAAAAGGAATATAAATAGGTCGTAGCAAACTATTGCTCCCATTTAAAAAAAGGTAAGTTTGTGTCATAACTTTTAAACGGCGAGCGTAAAAATTTTTTTTTGGTATAATCTAATTAAACATAAAAATATCTAAAAATAATCTACATAAATATTTTCGATATTTACAACAATAACGGAGATATGACACATTATTAATATGATAAAAAAACTATTTTTATTTAATAACTCAAAAACCGGAACTGATAGAATATTTTTGAAAACGGTTCTGGGTTTGTCTCAAAAAACTGCACATATTTGGTAATTTAACCGTTTCTCTGTCTTTAATATTAAGCGAGATACCCATGCAATCCCATCGAATTTGGACCACACTGTACTGCAGTTTTTTGTTTTCTTCTTTTGTTTTTGACGAGTTTCAATTTTGTTTCGATTTTTGTTTCAGGTCCATGAGTATCTTCGGTCGAAGCTTTGTTCTCTGTACGAAAACGACTGTATATTTGACAAGTTTGAGTGCTGCTGGAATGGCAACGACTCGGCGATAATGACAGGTTCCTACAACAATTTCTTTAGGATGTTCGACAGAACGACAAAGCGGGAAGTAACGCTAGAGGCATCACGTGATATAGCTAAACCTCGTACCGTCTTAAAACCGCGTAAAGTTTGTACGGGCGGCAAACGGAAAAAGGACGAGATCAGTGTGGACTGTTTAGATTTTAATAAGAAAATTTTGCATACCGCTTGGCATCCGACGGAAAACATAATAGCAGTGGCGGCAACTAATAACTTATTCTTATTTCAAGACAAATTTTAGCATAATTAGGCAGACATTAGGATGTTTTTTTTTTCAGTCTCATATTCAGATTTACTTTATACGTAAATTTTGTACTTCTGTCTCGAGTAGGTAATTAATTGCGAACGTTTTTTTCAACAGACTGTGCTGTCGTCTTTCGGTATACTCGGTGCTACTTTATTCCATGATATTATATCTTTGAATTGTTAGTTTTTAATTGAAATCGTGTAACAATGCGGGCAAAATTGAACTGATTTTTATATCACGTTTTAAACTTGTTTTAAATAAATGATGTGCCCATTTTATGGTAGTTTTAAGGTGCTACTTAATGCTGTTAATTATTCATAACATTCTTCGTAAGCCTCAATTGATTAAACTCAAAACCTGCTCTAGTTTTGCAAACACAAGATCATGAACATTAATAACAAAACACGACGTTTTTTTGAATTGAAAACAAATATCTCTAGAACATATTTTTCAAAAAAAAACTAAACATTTAAACAGTTATTACAATTTAACCACAGAATTTTTTATACCTGCTCATTAGAGATCTTAATAAGATTTTTATTCCAATAAATAAGGCATTTACATTACTTTATACTATTGTATTTATACTTTTGTACTAATGGTGCTAACAATACGTTACCACAGCTCATTGAACAGTAGCTCATAACTTTTTAATAGTCCCGCTAAGAACTCTTTGAATCAGTTTTAAAGCCACAAAAGTATTACAATTTTTACTTAAAGTAACTATGAACCAGTGACGTACTTATAAGGGAATGTATAGGGGTCCGAATTCCTCAAAAATTGGACTAAATGTGCGTGCCCCAGTGCATTTGATTGTATTATTTTGTAGCGATGGCTGTTTATTAATGGCAATATTAGATAGCAATTCTATAACTATTTTTGTATTTGTATATTTAAAAATTTGTATACTAGATTTTGTACGCAGCTTGAAAATAAGTAGAAGTTGCTTTGATTCAAAAATTAAGCTAACTTAATGACACAATTTTCCAATGCCTTATTTGTAATGTTCAGTGTTAAAAGTTATTTTTTTTTTCACTTTATTGTGTTTTTTATAGATAGTTTACTCACATTTTGAGTTTGTTAAGCTATAGCAGGTTTTGGGCGATAATTTTGTGAGCATGCAATTGTAAATCATGTAATTTTGATCGATTTGGGTGTGCGTGTATGATTTTTTGCAAACGTGTTGCATGTAACTCTGAATATGGGCTTTTTAAATATAATTATACAAGTGTGTCCTATGTGAAACTCGAACGTGTTTGCCTTACAGTGCCATGTGTGGTAATATTTGCAATGTACAAGAATTTTGAACTGCACAGTGACATTGGTAGCAGTTTAAAAGCCAGTTTCTGTAATTTGATATCAAAAGCTTAGTCGGCTTTTCATTTTTGTATAAAAAGAAAAACAAACAATATTATATACAGTAATTTTCCCAATAATTATAAAGAATAACATACAATATAGGTTTAATATAAATAAATTATATAATTTAGGTAGATGTAAGTGATTATTTTCGTGAAGCATATGGACACCAAATGAGGATATCTTGGTAAAATTGTCTTGTTAAATTATTTTACTGATAATTTTTGTAACATTCCTATTGGATTATTTTGGCTGAACTTAATTTTGTCAGTACTACAATTTTGTTGTATATTTTGCCCAAAAAATTCTTAAGTTTTAGTTACGTTTACATTTTAATTGATTTGTGAGATGATTTCATCTACATAATTGTTTACAATAAAATGGCAAATAAAAATGATTATTGTTTTTCTTCACTTCCTTATTTAATCCTCAAAAACTTAAATACAAAAGACAATATTATGTGATGTAAATGTAAATGTTTGTGGTAATAAATGAGTTATTAAAAAAAATATTTTGGAACAAGCCTGTTAAGAGACATTTAATAGTAAATTTGAAATGTATGTCGCTCAAATTAACTGGGAAAGCTACGTGGAAAATTATGTTTTGGGAATTAAACAATAAAACAATTACTCATTAACATTATTAGCAATTAAACACGCAACTATTTGCTATTGCAGTTGATTAATTACACTTTTTGTACAAGTGACATGCGTTACGTCAATGAAAATAAAAAAATCTTGATCATTCAACGATTCAATAATAATTATTATTAGTGTTATATACTAATATTTTGATAACTTAAATACAAAACGCAACCCACTTAGCACGTTGCGCCTACATAGGTATGCAATGTGCCTAACAAAACGCCTAATTTCGGCATTTTCAGGCAACCTGGGTAGCAATTACGCTAAATTAATTACATATCATGTAGGCGTAACGTACAGTATGCAACCCACTAAACGTTGCGCCTACTGATAAGCAACCACTACACAAAACGCCTACATAGATATGCAATATATTTGACATAGCAGTTACGCAGGTTGTCTAAAAATGACAAAAGTAGGCGTTTTGTTCAACACATTGCATACCTGCGTAGGCGCAACGTGTTAGGTGAGTTGCGTTCTGTATTTATGAATCACAATAATAGCTAAACAATACTGTTCTTATGGCAAAAAAATTAATTTCTGCAGTATACAGTACCAAGGTAATCGTAAACTTCAATAAAAATCAAAATAAATATGGTTAAGATCAAGTTATTAAAATTTGGTTTTTGACTAGAACTGTCAAAACCGATTTATTAGTAAAAATCCAATAAAAATTAAACAATGCAATATTGATGTCTCAAATATGAGTTTATAAAGTACACTGCACTAACTGAATTGAAAAATAAAATAAATATCAAACCATATCTGGTAACGAATAAGTTATTAAAAATTTTGTTTCCGACCAGAACTGTCAAAACACAATTTATTAGTAAATATCCAATTAAAATTAAACGATGCAATATTTATGTCTCACATATGAATTTATAAAGTATAGTGGACTTGGTCAGCTGGGCACTTAAATAAAAATTATTTTTTTTAGGTAACGAATGAGTTATTAAAAAATTGCTTTTGGATCAGACCTGTCGAGAGACATTTAGGAGTAAAAATTCAATGGAAATTAAATGAAGCTATATCTAGGTCTCAAATATGAATTTATAAAGTATAGTGGACTCGGTCAGTTGGGAACTTGAATAAAAATGTAATTGTTTTAGGTAACGAATGAGTTATTAAAAAATTGCTTTTGGATCGGTGCTGTCGAGAGATATTTAGGAGTAAAAATCCAATGAAAATTAAACGAAGCTGTATATATGTCTTAAATATGAATTTATAAAGTATAGTGAACTCAGTCAGTTGGGAACTTGCATGGAAATAATAATTTTTGTTATAGAGAATGAGTTATTAAAAAATTGCTTTTGGATCAGACCTGTCGAGAGACATTTAGGAGTTAAAATCCAATGGAAATTAAACAAAGCTATATTTAGGTGTCAAATATGAATTTATAAAGTATAGTGGATTTGGTCAGTTAGGAACTTGCATAGAAATCAAAATATTTGTGATACAGAATGAGTTATTAAAAAATTGCTTTTGGATCGTCGCTGTCGAGAGACATTTAGTAGTAAAAATCCAATGGAAATTAAACAAAGTTATATTTAGGTCTCAAATATGAATTTATAAAGTATATTGGAATTGGTTACTTGAGAACTTGCATAGAAATAAAAATATTTGTGATACAGAATGAGTTATTGAAATATTGCTTTTGGATCGTCGCTGTCGAGAGACATTTAGTAGTAAAAATCCAATGGAAATTAAACAAAGCTATATTTAGGTCTCAAATATGAATTTATAAAGTATATTGGAATTGGTTAGTTGGGAACTTGCATAGAAATAAAAATATTTGTGATACAGAATGAGTTATTGAAAAATTGCTTTTGGATCGTCGCTGTCGATAGACATTTAGTAGTAAAAATCCAATGGAAATTAAACAAAGCTATATTTAGGTGTCCAATATGAATTTATAAAGTATAGTGGATTTGGTCAGTTGGGAACTTGCATGGAAATCAAAATATTTGTGATACAGAATGAGTTATTAAAAAATTGCTTTTGGATCGTCGCTGTCGAGAGACATTTAGTAGTAAAAATCCAATGAAAATTAAACAAAGCTATATTTAGGTGTGAAATATGATTTTATAAAGTATAGTGGACTTGGTCAGTTGGGAACTTGCATAGAAATCAAAATATTTGTGATACAGAATGAGTTATTAAAAAATTGCTTTTGGATCGGTGCTGTCAAGAGACATTTAGAAGTAAAAATCCAATAAAAATTAAACGAAGCTGTATTTATGTCTTAAATATGAATTTATAAAGTAAAGTGGACTCGGTCAGTTGGGAACTTGAACAGAAATGTAATTTTTTTAGGTACCGAATGAGTTATTAAAAAATTGCTTTTGGATCGTTGCTGTCGAGAGACATTTAGGAGTAAAAATCAAATGAAAATTAAACGAACCTATATTTAGGGCTCAAATATGAATTTATAAAGTATAGTGGACTCGGTCAGTTGGGAACTTGAATAGAAATATAATTGTTTTAGGTACCGAATGAGTTATTAAAAAATTGCTTTTAGATCGTTGCTGTCGAGGGACATTTAGAAGTAAAAATCCAATGAAAATTAAACGAAGCTATATTTAGACATCAAATATGAATTTATAAAGTAAAGTTTACTCGGTCAGTTGGGAACTTGAATAGAAATTTAATTTTTTTAGGTACCGAATGAGTTATTAAAAAATTGCTTTTGGATCGTTGCTGTCGAGAGACATTTAGGAGTAAAAATCCAATGAAAATTAAGCGAAGCTGTATTTAGGGCTCCAATATGAATTTATAAAGTATAGTGGACTCGGTCAGTTGGGAACTTGAATATAAATGTAATTTTTTTAGGTACCGAATGAGTTATTAAAAAATTGCTTTTGTATCGTTGCTGTCGAGAGACATTTAGGAGTAAAAATCCAATGAAAATTAAACGAAGCTATATTTAGGGCTCAAATATGAATTTATAAAGTATAGTGGACTCGGTCAGTTGGGAACTTGAATAGAAATGTAATTTTTTTAGGTACCGAATGAGTTATTAAAAAATTGCTTTTGGATCGTTGCTGTCGAGAGACATTTAGGAGTAAAAATCCAATGAAAATTAAACGAAGCTGTATTTAGGGCTCAAATATGAATTTATAAAGTATAGTGGACTCGGTCAGTTGGGAACTTGAATAGAAATATAATTGTTTTAGGTACCGAATGAGTTATTAAAAAATTGCTTTTAGATCGTTGCTGTCGAGGGACATTTAGAAGTAAAAATCCAATGAAAATTAAACGAAGCTATATTTAGACATCAAATATGAATTTATAAAGTAAAGTTTACTCGGTCAGTTGGGAACTTGAATAGAAATTTAATTTTTTTAGGTACCGAATGAGTTATTAAAAAATTGCTTTTGGATCGTTGCTGTCGAGAGACATTTAGGAGTAAAAATCCAATGAAAATTAAGCGAAGCTGTATTTAGGGCTCCAATATGAATTTATAAAGTATAGTGGACTCGGTCAGTTGGGAACTTGAATATAAATGTAATTTTTTTAGGTACCGAATGAGTTATTAAAAAATTGCTTTTGGATCGTTGCTGTCGAGAGACATTTAGGAGTAAAAATCCAATGAAAATTAAACGAAGCTATATTTAGGGCTCAAATATGAATTTATAAAGTATAGTGGACTCGGTCAGTTGGGAACTTGAATAGAAATGTAATTTTTTTAGGTACCGAATGAGTTATTAAAAAATTGCTTTTGGATCGTTGCTGTCGAGAGACATTTAGGAGTAAAAATCCAATGAAAATTAAACGAAGCTGTATTTAGGGCTCAAATATGAATTTATAAAGTATAGTGGACTCGGTCAGTTGGGAACTTGAATAAAAATTTAATTATTGCTTCTTGTTCTAATCTTATGAAATTTTTGATGTTGGAATAACGAAATTATGTTTATTACAGACCTTTCTACCAGTTTGCAAATGCTGATTATTGCAAAACAATTAAATGACTATTTTAAATAATTATCAAGCAACGCCGAGAGAGAAGGATGTATGTCTACGCCGTATCGTAAATGTGCAGGTCTGCGCAACATATAGTTAATAGATGTGAAATTACCGTCAAGGAGGTGGTGTCCTCCAATGGTAATATTAGGAAATACAACAACTAACCTTGATGACCGAACTAGGATGCGCAAAAGACTTTTATAGGTGGTGGTTAGGCACATTCCTATGTGGCGCTATGTTGGCGCTATGTTGGCGCTATAGTGGCGCTTCGCAGACTTACGTAATAGCATGTGTACACTTGGTGCTATACATTTTGATTAGCAATGTTTTAAGATTTTTAAGTTTCTGTCTAATTTCCAGTTGAGGATATTCTCAAAAACCACATCAATAAAAATTAAACGAAGCTGTTATTAGGTCTCAAACATGAATTTATAAAGTATAGTGGACTCGGTCAGTTAGGAACTTGCATGGAAATAAAAAAATTTGTGATAGAGAATGAGTTATTAAAAAATTGCTTTTGAATCGGTGCTGTCGAGGGACATTTAGAAGTAAAAATCCAATTAAAATTAAACGAAGCTATATTTAGGGCTCAAATATGAATTTATAAAGTATAGTGGACTCGGTCAGTTGGGAACTTGAACAGAAATGTAATTTTTTTAGGTACCGAATGAGTTATTAAAAAAATGCTTTTGGATCGTTGCTTTCGAGAGACATTTAGGAGTAAAAATCCAATGAAAATTAAACGAAGCTGTATTTAGGGCTCAAATATAAATTTATAAAGTATAGTGGACTCGGTCAGTTGGGAACTTGAATAGAAATATAATTTTTTTAGGTACCGAATGAGTCTTTTAGCTACATTTTAAACACCGAATCAAAATTTTCGGGCCGCTAATAACGGAGTTACGAAGTTTTTTGTAGACCGAGATGTTTTTATTGTTGCGAGCGAACTCTCGGCATATTGCCGGACCTTTTTCAGACGGCCGTGGATGATATCAAAAAGTGTTTTATTTGCACTTTCTTTACATCGTTGGTTGCGCCAGTCTTTTAGCTACATTTTAAACACCGAATCAAAATTTTCGGGCCGCTAATAACGTAGTTACGAAGTTTTTTGTAGACCGAGATGTTTTTATTGTTGCGAGCGAACTCTCGGCATATTGCCGGACCTTTTTCAGACGGCCGTGAATGACAACAAAAAGTGTTTTATTTGCACTTTCTTTAGATCGTTGGATGCGCCAGTCTTTTAGCTACATTTTAAACACCGAATCAAAATTTTCGGGCCGCTAATAACGTAGTTACGAATTTTTTTGTAGACCGAGATGTTTTTATTTTTGTAAATTCAATTTCAAAATAGTTGAGACAAACGGCATTATACTAAGAAAAATAAACTCTATAACATACTAAAATTTGAACAAAATCGTAAGAGCCGTTTTCAAGAAAAATTTTCAAAATTTTTAATTTTTTGAATAACTTTGTATATTAAATTTCAAAATAGTTGAGACAAACGGCATTATACTAAGAAAAATAAACTCTATAACATACTAAAATTTGAACAAAATCGTAAGAACCGTTTTCAAGAAAAATTTTCAAAATTTTTAATTTTTTAAATAACTTTGTATATTAAATTTCAAAATAGTTGAGACAAACGGCATTATTATAAGAAAAATAAACTCTATAACATACTAAAATTTGAACAAAATCGTAAAAGCCGTTTTCGAGAAAAATTTTCAAAATTTTTAATTTTTTGAATAACTTTGTATATTAAATTTCAAAATAGTTGAGACAAACGGCATTATACTAAGAAAAAAAGGCTATATACTCTTTGCACTTTTTTCGACAGAAAAATCGATTTTCTTAAAACTACAGCAAATGGCTTCAAACTTCTTATACACGTTAGTTACGAGCAAGTTAAGGATTATTAGCCCCTAAATACGATTTTTAATTTTTCGCGAAAAATGGGAAAAGTACAAAGGCTATAGTCTTTGCACTTTTTTCGACAAAAAAATCGATTTTCTTAAAACTACAGCAAATGGCTTCAAACTTCTTATACACATTAGTTACGAGCAAGTTAAGAATTATTAGCCCCTAAATACGATTTTTAATTTTTCGTGAAAAATGGGAAAAGTACAAAGGCTATAGTCTTTGCACTTTTTTCGACAAAAAAATCGATTTTCTTAAAACTACAGCAAATGGCTTCAAACTTCTTATACACGTTAGTTATGAGCAAATTAAGGATTATTAGCCCCTAAATACGATTTTTAATTTTTTGAACAACTTTGTAAATTAAATTTCAAAATAGTTGAGACAAACGGCATTATACTAAGAAAAATAAACTCTATAACATACTAAAATTTGAACAAAATCGTAAGAGCCGTTTTCGAGAAAAATTTTCAAAATTTTTAATTTTTTAAATAACTTTGTATATTAAATTTCAAAATAGTTGAGACAAACGGCATTATTATAAGAAAAATAAACTCTATAACATACTAAAATTTGAACAAAATCGTAAGAGCCGTTTTCGAGAAAAATTTTCAAAATTTTAAATTTTTTGAATAACTTTGTATATTAAATTTTAAAATAGTTGAGACAAACGGCAATATACTTATAAAAATAAACTCTATAACATGCTGAAAATGGAACAAAATGTAACGAGCCGTTTTCAAGAAAAATTTTCAAAATTTTTAATTTTTTGAATAACTTTGTATATTAAATTTTAAAATAGTTGAGACAAACGGCATTATACTAAGAAAAATAAACTCTATAACATACTAAAATTTGAACAAAATCGTAAGAGCCGTTTTCGAGAAAAATTTTCAAAATTTTTAATTTTTTAAATAACTTTGTATATTAAATTTCAAAATAGTTGAGACAAACGGCATTATTATAAGAAAAATAAACTCTATAACATACTAAAATTTGAACAAAATCGTAAAAGCCGTTTTCGAGAAAAATTTTCAAAATTTTTAATTTTTTGAATAACTTTGTATATTAAATTTCAAAATAGTTGAGACAAACGGCATTATACTAAGAAAAAAAGGCTATATACTCTTTGCACTTTTTTCGACAGAAAAATCGATTTTCTTAAAACTACAGCAAATGGCTTCAAACTTCTTATACACGTTAGTTACGAGCAAGTTAAGGATTATTAGCCCCTAAATACGATTTTTAATTTTTCGCGAAAAATGGGAAAAGTACAAAGGCTATAGTCTTTGCACTTTTTTCGACAAAAAAATCGATTTTCTTAAAACTACAGCAAATGGCTTCAAACTTCTTATACACATTAGTTACGAGCAAGTTAAGAATTATTAGCCCCTAAATACGATTTTTAATTTTTCGTGAAAAATGGGAAAAGTACAAAGGCTATAGTCTTTGCACTTTTTTCGACAAAAAAATCGATTTTCTTAAAACTACAGCAAATGGCTTCAAACTTCTTATACACGTTAGTTATGAGCAAATTAAGGATTATTAGCCCCTAAATACGATTTTTAATTTTTTGAACAACTTTGTAAATTAAATTTCAAAATAGTTGAGACAAACGGCATTATACTAAGAAAAATAAACTCTATAACATACTAAAATTTGAACAAAATCGTAAGAGCCGTTTTCGAGAAAAATTTTCAAAATTTTTAATTTTTTAAATAACTTTGTATATTAAATTTCAAAATAGTTGAGACAAACGGCATTATTATAAGAAAAATAAACTCTATAACATACTAAAATTTGAACAAAATCGTAAGAGCCGTTTTCGAGAAAAATTTTCAAAATTTTAAATTTTTTGAATAACTTTGTATATTAAATTTTAAAATAGTTGAGACAAACGGCAATATACTTATAAAAATAAACTCTATAACATGCTGAAAATGGAACAAAATGTAACGAGCCGTTTTCAAGAAAAATTTTCAAAATTTTTAATTTTTTGAATAACTTTGTATATTAAATTTTAAAATAGTTGAGACAAACGGCATTATACTAAGAAAAATAAACTCTATAACATACTAAAATTTGAACAAAATCGTAAGAGCCGTTTTCGAGAAAAATTTTCAAAATTTTTAATTTTTTGAATAATTTTGTAAATTAAATTTCAAAATAGTTGAGACAAACAGCAATATACTTAGAAAAATAAACTCTATAACATGCTGAAAATGGAACAAAATTTAACGAGCCGTTTTCGAAAAAAAAATTCAAAATTTTCAAAATTTTTAATTTTTTGAATAATTTTGTAAATTAAATTTCAAAATAGGTAAGACAAACGGCATTATACTAAGAAAAACAAACTCTATAACATGCTAAAGTTTGAACAAAATGTAACAAGCCGTTTTCGAAAAAAAATTTCAAAATTTTTAATTTTTTGTATAATTTTGTAAATTAAATTTTAAAATTGTTGAGACAAACGGCATTATACTTAGAAAAATAAACTCTATAACATGCTTAAAATAAATCCAAATGTAACAAGCCGTTTTCGAAAAAAAATGCAAAATTTTCAAAATTTTTAATTTTTTGAATAATTTTGTAAATTAAATTTCAAAATAGTTGAGACAAACAGCAATATACTAAGAAAAACAAACCTAATAACATGCTAAAATTTGAACAAAATGTAACAAGCCGTTTTCGAAAAAAAATTTCAAAATTTTTAATTTTTTGAATAATTTTGTAAATTAAATTTCAAAATAGTTGAGACAAACGGCATTATACTTAGAAAAATAAACTCTATAACATGCTGAAAATGGAACAAAATGTAACGAGTTGTTTTAGAAAACAAATTCAAAATTTTCAAAATTTTTAATTTTTTGAATAATTTTGTAAATTAAATTTCAAAATAGTTGAGACAAACGGCATTATACTAAGAAAAACAAACTCTATAACATGCTAAAATTTGAACAAAATGTAACAAGCCGTTTTCGAAAAAAATTTTCAAAATTTTTGATTTTTTGAATAATTTTGTAAATTAAATTTCAAAATAGGTAAGACAAACGGCATTATACTAAGAAAAACAAACTCTATAACATGCTAAAGTTTGAACAAAATGTAACAAACCGTTTTCGAAAAAAAATTTCAAAATTTTTAATTTTTTGAATAATTTTGTAAATTAAATTTTAAAATTGTTGAGACAAACGGCATTATACTTAGAAAAATAAACTCTATAACATGCTAAAAATGGATCCAAATGTAACAAGCCGTTTTCGAAAAAAAATTCAAAATTTTCAAAATTTTTAATTTTTTGAATAATTTTGTAAATTAAATTTCAAAATAGTTGAGACAAACGGCAATATACTAAGAAAAACAAACCTAATAACATGCTAAAATTTGAACAAAATGTAACAAGCCGTTTTCGAAAAAAAATTTCAAAATTTTAAATTTTTTGAATAACTTTGTATATTAAATCTTAAAATAGTTGAGACAAACGGCAATATACTTATAAAAATAAACTCTATAACATGCTGAAAATGGAACAAAATGTAACGAGCCGTTTTCAAGAAAAATTTTCAAAATTTTTAATTTTTTGAATAACTTTGTATATTAAATTTTAAAATAGTTGAGACAAACGGCATTATACTAAGAAAAATAAACTCTATAACATACTAAAATTTGAACAAAATCGTAAGAGCCGTTTTCGAGAAAAATTTTCAAAATTTTTAATTTTTTGAATAATTTTGTAAATTAAATTTCAAAATAGTTGAGACAAACAGCATTATACTTAGAAAAATAAACTCTATAACATGCTGAAAATGGAACAAAATTTAACGAGCCGTTTTCGAAAAAAAATTCAAAATTTTCAAAATTTTTAATTTTTTGAATAATTTTGTAAATTAAATTTCAAAATAGGTAAGACAAACGGCATTATACTAAGAAAAACAAACTCTATAACATGCTAAAGTTTGAACAAAATGTAACAAACCGTTTTCGAAAAAAAATTTCAAAATTTTTAATTTTTTGAATAATTTTGTAAATTAAATTTTAAAATTGTTGAGACAAACGGCATTATACTTAGAAAAATAAACTCTATAACATGCTAAAAATGGATCCAAATGTAACGAGCCGTTTTCGAAAAAAAATTCAAAATTTTCAAAATTTTTAATTTTTTGAATAATTTTGTAAATTAAATTTCAAAATAGTTGAGACAAACAGCAATATACTAAGAAAAACAAACCTAATAACATGCTAAAATTTGAACAAAATGTAACAAGCCGTTTTCGAAAAAAAATTTCAAAATTTTAAATTTTTTGAATAACTTTGTATATTAAATTTTAAAATAGTTGAGACAAACGGCATTATACTAAGAAAAATAAACTCTATAACATACTAAAATTTGAACAAAATCG
Organism: Elmis aenea; assembly: GCA_947652605.1. Taxonomy (NCBI): domain Eukaryota; kingdom Metazoa; phylum Arthropoda; class Insecta; order Coleoptera; family Elmidae; genus Elmis; species Elmis aenea. The sequence continues at coordinate 58,271,561 of OX393579.1, forward strand.
TAAGAGCCGTTTTCGAGAAAAATTTTCAAAATTTTTAATTTTTTGAATAATTTTGTAAATTAAATTTCAAAATAGTTGAGACAAACAGCATTATACTTAGAAAAATAAACTCTATAACATGCTGAAAATGGAACAAAATTTAACGAGCCGTTTTCAAGAAAAATTTTCAAAATTTTTAATTTTTTGAATAACTTTGTATATTAAATTTTAAAATAGTTGAGACAAACGGCATTATACTAAGAAAAATAAACTCTATAACATACTAAAATTTGAACAAAATCGTAAGAGCCGTTTTCGAGAAAAATTTTCAAAATTTTTAATTTTTTGAATAATTTTGTAAATTAAATTTCAAAATAGTTGAGACAAACAGCATTATACTTAGAAAAATAAACTCTATAACATGCTGAAAATGGAACAAAATTAAACGAGCCGTTTTCGAAAAAAAATTCAAAATTTTCAAAATTTTTAATTTTTTGAATAATTTTGTAAATTAAATTTCAAAATAGTTGAGACAAACAGCAATATACTAAGAAAAACAAACTCTATAACATGCTAAAGTTTGAACAAAATGTAACAAACCGTTTTCGAAAAAAAATTTCAAAATTTTTAATTTTTTGAATAATTTTGTAAATTAAATTTTAAAATTGTTGAGACAAACGGCATTATACTTAGAAAAATAAACTCTATAACATGCTAAAAATGGATCCAAATGTAACGAGCCGTTTTCGAAAAAAAATTCAAAATTTTCAAAATTTTTAATTTTTTGAATAATTTTGTAAATTAAATTTCAAAATAGTTGAGACAAACAGCAATATACTAAGAAAAACAAACCTAATAACATGCTAAAATTTGAACAAAATGTAACAAGCCGTTTTCGAAAAAAAATTTCAAAATTTTAAATTTTTTGAATAACTTTGTATATTAAATTTTAAAATAGTTGAGACAAACGGCATTATACTAAGAAAAATAAACTCTATAACATACTAAAATTTGAACAAAATCGTAAGAGCCGTTTTCGAGAAAAATTTTCAAAATTTTTAATTTTTTGAATAATTTTGTAAATTAAATTTCAAAATAGTTGAGACAAACAGCATTATACTTAGAAAAATAAACTCTATAACATGCTGAAAATGGAACAAAATTTAACGAGCCGTTTTCAAGAAAAATTTTCAAAATTTTTAATTTTTTGAATAACTTTGTATATTAAATTTTAAAATAGTTGAGACAAACGGCATTATACTAAGAAAAATAAACTCTATAACATACTAAAATTTGAACAAAATCGTAAGAGCCGTTTTCGAGAAAAATTTTCAAAATTTTTAATTTTTTGAATAATTTTGTAAATTAAATTTCAAAATAGTTGAGACAAACAGCATTATACTTAGAAAAATAAACTCTATAACATGCTGAAAATGGAACAAAATTAAACGAGCCGTTTTCGAAAAAAAATTCAAAATTTTCAAAATTTTTAATTTTTTGAATAATTTTGTAAATTAAATTTCAAAATAGTTGAGACAACCGGCATTATACTTAGAAAAATAAACTCTATAACATGCTGAAAATGGAACAAAATGTAACGAGTTGTTTTAGAAAACAAATTCAAAATTTTCAAAATTTTTAATTTTTTGAATAATTTTGTAAATTAAATTTCAAAATAGTTGAGACAAACGGCATTATACTAAGAAAAACAAACTCTATAACATGCTAAAATTTGAACAAAATGTAACAAGCCGTTTTCGAAAAAAATTTTCAAAATTTTTGATTTTTTGAATAATTTTGTAAATTAAATTTCAAAATAGGTAAGACAAACGGCATTATACTAAGAAAAACAAACTCTATAACATGCTAAAGTTTGAACAAAATGTAACAAACCGTTTTCGAAAAAAAATTTCAAAATTTTTAATTTTTTGAATAATTTTGTAAATTAAATTTTAAAATTGTTGAGACAAACGGCATTATACTTAGAAAAATAAACTCTATAACATGCTAAAAATGGATCCAAATGTAACAAGCCGTTTTCGAAAAAAAATTCAAAATTTTCAAAATTTTTAATTTTTTGAATAATTTTGTAAATTAAATTTCAAAATAGTTGAGACAAACAGCAATATACTAAGAAAAACAAACCTAATAACATGCTAAAATTTGAACAAAATGTAACAAGCCGTTTACGAAAAAAAATTTCAAAATTTTTAATTTTTTGAATAATTTTGTAAATTAAATTTCAAAATAGTTGAGATAAACGGCATTATACTTAGAAAAATAAACTCTATAACATGCTGAAAATGGAACAAAATGTAACAAGCCGTTTTCGAAAAAAAATTTCAAAATTTTCAAAATTTTTAATTTTTTGAATAATTTTGTAAATTAAATTTCAAAATAGTTGAGACAAACGACATTATACTTAGAAAAATAAACTCTATAACATGCTAAAATTTGAACAAAATGTAACAAGCCGTTTTCGAAAAAAAATTTCAAAATTTTTAATTTTTTGAATAATTTTGTATATTAAATTTTAAAATTGTTGAGACAAACGGCATTATACTTAGAAAAATAAACTCTATAACATGCTATAAATAGAACAAAATTTAACGAGCCGTTTTCGAAAAAAAATTCAAAATTTTCAAAATTTTTAATTTTTTGAATGATTTTGTAAATTAAATTTCAAAATAGTTAAGACAAACCGCATTATGCTAAGAAAAACAAACTCTATAACATGCTAAAATTTGAACAAAATGTAACAAGCCGTTTTCGAAAAAAAATTTCAAAATTTTTAATTTTTTGAATAATTTTGTAAATTAAATTTTAAAATTGTTGAGACAAACGGCATTATACTTAGAAAAATAAACTCTATAACATGCTAAAAATGGAACCAAATGTAAGGAGCCGTTTTCGAAAAAAAATTCAAAATTTTCAAAATTTTTAATTTTTTGAATAATTTTGTAAATTAAATTTCAAAATAGTTGAGACAAACCGCATTATACTAAGAAAAACAAACTCTATAACATGCTAAAATTTGAACAAAATGTAACAAGCCGTTTTCGAAAAAAAATTTCAAAATTTTTAATTTTTTGAATAATTTTGTAAATTAAATTTCAAAATTGTTGAGACGAACGGCATTGAACTAAGAAAAACAAACTCTATAACATGCTATAATGGAACAAAATGTAACGAGCCGTTTTCGAGAAAAATTTTCAAAATTTTTAATTTTTTGAATAACTTTGTATATTAAACTTCAAAATAGTTGAGACAAACGGTATTATACTAAGAAAAATAAACTCTATAACATACTAAAATTTGAACAAAATCGTTAGAGCCGTTTTCGAGAAAAATTTTCAAAATTTTTAAGTTTTTGAATAATTTTGTAAATTAAATTTCAAAATAGTTGAGACAAACGGCATTATACTTAAAAAAATAAACTCTATAACATGCTGAAAATGGAACAAAATTTAACGAGCCGTTTTCGAAAAAAAATTCAAAATTTTCAAAATTTTTAATTTTTTGAATAATTTTGTAAATTAAATTTCAAAATAGTTAAGACAAACCGAATTATACTAAGAAAAACAAACTCTATAACATGCTAAAATTTGAACAAAATGTAACAAGCCGTTTTCGAAAAAAAATTTCAAAATTTTTAATTTTTTGAATAATTTTGTAAATTAAATTTCAAAATTGTTGAGACAAACAGCATTATACTTAGAAAAATAAACTCCATAACATGCTAAAATTAGAACCAAATGTAACGAGCCGTTTGCGAAAAAAAATTCAAAATTTTCAAAATTTTTAATTTTTTGAATAATTTTGTAAATTAAATTTCAAAATAGTTGAGACAAACGGCATTATCATAAGAAAAATAAACTCTATAACATACTAAAATTTGAACAAAATCGTAAGAGCCGTTTTCGAGAAAAATTTTCAAAATTTTTAATTTTTTGAATAACTTTGTATATTAAATTTCAAAATAGTTGAGACAAACGGCATTATACTAAGAAACAAAGGCTATATACTCTTTGCACTTTTTTCGACAAAAAAATCGATTTTCTTAAAACTACAGCAAATGGCTTCAAACTTCTTATACACGTTAGTTACGAGCAAGTTAAGGATTATTAGCCCCTAAATACGATTTTTAATTTTTCGCGAAAAATGGGAAAAGTACAAAGGCTAGTCTTTGCACTTTTTTCGACAAAAAAATCGATTTTCTTAAAACTACAGCAAATGGCTTCAAACTTCTTATACACATTAGTTATGAGCGAATTAAGGATTATTAGCCCCTAAATACGATTTTTAATTTTTCGTGAAAAATGGGAAAAGTACAAAGGCTATAGTCTTTGCACTTTTTTCGACAAAAAAATCGATTTTCTTAAAACTACAGCAAATGGCTTCAAACTTCTTATACACATTAGTTACGAACAAGTTAAGGATTATTAGCCCCTAAATACAATTTTTAATTTTTCGCGAAAAATGAGAAAAGTACAAAGGCTATAGTCTTTGCACTTTTTTCGACAAAAAAATCGATTTTCTTAAAACTACAGCAAATGGCTTCAAACTTCTTATACACGTTAGTTATGAGCAAATTAAGGATTATTAGCCCCTAAACACGATTTTTAATTTTTTGAACAACTTTGTAAATTAAATTTCCAAAAAAGTTGAGACAAACGGCATTATTATAAGAAAAATAAACTCTATAACATACTAAAATTTGAACAAAATCGTAAGAGCCGTTTTCGAGAAAAATTTTCAAAATTTTTAATTTTTTGAATAACTTTGTATATTAAATTTCAAAATAGTTGAGACAAACGGCATTATACTAAGAAAAAAAGGCTATATACTCTTTGCACTTTTTTCGACAAAAAAATCGATTTTCTTAAAACTACAGCAAATGGCTTCAAACTTCTTATACACGTTAGTTACGAGCAAGTTAAGGATTATTAGCCCCTAAATACGATTTTTAATTTTTCGCGAAAAATGGGAAAAGTACAAAGGCTATAGTCTTTGCACTTTTTTCGACAAAAAAATCGATTTTCTTAAAACTACAGCAAATGGCTTCAAACTTCTTATACACATTAGTTATGAGCGAATTAAGGATTATTAGCCCCTAAATACGATTTTTAATTTTTCGTGAAAAATGGGAAAAGTACAAAGGCTATAGTCTTTGCACTTTTTTCGACAAAAAAATCGATTTTCTTAAAACTACAGCAAATGGCTTCAAACTTCTTATACACATTAGTTACGAACAAGTTAAGGATTATTAGCCCCTAAATACAATTTTTAATTTTTCGCGAAAAATGAGAAAAGTACAAAGGCTATAGTCTTTGCACTTTTTTCGACAAAAAAATCGATTTTCTTAAAACTACAGCAAATGGCTTCAAACTTCTTATACACGTTAGTTATGAGCAAATTAAGGATTATTAGCCCCTAAACACGATTTTTAATTTTTTGAACAACTTTGTAAATTAAATTTCAAAATAGTTGAGACAAACGGCATTATACTAAGAAAAACAAACTCTATAACATGCTAAAATTTGAACAAAATGTAACAAGCCGTTTTCGAAAAAAAATTTCAAAGTTTTTAATTTTTTGAATAATTTTGTAAATTAAATTTCAAAATAGTTGAGACAAACGGCATTATACTAAGAAAAACAAACTCTATAACATGCTAAAATTTGAACAAAATGTAACAAGCCGTTTTCGAAAAAAAATTTCAAAATTTTTAATTTTTTGAATAATTTTGTAAATTAAATTTCAAAATAGTTAAGACAAACGGCATTATACTTAGAAAAACAAACTCTATAACATGCTAAAATTTGAACAAAATGTAACAAGCCGTTTTCGAAAAAAAATTTCAAAATTTTTAATTTTTTGAATAATTTTGTAAATTAAATTTCAAATTAGTTAAGACAAACGGCATTATACTTAGAAAAATAAACTCTATAACATGCTAAAATTTGAACAAAATGTAACAAGCCGTTTTCAAAAAAAAATTTCAAAATTTTTAAGTTTGTGAATAATTTTGTAAATTAACATTCAAAATAGTTGAGACAAACGGCATTATACTTAGAAAAATAAACTCTATAACATACTGAAAATGGAACAAAATGTAACGAGCCGTTTTCGAAAAAAAATTCAAAATTTTCAAAATTTTTAATTTTTTGAATAATTTTGTAAATTAAATTTCAAAATAGTTGAGACAAACGGCATTATACTTATAAAATAAACTCTATAACATGCTGAAAATAGAACAGAATGTAACGAGCCGTTTTCGAAAAAAAATTCAAAATTTTCAAAATTTTTAATTTTTTGAATAATTTTGTAAATTAAATTTCAAAATAGTTGAGACAAACGGCATTATTATAAGAAAAATAAACTCTATAACATACTAAAATTTGAACAAAATCGTAAGAGCCGTTTTCGAGAAAAATTTTCAAAATTTTTAATTTTTTGAATAACTTTGTATATTAAATTTCAAAATAGTTGAGACAAACGGCATTATACTAAGAAAAAAAGGCTATATACTCTTTGCACTTTTTTCGACAAAAAAATCGATTTTCTTAAAACTACAGCAAATGGCTTCAAACTTCTTATACACGTTAGTTACGAGCAAGTTAAGGATTATTAGCCCCTAAATACGATTTTTAATTTTTCGCGAAAAATGGGAAAAGTACAAAGGCTAGTCTTTGCACTTTTTTCGACAAAAAAATCGATTTTCTTAAAACTACAGCAAATGGCTTCAAACTTCTTATACACATTAGTTATGAGCGAATTAAGGATTATTAGCCCCTAAATACGATTTTTAATTTTTCGTGAAAAATGGGAAAAGTACAAAGGCTATAGTCTTTGCACTTTTTTCGACAAAAAAATCGATTTTCTTAAAACTACAGCAAATGGCTTCAAACTTCTTATACACATTAGTTACGAACAAGTTAAGGATTATTAGCCCCTAAATACAATTTTTAATTTTTCGCGAAAAATGAGAAAAGTACAAAGGCTATAGTCTTTGCACTTTTTTCGACAAAAAAATCGATTTTCTTAAAACTACAGCAAATGGCTTCAAACTTCTTATACACGTTAGTTATGAGCAAATTAAGGATTATTAGCCCCTAAACACGATTTTTAATTTTTTGAACAACTTTGTAAATTAAATTTCCAAAAAAGTTGAGACAAACGGCATTATTATAAGAAAAATAAACTCTATAACATACTAAAATTTGAACAAAATCGTAAGAGCCGTTTTCGAGAAAAATTTTCAAAATTTTTAATTTTTTGAATAACTTTGTATATTAAATTTCAAAATAGTTGAGACAAACGGCATTATACTAAGAAAAAAAGGCTATATACTCTTTGCACTTTTTTCGACAAAAAAATCGATTTTCTTAAAACTACAGCAAATGGCTTCAAACTTCTTATACACGTTAGTTACGAGCAAGTTAAGGATTATTAGCCCCTAAATACGATTTTTAATTTTTCGCGAAAAATGGGAAAAGTACAAAGGCTATAGTCTTTGCACTTTTTTCGACAAAAAAATCGATTTTCTTAAAACTACAGCAAATGGCTTCAAACTTCTTATACACATTAGTTATGAGCGAATTAAGGATTATTAGCCCCTAAATACGATTTTTAATTTTTCGTGAAAAATGGGAAAAGTACAAAGGCTATAGTCTTTGCACTTTTTTCGACAAAAAAATCGATTTTCTTAAAACTACAGCAAATGGCTTCAAACTTCTTATACACATTAGTTACGAACAAGTTAAGGATTATTAGCCCCTAAATACAATTTTTAATTTTTCGCGAAAAATGAGAAAAGTACAAAGGCTATAGTCTTTGCACTTTTTTCGACAAAAAAATCGATTTTCTTAAAACTACAGCAAATGGCTTCAAACTTCTTATACACGTTAGTTATGAGCAAATTAAGGATTATTAGCCCCTAAACACGATTTTTAATTTTTTGAACAACTTTGTAAATTAAATTTCAAAATAGTTGAGACAAACGGCATTATACTAAGAAAAACAAACTCTATAACATGCTAAAATTTGAACAAAATGTAACAAGCCGTTTTCGAAAAAAAATTTCAAAGTTTTTAATTTTTTGAATAATTTTGTAAATTAAATTTCAAAATAGTTGAGACAAACGGCATTATACTAAGAAAAACAAACTCTATAACATGCTAAAATTTGAACAAAATGTAACAAGCCGTTTTCGAAAAAAAATTTCAAAATTTTTAATTTTTTGAATAATTTTGTAAATTAAATTTCAAAATAGTTAAGACAAACGGCATTATACTTAGAAAAACAAACTCTATAACATGCTAAAATTTGAACAAAATGTAACAAGCCGTTTTCGAAAAAAAATTTCAAAATTTTTAATTTTTTGAATAATTTTGTAAATTAAATTTCAAATTAGTTAAGACAAACGGCATTATACTTAGAAAAATAAACTCTATAACATGCTAAAATTTGAACAAAATGTAACAAGCCGTTTTCAAAAAAAAATTTCAAAATTTTTAAGTTTGTGAATAATTTTGTAAATTAACATTCAAAATAGTTGAGACAAACGGCATTATACTTAGAAAAATAAACTCTATAACATACTGAAAATGGAACAAAATGTAACGAGCCGTTTTCGAAAAAAAATTCAAAATTTTCAAAATTTTTAATTTTTTGAATAATTTTGTAAATTAAATTTCAAAATAGTTGAGACAAACGGCATTATACTTATAAAATAAACTCTATAACATGCTGAAAATAGAACAGAATGTAACGAGCCGTTTTCGAAAAAAAATTCAAAATTTTCAAAATTTTTAATTTTTTGAATAATTTTGTAAATTAAATTTCAAAATAGTTGAGACAAACGGCATTATTATAAGAAAAATAAACTCTATAACATACTAAAATTTGAACAAAATCGTAAGAGCCGTTTTCGAGAAAAATTTTCAAAATTTTTAATTTTTTGAATAACTTTGTATATTAAATTTCAAAATAGTTGAGACAAACGGCATTATACTAAGAAAAAAAGGCTATATACTCTTTGCACTTTTTTCGACAAAAAAATCGATTTTCTTAAAACTACAGCAAATGGCTTCAAACTTCTTATACACGTTAGTTACGAGCAAGTTAAGGATTATTAGCCCCTAAATACGATTTTTAATTTTTCGCGAAAAATGGGAAAAGTACAAAGGCTAGTCTTTGCACTTTTTTCGACAAAAAAATCGATTTTCTTAAAACTACAGCAAATGGCTTCAAACTTCTTATACACATTAGTTATGAGCGAATTAAGGATTATTAGCCCCTAAATACGATTTTTAATTTTTCGTGAAAAATGGGAAAAGTACAAAGGCTATAGTCTTTGCACTTTTTTCGACAAAAAAATCGATTTTCTTAAAACTACAGCAAATGGCTTCAAACTTCTTATACACATTAGTTACGAACAAGTTAAGGATTATTAGCCCCTAAATACAATTTTTAATTTTTCGCGAAAAATGAGAAAAGTACAAAGGCTATAGTCTTTGCACTTTTTTCGACAAAAAAATCGATTTTCTTAAAACTACAGCAAATGGCTTCAAACTTCTTATACACGTTAGTTATGAGCAAATTAAGGATTATTAGCCCCTAAACACGATTTTTAATTTTTTGAACAACTTTGTAAATTAAATTTCCAAAAAAGTTGAGACAAACGGCATTATTATAAGAAAAATAAACTCTATAACATACTAAAATTTGAACAAAATCGTAAGAGCCGTTTTCGAGAAAAATTTTCAAAATTTTTAATTTTTTGAATAACTTTGTATATTAAATTTCAAAATAGTTGAGACAAACGGCATTATACTAAGAAAAAAAGGCTATATACTCTTTGCACTTTTTTCGACAAAAAAATCGATTTTCTTAAAACTACAGCAAATGGCTTCAAACTTCTTATACACGTTAGTTACGAGCAAGTTAAGGATTATTAGCCCCTAAATACGATTTTTAATTTTTCGCGAAAAATGGGAAAAGTACAAAGGCTATAGTCTTTGCACTTTTTTCGACAAAAAAATCGATTTTCTTAAAACTACAGCAAATGGCTTCAAACTTCTTATACACATTAGTTATGAGCGAATTAAGGATTATTAGCCCCTAAATACGATTTTTAATTTTTCGTGAAAAATGGGAAAAGTACAAAGGCTATAGTCTTTGCACTTTTTTCGACAAAAAAATCGATTTTCTTAAAACTACAGCAAATGGCTTCAAACTTCTTATACACATTAGTTACGAACAAGTTAAGGATTATTAGCCCCTAAATACAATTTTTAATTTTTCGCGAAAAATGAGAAAAGTACAAAGGCTATAGTCTTTGCACTTTTTTCGACAAAAAAATCGATTTTCTTAAAACTACAGCAAATGGCTTCAAACTTCTTATACACGTTAGTTATGAGCAAATTAAGGATTATTAGCCCCTAAACACGATTTTTAATTTTTTGAACAACTTTGTAAATTAAATTTCAAAATAGTTGAGACAAACGGCATTATACTAAGAAAAACAAACTCTATAACATGCTAAAATTTGAACAAAATGTAACAAGCCGTTTTCGAAAAAAAATTTCAAAGTTTTTAATTTTTTGAATAATTTTGTAAATTAAATTTCAAAATAGTTGAGACAAACGGCATTATACTAAGAAAAACAAACTCTATAACATGCTAAAATTTGAACAAAATGTAACAAGCCGTTTTCGAAAAAAAATTTCAAAATTTTTAATTTTTTGAATAATTTTGTAAATTAAATTTCAAAATAGTTAAGACAAACGGCATTATACTTAGAAAAACAAACTCTATAACATGCTAAAATTTGAACAAAATGTAACAAGCCGTTTTCGAAAAAAAATTTCAAAATTTTTAATTTTTTGAATAATTTTGTAAATTAAATTTCAAATTAGTTAAGACAAACGGCATTATACTTAGAAAAATAAACTCTATAACATGCTAAAATTTAAACAAAATGTAACAAGCCGTTTTCAAAAAAAAATTTCAAAATTTTTAAGTTTGTGAATAATTTTGTAAATTAACATTCAAAATAGTTGAGACAAACGGCATTATACTTAGAAAAATAAACTCTATAACATACTGAAAATGGAACAAAATGTAACGAGCCGTTTTCGAAAAAAAATTCAAAATTTTCAAAATTTTTAATTTTTTGAATAATTTTGTAAATTAAATTTCAAAATAGTTGAGACAAACGGCATTATACTTATAAAATAAACTCTATAACATGCTGAAAATAGAACAGAATGTAACGAGCCGTTTTCGAAAAAAAATTCAAAATTTTCAAAATTTTTAATTTTTTGAATAATTTTGTAAATTAAATTTCAAAATAGTTGAGACAAACGGCATTATACTAAGAAAAAGAAACTCTATAACATGCTAAAATTTGAACAAAATGTGACAAGCCGTTTTCGAAAAAAAATTTCAAAATTTTTAATTTTTTGAATAATTTTGTAAATTAAAATTCAAAATAGTTGAGACAAACGGCATTATACTTAGAAAAATAAACTCTATAACATGCTGAAAATGGAACAAAATGTAACGAGCCGTTTTCGAAAAAAAATTCAAAATTTTCAAAATTTTTAATTTTTTGAATAATTTTGTAAATTAAATTTCAAAATAATTGAGACAAACGGGATTATACTAAGAAAAACAAACTCTATAACATGCTAAAATTTGAACAAAATGTAACAAGCCGTTTTCGAAAAAAAATTTCAAAATTTTTAATTTTTTGAATAATTTTGTAAATTAAATTTCAAAATTGTTGAGACAAACAGCATTATACTTAGAAAAATTAACTCTATAACATGCTAAAATTAGAACCAAATGTAACGAGCCGTTTTCGAAAAAAAATTCAAAATTTTCAAAATTTTTAATTTTTTGAATAATTTTGTAAATTAAATTTCAAAATAGTTGAGACAAACGGCATTATTATAAGAAAAATAAACTCTATAACATACTAAAATTTGAACAAAATCGTAAGAGCCGTTTTCGAGAAAAATTTTCAAAATTTTTAATTTTTTGAATAACTTTGTATATTAAATTTCAAAATAGTTGAGACAAACGGCATTATACTAAGAAAAAAAGGCTATATACTCTTTGCACTTTTTTCGACAAAAAAATCGATTTTCTTAAAACTACAGCAAATGGCTTCAAACTTCTTATACACGTTAGTTACGAGCAAGTTAAGGATTATTAGCCCCTAAATACGATTTTTAATTTTTCGCGAAAAATGGGAAAAGTACAAAGGCTATAGTCTTTGCACTTTTTTCGACAAAAAAATCGATTTTCTTAAAACTACAGCAAATGGCTTCAAACTTCTTATACACATTAGTTATGAGCGAATTAAGGATTATTAGCCCCTAAATACGATTTTTAATTTTTCGTGAAAAATGGGAAAAGTACAAAGGCTATAGTCTTTGCACTTTTTTCGACAAAAAAATCGATTTTCTTAAAACTACAGCAAATGGCTTCAAACTTCTTATACACATTAGTTACGAACAAGTTAAGGATTATTAGCCCCTAAATACAATTTTTAATTTTTCGCGAAAAATGAGAAAAGTACAAAGGCTATAGTCTTTGCACTTTTTTCGACAAAAAAATCGATTTTCTTAAAACTACAGCAAATGGCTTCAAACTTCTTATACACGTTAGTTATGAGCAAATTAAGGATTATTAGCCCCTAAACACGATTTTTAATTTTTTGAACAACTTTGTAAATTAAATTTCAAAATAGTTGAGACAAACGGCATTATTATAAGAAAAATAAACTCTATAACATACTAAAATTTGAACAAAATCGTAAGAGCCGTTTTCGAGAAAAATTTTCAAAATTTTTAATTTTTTGAATAACTTTGTATATTAAATTTCAAAATAGTTGAGACAAACGGCATTATACTAAGAAACAAAGGCTATATACTCTTTGCACTTTTTTCGACAAAAAAATCGATTTTCTTAAAACTACAGCAAATGGCTTCAAACTTCTTATACACGTTAGTTACGAGCAAGTTAAGGATTATTAGCCCCTAAATACGTTTTTTAATTTTTCGCGAAAAATGGGAAAAGTACAAAGGCTATAGTCTTTGCACTTTTTTCGACAAAAAAATCGATTTTCTTAAAACTACAGCAAATGGCTTCAAACTTCTTATACACATTAGTTATGAGCGAATTAAGGATTATTAGCCCCTAAATACGATTTTTAATTTTTCGTGAAAAATGGGAAAAGTACAAAGGCTATAGTCTTTGCACTTTTTTCGACAAAAAAATCGATTTTCTTAAAACTACAGCAAATGGCTTCAAACTTCTTATACACATTAGTTACGAACAAGTTAAGGATTATTAGCCCCTAAATACAATATTTAATTTTTCGCGAAAAATGAGAAAAGTACAAAGGCTATAGTCTTTGCACTTTTTTCGACAAAAAAATCGATTTTCTTAAAACTACAGCAAATGGCTTCAAACTTCTTATACACGTTAGTTATGAGCAAATTAAGGATTATTAGCCCCTAAACACGATTTTTAATTTTTTGAACAACTTTGTAAATTAAATTTCAAAATAGTTGAGACAAACGGCATTATACTAAGAAAAACAAACTCTATAACATGCTAAAATTTGAACAAAATGTAACAAGCCGTTTTCGAAAAAAAATTTCAAAGTTTTTACTTTTTTGAATAATTTTGTAAATTAAATTTCAAAATAGTTGAGACAAACGGCATTATACTAAGAAAAACAAACTCTATAACATGCTAAAATTTGAACAAAATGTAACAAGCCGTTTTCGAAAAAAAATTTCAAAATTTTTAATTTTTTGAATAATTTTGTAAATTAAATTTCAAAATAGTTAAGACAAACGGCATTATACTTAGAAAAACAAACTCTATAACATGCTAAAATTTGAACAAAATGTAACAAGCCGTTTTCGAAAAAAAATTTCAAAATTTTTAATTTTTTGAATAATTTTGTAAATTAAATTTCAAATTAGTTAAGACAAACGGCATTATACTTAGAAAAATAAACTCTATAACATGCTAAAATTTGAACAAAATGTAACAAGCCGTTTTCAAAAAAAAATTTCAAAATTTTTAAGTTTGTGAATAATTTTGTAAATTAACATTCAAAATAGTTGAGACAAACGGCATTATACTTAGAAAAATAAACTCTATAACATACTGAAAATGGAACAAAATGTAACGAGCCGTTTTCGAAAAAAAATTCAAAATTTTCAAAATTTTTAATTTTTTGAATAATTTTGTAAATTAAATTTCAAAATAGTTGAGACAAACGGCATTATACTTATAAAATAAACTCTATAACATGCTGAAAATAGAACAGAATGTAACGAGCCGTTTTCGAAAAAAAATTCAAAATTTTCAAAATTTTTAATTTTTTGAATAATTTTGTAAATTAAATTTCAAAATAGTTGAGACAAACGGCATTATACTAAGAAAAAGAAACTCTATAACATGCTAAAATTTGAACAAAATGTAACAAGCCGTTTTCGAAAAAAAATTTCAAAATTTTTAATTTTTTGAATAATTTTGTAAATTAAAATTCAAAATAGTTGAGACAAACGGCATTATACTTAGAAAAATAAACTCTATAACATGCTGAAAATGGAACAAAATGTAACGAGCCGTTTTCGAAAAAAAATTCAAAATTTTCAAAATTTTTAATTTTTTGAATAATTTTGTAAATTAAATTTCAAAATAATTGAGACAAACGGGATTATACTAAGAAAAACAAACTCTATAACATGCTAAAATTTGAACAAAATGTAACAAGCCGTTTTCGAAAAAAAATTTCAAAATTTTTAATTTTTTGAATAATTTTGTAAATTAAATTTCAAAATTGTTGAGACAAACAGCATTATACTTAGAAAAATAAACTCTATAACATGCTAAAATTAGAACCAAATGTAACGAGCCGTTTTCGAAAAAAAATTCAAAATTTTCAAAATTTTTAATTTTTTGAATAATTTTGTAAATTAAATTTCAAAATAGTTGAGACAAACGGCATTATTATAAGAAAAATAAACTCTATAACATACTAAAATTTGAACAAAATCGTAAGAGCCGTTTTCGAGAAAAATTTTCAAAATTTTTAATTTTTTGAATAACTTTGTATATTAAATTTCAAAATAGTTGAGACAAACGGCATTATACTAAGAAAAAAAGGCTATATACTCTTTGCACTTTTTTCGACAAAAAAATCGATTTTCTTAAAACTACAGCAAATGGCTTCAAACTTCTTATACACGTTAGTTACGAGCAAGTTAAGGATTATTAGCCCCTAAATACGATTTTTAATTTTTCGCGAAAAATGGGAAAAGTACAAAGGCTATAGTCTTTGCACTTTTTTCGACAAAAAAATCGATTTTCTTAAAACTACAGCAAATGGCTTCAAACTTCTTATACACATTAGTTATGAGCGAATTAAGGATTATTAGCCCCTAAATACGATTTTTAATTTTTCGTGAAAAATGGGAAAAGTACAAAGGCTATAGTCTTTGCACTTTTTTCGACAAAAAAATCGATTTTCTTAAAACTACAGCAAATGGCTTCAAACTTCTTATACACATTAGTTACGAACAAGTTAAGGATTATTAGCCCCTAAATACAATATTTAATTTTTCGCGAAAAATGAGAAAAGTACAAAGGCTATAGTCTTTGCACTTTTTTCGACAAAAAAATCGATTTTCTTAAAACTACAGCAAATGGCTTCAAACTTCTTATACACGTTAGTTACGAGCAAGTTAAGGATTATTAGCCCCTAAATACGATTTTTAATTTTTCGCGAAAAATGGGAAAAGTACAAAGGCTATAGTCTTTGCACTTTTTTCGACAAAAAAATCGATTTTCTTAAAACTACAGCAAATGGCTTCAAACTTCTTATACACATTAGTTATGAGCGAATTAAGGATTATTAGCCCCTAAATACGATTTTTAATTTTTCGTGAAAAATGGGAAAAGTACAAAGGCTATAGTCTTTGCACTTTTTTCGACAAAAAAATCGATTTTCTTAAAACTACAGCAAATGGCTTCAAACTTCTTATACACATTAGTTACGAACAAGTTAAGGATTATTAGCCCCTAAATACAATTTTTAATTTTTCGCGAAAAATGAGAAAAGTACAAAGGCTATAGTCTTTGCACTTTTTTCGACAAAAAAATCGATTTTCTTAAAACTACAGCAAATGGCTTCAAACTTCTTATACACGTTAGTTATGAGCAAATTAAGGATTATTAGCCCCTAAACACGATTTTTAATTTTTTGAACAACTTTGTAAATTAAATTTCAAAATAGTTGAGACAAACGGCATTATACTAAGAAAAACAAACTCTATAACATGCTAAAATTTGAACAAAATGTAACAAGCCGTTTTCGAAAAAAAATTTCAAAGTTTTTAATTTTTTGAATAATTTTGTAAATTAAATTTCAAAATAGTTGAGACAAACGGCATTATACTAAGAAAAACAAACTCTATAACATGCTAAAATTTGAACAAAATGTAACAAGCCGTTTTCGAAAAAAAATTTCAAAATTTTTAATTTTTTGAATAATTTTGTAAATTAAATTTCAAAATAGTTAAGACAAACGGCATTATACTTAGAAAAACAAACTCTATAACATGCTAAAATTTGAACAAAATGTAACAAGCCGTTTTCGAAAAAAAATTTCAAAATTTTTAATTTTTTGAATAATTTTGTAAATTAAATTTCAAATTAGTTAAGACAAACGGCATTATACTTAGAAAAATAAACTCTATAACATGCTAAAATTTGAACAAAATGTAACAAGCCGTTTTCAAAAAAAAATTTCAAAATTTTTAAGTTTGTGAATAATTTTGTAAATTAACATTCAAAATAGTTGAGACAAACGGCATTATACTTAGAAAAATAAACTCTATAACATACTGAAAATGGAACAAAATGTAACGAGCCGTTTTCGAAAAAAAATTCAAAATTTTCAAAATTTTTAATTTTTTGAATAATTTTGTAAATTAAATTTCAAAATAGTTGAGACAAACGGCATTATACTTATAAAATAAACTCTATAACATGCTGAAAATAGAACAGAATGTAACGAGCCGTTTTCGAAAAAAAATTCAAAATTTTCAAAATTTTTAATTTTTTGAATAATTTTGTAAATTAAATTTCAAAATAGTTGAGACAAACGGCATTATACTAAGAAAAAGAAACTCTATAACATGCTAAAATTTGAACAAAATGTAACAAGCCGTTTTCGAAAAAAAATTTCAAAATTTTTAATTTTTTGAATAATTTTGTAAATTAAAATTCAAAATAGTTGAGACAAACGGCATTATACTTAGAAAAATAAACTCTATAACATGCTGAAAATGGAACAAAATGTAACGAGCCGTTTTCGAAAAAAAATTCAAAATTTTCAAAATTTTTAATTTTTTGAATAATTTTGTAAATTAAATTTCAAAATAATTGAGACAAACGGGATTATACTAAGAAAAACAAACTCTATAACATGCTAAAATTTGAACAAAATGTAACAAGCCGTTTTCGAAAAAAAATTTCAAAATTTTTAATTTTTTGAATAATTTTGTAAATTAAATTTCAAAATTGTTGAGACAAACAGCATTATACTTAGAAAAATAAACTCTATAACATGCTAAAATTAGAACCAAATGTAACGAGCCGTTTTCGAAAAAAAATTCAAAATTTTCAAAATTTTTAATTTTTTGAATAATTTTGTAAATTAAATTTCAAAATAGTTAAGACAAACGGCATTGTACTTAGAAAAACAAACTCTATAACATGCTAAAATTTGAACAAAATGTAACAAGCCGTTTTCGAAAAAAAATTTCAAAATTTTTAATTTTTTGAATAATTTTGTAAATTAAATTTCAAAATAGTTAAGACAAACGGCATTATACTTAGAAAAACAAACTCTATAACATGCTAAAATTTGAACAAAATGTAACAAGCCGTTTTCGAAAAAAAATGTCAAAGTTTTTACTTTTTTGAATAATTTTGTAAATTAAATTTCAAAATAGTTGAGACAAACGGCATTATACTAAGAAAAACAAACTCTATAACATGCTAAAATTTGAACAAAATGTAACAAGCCGTTTTCGAAAAAAAATTTCAAAATTTTTAATTTTTTGAATAATTTTGTAAATTAAATTTCAAAATAGTTAAGACAAACGGCATTATACTTAGAAAAACAAACTCTATAACATGCTAAAATTTGAACAAAATGTAACAAGCCGTTTTCGAAAAAAAATTTCAAAATTTTTAATTTTTTGAATAATTTTGTAAATTAAAATTCAAAATAGTTGAGACAAACGGCATTATACTTAGAAAAATAAACTCTATAACATGCTAAAAATGGAACAAAATGTAACGAGCCGTTTTCGAAAAAAAATTCAAAATTTTCAAAATTTTTAATTTTTTGAATAATTTTGTAAATTAAATTTCAAAATAATTAAGACAAACGGCATTGTACTTAGAAAAACAAACTCTATAACATGCTAAAATTTGAACAAAATGTAACAAGCCGTTTTCGAAAAAAAATTTCAAAATTTTTAATTTTTTGAATAATTTTGTAAATTAAATTTCAAAATAGTTAAGACAAACGGCATTATACTTAGAAAAACAAACTCTATAACATGCTAAAATTTGAACAAAATGTAACAAGCCGTTTTCGAAAAAAAATTTCAAAGTTTTTACTTTTTTGAATAATTTTGTAAATTAAATTTCAAAATAGTTGAGACAAACGGCATTATACTAAGAAAAACAAACTCTATAACATGCTAAAATTTGAACAAAATGTAACAAGCCGTTTTCGAAAAAAAATTTCAAAATTTTTAATTTTTTGAATAATTTTGTAAATTAAATTTCAAAATAGTTAAGACAAACGGCATTATACTTAGAAAAACAAACTCTATAACATGCTAAAATTTGAACAAAATGTAACAAGCCGTTTTCGAAAAAAAATTTCAAAATTTTTAATTTTTTGAATAATTTTGTAAATTAAAATTCAAAATAGTTGAGACAAACGGCATTATACTTAGAAAAATAAACTCTATAACATGCTAAAAATGGAACAAAATGTAACGAGCCGTTTTCGAAAAAAAATTCAAAATTTTCAAAATTTTTAATTTTTTGAATAATTTTGTAAATTAAATTTCAAAATAATTGAGACAAACGGGATTATACTAAGAAAAACAAACTCTATAACATGCTAAAATTTGAACAAAATGTAACAAGCCGTTTTCGAAAAAAAATTTCAAAATTTTTAATTTTTTGAATAATTTTGTAAATTAAATTTCAAAATTGTTGAGACAAACAGCATTATACTTAGAAAAATAAACTCTATAACATACTGAAAATGGAACAAAATGTAACGAGCCGTTTTCGAAAAAAAATTCAAAATTTTCGAAATTTTTAATTTTTTGAATAATTTTGTAAATTAAATTTCAAAATAGTTGAGACAAACGGCATTATTATAAGAAAAATAAACTCTATAACATACTAAAATTTGAACAAAATCGTAAGAGCCGTTTTCGAGAAAAATTTTCAAAATTTTTAATTTTTTGAATAACTTTGTATATTAAATTTCAAAATAGTTGAGACAAACGGCATTATACTAAGAAAAAAAGGCTATATACTCTTTGCACTTTTTTCGACAAAAAAATCGATTTTCTTAAAACTACAGCAAATGGCTTCAAACTTCTTATACACATTAGTTATGAGCGAATTAAGGATTATTAGCCCCTAAATACGATTTTTAATTTTTCGTGAAAAATGGGAAAAGTACAAAGGCTATATATAGTCTTTGCACTTTTTTCGACAAAAAAATCGATTTTCTTAAAACTACAGCAAATGGCTTCAAACTTCTTATACACATTAGTTACGAACAAGTTAAGGATTATTAGCCCCTAAATACAATTTTTAATTTTTCGCGAAAAATGAGAAAAGTACAAAGGCTATAGTCTTTGCACTTTTTTCGACAAAAAAATCGATTTTCTTAAAACTACAGCAAATGGCTTCAAACTTCTTATACACGTTAGTTATGAGCAAATTAAGGATTATTAGCCCCTAAACACGATTTTTAATTTTTTGAACAACTTTGTAAATTAAATTTCAAAATAGTTGAGACAAACGGCATTATACTAAGAAAAACAAACTCTATAACATGCTAAAATTTGAACAAAATGTAACAAGCCGTTTTCGAAAAAAAATTTCAAAGTTTTTACTTTTTTGAATAATTTTGTAAATTAAATTTCAAAACAGTTGAGACAAACGGCATTATACTAAGAAAAACAAACTCTATAACATGCTAAAATTTGAACAAAATGTAACAAGCCGTTTTCGAAAAAAAATTTCAAAATTTTTAATTTTTTGAATAATTTTGTAAATTAAATTTCAAAATAGTTAAGACAAACGGCATTATACTTAGAAAAACAAACTCTATAACATGCTAAAATTTGAACAAAATGTAACAAGCCGTTTTCGAAAAAAAATTTCAAAGTTTTTACTTTTTTGAATAATTTTGTAAATTAAATTTCAAAATAGTTGAGACAAACGGCATTATACTAAGAAAAACAAACTCTATAACATGCTAAAATTTGAACAAAATGTAACAAGCCGTTTTCGAAAAAAAATTTCAAAATTTTTAATTTTTTGAATAATTTTGTAAATTAAATTTCAAAATAGTTAAGACAAACGGCATTATACTTAGAAAAACAAACTCTATAACATGCTAAAATTTGAACAAAATGTAACAAGCCGTTTTCGAAAAAAAATTTCAAAATTTTTAATTTTTTGAATAATTTTGTAAATTAAAATTCAAAATAGTTGAGACAAACGGCATTATACTTAGAAAAATAAACTCTATAACATGCTAAAAATGGAACAAAATGTAACGAGCCGTTTTCGAAAAAAAATTCAAAATTTTCAAAATTTTTAATTTTTTGAATAATTTTGTAAATTAAATTTCAAAATAATTGAGACAAACGGGATTATACTAAGAAAAACAAACTCTATAACATGCTAAAATTTGAACAAAATGTAACAAGCCGTTTTCGAAAAAAAATTTCAAAATTTTTAATTTTTTGAATAATTTTGTAAATTAAATTTCAAAATTGTTGAGACAAACAGCATTATACTTAGAAAAATAAACTCTATAACATACTGAAAATGGAACAAAATGTAACGAGCCGTTTTCGAAAAAAAATTCAAAATTTTCGAAATTTTTAATTTTTTGAATAATTTTGTAAATTAAATTTCAAAATAGTTGAGACAAACGGCATTATTATAAGAAAAATAAACTCTATAACATACTAAAATTTGAACAAAATCGTAAGAGCCGTTTTCGAGAAAAATTTTCAAAATTTTTAATTTTTTGAATAACTTTGTATATTAAATTTCAAAATAGTTGAGACAAACGGCATTATACTAAGAAAAAAAGGCTATATACTCTTTGCACTTTTTTCGACAAAAAAATCGATTTTCTTAAAACTACAGCAAATGGCTTCAAACTTCTTATACACATTAGTTATGAGCGAATTAAGGATTATTAGCCCCTAAATACGATTTTTAATTTTTCGTGAAAAATGGGAAAAGTACAAAGGCTATATATAGTCTTTGCACTTTTTTCGACAAAAAAATCGATTTTCTTAAAACTACAGCAAATGGCTTCAAACTTCTTATACACATTAGTTACGAACAAGTTAAGGATTATTAGCCCCTAAATACAATTTTTAATTTTTCGCGAAAAATGAGAAAAGTACAAAGGCTATAGTCTTTGCACTTTTTTCGACAAAAAAATCGATTTTCTTAAAACTACAGCAAATGGCTTCAAACTTCTTATACACGTTAGTTATGAGCAAATTAAGGATTATTAGCCCCTAAACACGATTTTTAATTTTTTGAACAACTTTGTAAATTAAATTTCAAAATAGTTGAGACAAACGGCATTATACTAAGAAAAACAAACTCTATAACATGCTAAAATTTGAACAAAATGTAACAAGCCGTTTTCGAAAAAAAATTTCAAAGTTTTTACTTTTTTGAATAATTTTGTAAATTAAATTTCAAAACAGTTGAGACAAACGGCATTATACTAAGAAAAACAAACTCTATAACATGCTAAAATTTGAACAAAATGTAACAAGCCGTTTTCGAAAAAAAATTTCAAAATTTTTAATTTTTTGAATAATTTTGTAAATTAAATTTCAAAATAGTTAAGACAAACGGCATTATACTTAGAAAAACAAACTCTATAACATGCTAAAATTTGAACAAAATGTAACAAGCCGTTTTCGAAAAAAAATTTCAAAGTTTTTACTTTTTTGAATAATTTTGTAAATTAAATTTCAAAATAGTTGAGACAAACGGCATTATACTAAGAAAAACAAACTCTATAACATGCTAAAATTTGAACAAAATGTAACAAGCCGTTTTCGAAAAAAAATTTCAAAATTTTTAATTTTTTGAATAATTTTGTAAATTAAATTTCAAAATAGTTAAGACAAACGGCATTATACTTAGAAAAACAAACTCTATAACATGCTAAAATTTGAACAAAATGTAACAAGCCGTTTTCGAAAAAAAATTTCAAAATTTTTAATTTTTTGAATAATTTTGTAAATTAAAATTCAAAATAGTTGAGACAAACGGCATTATACTTAGAAAAATAAACTCTATAACATGCTAAAAATGGAACAAAATGTAACGAGCCGTTTTCGAAAAAAAATTCAAAATTTTCAAAATTTTTAATTTTTTGAATAATTTTGTAAATTAAATTTCAAAATAATTGAGACAAACGGGATTATACTAAGAAAAACAAACTCTATAACATGCTAAAATTTGAACAAAATGTAACAAGCCGTTTTCGAAAAAAAATTTCAAAATTTTTAATTTTTTGAATAATTTTGTAAATTAAATTTCAAAATTGTTGAGACAAACAGCATTATACTTAGAAAAATAAACTCTATAACATACTGAAAATGGAACAAAATGTAACGAGCCGTTTTCGAAAAAAAATTCAAAATTTTCGAAATTTTTAATTTTTTGAATAATTTTGTAAATTAAATTTCAAAATAGTTGAGACAAACGGCATTATTATAAGAAAAATAAACTCTATAACATACTAAAATTTGAACAAAATCGTAAGAGCCGTTTTCGAGAAAAATTTTCAAAATTTTTAATTTTTTGAATAACTTTGTATATTAAATTTCAAAATAGTTGAGACAAACGGCATTATACTAAGAAAAAAAGGCTATATACTCTTTGCACTTTTTTCGACAAAAAAATCGATTTTCTTAAAACTACAGCAAATGGCTTCAAACTTCTTATACACATTAGTTATGAGCGAATTAAGGATTATTAGCCCCTAAATACGATTTTTAATTTTTCGTGAAAAATGGGAAAAGTACAAAGGCTATATATAGTCTTTGCACTTTTTTCGACAAAAAAATCGATTTTCTTAAAACTACAGCAAATGGCTTCAAACTTCTTATACACATTAGTTACGAACAAGTTAAGGATTATTAGCCCCTAAATACAATTTTTAATTTTTCGCGAAAAATGAGAAAAGTACAAAGGCTATAGTCTTTGCACTTTTTTCGACAAAAAAATCGATTTTCTTAAAACTACAGCAAATGGCTTCAAACTTCTTATACACGTTAGTTATGAGCAAATTAAGGATTATTAGCCCCTAAACACGATTTTTAATTTTTTGAACAACTTTGTAAATTAAATTTCAAAATAGTTGAGACAAACGGCATTATACTAAGAAAAACAAACTCTATAACATGCTAAAATTTGAACAAAATGTAACAAGCCGTTTTCGAAAAAAAATTTCAAAGTTTTTACTTTTTTGAATAATTTTGTAAATTAAATTTCAAAACAGTTGAGACAAACGGCATTATACTAAGAAAAACAAACTCTATAACATGCTAAAATTTGAACAAAATGTAACAAGCCGTTTTCGAAAAAAAATTTCAAAATTTTTAATTTTTTGAATAATTTTGTAAATTAAATTTCAAAATAGTTAAGACAAACGGCATTATACTTAGAAAAACAAACTCTATAACATGCTAAAATTTGAACAAAATGTAACAAGCCGTTTTCGAAAAAAAATTTCAAAATTTTTAATTTTTTGAATAATTTTGTAAATTAAATTTCAAATTAGTTAAGACAAACGGCATTATACTTAGAAAAATAAACTCTATAACATGCTAAAATTTGAACAAAATGTAACAAGCCGTTTTCAAAAAAAAATTTCAAAATTTTTAAGTTTGTGAATAATTTTGTAAATTAACATTCAAAATAGTTGAGACAAACGGCATTATACTTAGAAAAATAAACTCTATAACATACTGAAAATGGAACAAAATGTAACGAGCCGTTTTCGAAAAAAAATTCAAAATTTTCAAAATTTTTAATTTTTTGAATAATTTTGTAAATTAAATTTCAAAATAGTTGAGACAAACGGCATTATACTTATAAAAATAAACTCTATAACATGCTGAAAATGGAACAGAATGTACCGAGCCGTTTTCGAAAAAAAATTCAAAATTTTCAAAATTTTTAATTTTTTGAATAATTTTGTAAATTAAATTTCAAAATAGTTGAGACAAACGGCATTATACTAAGAAAAAGAAACTCTATAACATGCTAAAATTTGAACAAAATGTAACAAGCCGTTTTCGAAAAAAAATTTCAAAATTTTTAATTTTTTGAATAATTTTGTAAATTAAAATTCAAAATAGTTGAGACAAACGGCATTATACTTAGAAAAATAAACTCTATAACATGCTGAAAATGGAACAAAATGTAACGAGCCGTTTTCGAAAAAAAATTCAAAATTTTCAAAATTTTTAATTTTTTGAATAATTTTGTAAATTAAATTTCAAAATAATTGAGACAAACGGGATTATACTAAGAAAAACAAACTCTATAACATGCTAAAATTTGAACAAAATGTAACAAGCCGTTTTCAAAAAAAAATTTCAAAATTTTTAAGTTTTTGAATAATTTTGTAAATTAACATTCAAAATAGTTGAGACAAACGGCCTTATACTTAGAAAAATAAACTCTATAACATGCTGAAAATGGAACAAAATGTAACGAGCCGTTTTCGAAAAAAAATTCAAAAATTTCAAAATTTTTAATTTTTTGAATAATTTTGTAATATAAATTTCAAAATAGTTGAGACAAACGGCATTATACTTAGAAAAATAAACTCTATAACATGCTGAAAATGGAACAGAATGTAACGAGCCGTTTTCGAAAAAAAATTCAAAATTTTCAAAATTTTTAATTTTTTGAATAATTTTGTAAATTAAATTTCAAAATAGTTGAGACAAACGGCATTATACTAAGAAAAACAAACTCTATAACATGCTAAAATTTGAACAAAATGTAACAAGCCGTTTTCGAAAAAAAATTTCAAAATTTTTAATTTTTTGAATAATTTTGTAAATTAAATTTCAAAATAGTTGAGACAAACGGCATTATACTTAGAAAAATAAACTCTATAACATGCTAAAATTTGAACAAAATGTAACAAGCCGTTTTCAAAAAAAAATTTCAAAATTTTTAAGTTTTTGAATAATTTTGTAAATTAAATTTCCAAATAGTTAAGACAAACGGCATTATACTTAGAAAAATAAACTCTATAACATGCTAAAATTTGAACAAAATGTAACAAGCCGTTTTCAAAAAAAAATTTCAAAATTTTTAAGTTTTTGAATAATTTTGTAAATTAACATTCAAAATAGTTGAGACTAACAGCATTATACTTAGAAAAATAAACTCTAAAACATGCTGAAAATAGAACAAAATGTAACGAGCCGTTTTCGAAAAAAAATTCAAAATTTTCAAAATTTTTAATTTTTTGAATAATTTTGTAAATTAAATTTCAAAATAGTTGAGACAAACGGCATTATACTTAGAAAAATAAACTCTATAACATGCTGAAAATGGAACAAAATTTAACGAGCCGTTTTCGAAAAAAAATTCAAAATTTTCAAAATTTTTAATTTTTTGAATAATTTTGTAAATTAAATTTCAAAATAGTTGAGACAAACGGCATTATACTTAGAAAAATAAACTCTATAACATGCCGAAAATGGAACAAAATGTAACAAGCCGTTTTCGAAAAAAAATTCAAAATTTTCAAAATTTTTAATTTTTTGAATAATTTTGTATATTAAATTTCAAAATAGTTGAGAAAACGGCAATATACTAAAAAAAATAAACTCTATAACATACTAAAATTTGAACAAAATCGTAAGAGCCGTTTTCGAGAAAAATTTTCAAAATTTTTAATTTTTTGAATAATTTTGTAAATTAAATTTTAAAGTAGTTGAGACAAACGGCATTATACTTAGAAAAATAAACTCTATAACATGCTAAAAATAGAACAAAATGTAACGAGCCGTTTTCGAAAAAAAATTCAAAATTTTTAAAATTTTTAATGTTTTGAATAATTTTGTAAATTAAATTTCAAAATAGTTGAGACAAACGGCATTATACTTAGAAAAATAAACTCTATAACATGCTGAAAATGGAACAGAATGTAACGAGCCGTTTTCGAAAAAAAATTCAAAATTTTCAAAATTTTTAATTTTTTGAATAATTTTGTAAATTAAATTTCAAAATAGTTGAGACAAACGGCATTATACTAAGAAAAACAAACTCTATAACATGCTAAAATTTGAACAAAATGTAACAAGCCGTTTTCGAAAAAAAATTTCAAAATTTTTAATTTTTTGAATAATTTTGTAAATTAAATTTCAAAATAGTTGAGACAAACGGCATTATACTTAGAAAAATAAACTCTATAACATGCTAAAATTTGAACAAAATGTAACAAGCCGTTTTCAAAAAAAAAATTCAAAATTTTTAAGTTTTTGAATAATTTTGTAAATTAACATTCAAAATAGTTGAGACTAACAGCATTATACTTAGAAAAATAAACTCTATAACATGCTGAAAATAGAACAAAATGTAACGAGCCGTTTTCGAAAAAAAATTCAAAATTTTCAAAATTTTTAATTTTTTGAATAATTTTGTAAATTAAATTTCAAAATAGTTGAGACAAACAGCATTATACTTAGAAAAATAAACTCTATAACATGCTGAAAATGGAACAAAATTTAACGAGCCGTTTTCGAAAAAAAATTCAAAATTTTCAAAATTTTTAATTTTTTGAATAATTTTGTAAATTAAATTTCAAAATAGTTGAGACAAACGGCATTATACTTAGAAAAATAAACTCTATAACATGCCGAAAATGGAACAAAATGTAACAAGCCGTTTTCGAAAAAAAATTCAAAATTTTCAAAATTTTTAATTTTTTGAATAATTTTGTATATTAAATTTCAAAATAGTTGAGAAAACGGCAATATACTAAAAAAAATAAACTCTATAACATACTAAAATTTGAACAAAATCGTAAGAGCCGTTTTCGAGAAAAATTTTCAAAATTTTTAATTTTTTGAATAATTTTGTAAATTAAATTTCAAAATAGTTGAGACATACGGCATTATACTAAGAAAAACAAACTCTATAACATGCTAAAATTTGAACAAAATCGTAAGAGCCGTTTTCGAGAAAAATTTTCAAAATTTTTAATTTTTTGAATAACTTTGTATATTAAATTTCAAAATAGTTGAGACAAACGGCATTATACTAAGAAAAATAAACTCTATAACATACTAAAATTTGAACAAAATCGTAAGAGCCGTTTTCGAGAAAAATTTTCAAAATTTTTAATTTTTTGAATAACTTTGTATATTAAATTTCAAAATAGTTGAGACAAACGGCATTATACTAAGAAAAATAAACTCTATAACATGCTAAAATTTGAACAAAATCGTAAGAGCCGTTTTCGAGAAAAATTTTCAAAATTTTTAATTTTTTGAATAACTTTGTATATTAAATTTCAAAATAGTTGAGACAAACGGCATTATACTAAGAAAAATAAACTCTATAACATACTAAAATTTGAACAAAATCGTAAGAGCCGTTTTCGAGAAAACTTTTCAAAATTTTTAATTTTTTGAATAACTTTGTATATTAAATTTCAAAAAAGTTGAGACAAACGGCATTATACTAAGAAAAATAAACTCTATAACATACTAAAATTTGAACAAAATCGTAAGAGCCGTTTTCGAGAAAAATTTTCAAAATTTTTAATTTTTTGAATAATTTTGTAAATTAAATTTTAAAGTAGTTGAGACAAACGGCATTATACTTAGAAAAATAAACTCTATAACATGCTAAAAATAGAACAAAATGTAACGAGTTGTTTTCGAAAAAAAATTCAAAATTTTCAAAATTTTTAATTTTTTGAATAATTTTGTAAATTAAATTTCAAAATAATTGAGACAAACGGCATTATACTAAGAAAAACAAACTCTATAACATGCTAAAATTTAAACAAAATGTAACAAGCCGTTTTCAAAAAAAAATTTCAAAATTTTTAAGTTTTTGAATAATTTTGTAAATTAACATTCAAAATAGTTGAGACAAACGGCATTATACTTAGAAAAATAAACTCTATAACATGCTGAAAATGGAACAAAATGTAACGAGCCGTTTTCGAAAAAAAATTCAAAAATTTTAAAATTTTTAATTTTTTGAATAATTTTGTAATATAAATTTCAAAATAGTTGAGACAAACGGCATTATACTTAGAAAAATAAACTCTATAACATGCTGAAAATGGAACAGAATGTAACGAGCCGTTTTCGAAAAAAAATTCAAAATTTTCAAAATTTTTAATTTTTTGAATAATTTTGTAAATTAAATTTCAAAATAGTTGAGACAAACGGCATTATACTAAGAAAAACAAACTCTATAACATGCTAAAATTTGAACAAAATGTAACAAGCCGTTTTCGAAAAAAAATTTCAAAATTTTTAATTTTTTGAATAATTTTGTAAATTAAATTTCAAAATAGTTGAGACAAACGGCATTATACTTAGAAAAATAAACTCTATAACATGCTAAAATTTGAACAAAATGTAACAAGTCGTTTTCAAAAAAAAATTTCAAAATTTTTAAGTTTTTGAATAATTTTGTAAATTAAATTTCAAAATAGTTAAGACAAACGGCATTATACTTAGAAAAATAAACTCTATAACATGCTAAAATTTGAACAAAATGTAACAAGCCGTTTTCAAAAAAAAATTTCAAAATTTTTAATTTTTTGAATAATTTTGTAAATTAACATTCAAAATAGTTGAGACTAACAGCATTATACTTAGAAAAATAAACTCTATAACATGCTGAAAATAGAACAAAATGTAACGAGCCGTTTTCGAAAAAAAATTCAAAATTTTCAAAATTTTTAATTTTTTGAATAATTTTGTAAATTAAATTTCAAAATAGTTGAGACAAACGGCATTATACTTAGAAAAATAAACTCTATAACATGCTGAAAATGGAACAAAATTTAACGAGCCGTTTTCGAAAAAAAATTCAAAATTTTCAAAATTTTTAATTTTTTGAATAATTTTGTAAATTAAATTTCAAAATAGTTGAGACAAACGGCATTATACTTAGAAAAATAAACTCTATAACATGCTGAAAATGGAACAAAATGTAACAAGCCGTTTTCGAAAAAAAATTCAAAATTTTCAAAATTTTTAATTTTTTGAATAATTTTGTATATTAAATTTCAAAATAGTTGAGAAAACTGCAATATACTAAAAAAAATAAACTCTATAACATACTAAAATTTGAACAAAATCGTAAGAGCCGTTTTCGAGAAAAATTTTCAAAATTTTTAATTTTTTGAATATTTTGTAAATTAAATTTTAAAGTAGTTGAGACAAACGGCATTATACTTAGAAAAATAAACTCTATAACATGCTAAAAATAGAACAAAATGTAACGAGCCGTTTTCGAAAAAAAGTTCAAAATTTTCAAAATTTTTAATTTTTTGAATAATTTTGTAAATTAAATTTCAAAATAGTTGAGACATACGGCATTATACTAAGAAAAACAAACTCTATAACATGCTAAAATTTGAACAAAATCGTAAGAGCCGTTTTCGAGAAAAATTTTCAAAATTTTTAATTTTTTGAATAACTTTGTATATTAAATTTCAAAATAGTTGAGACAAACGGCATTATACTAAGAAAAATAAACTCTATAACATACTAAAATTTGAACAAAATCGTAAGAGCCGTTTTCGAGAAAAATTTTCAAAATTTTTAATTTTTTGAATAACTTTGTATATTAAATTTCAAAATAGTTGAGACAAACGGCATTATACTAAGAAAAATAAACTCTATAACATGCTAAAATTTGAACAAAATCGTAAGAGCCGTTTTCGAGAAAAATTTTCAAAATTTTTAATTTTTTGAATAACTTTGTATATTAAATTTCAAAATAGTTGAGACAAACGGCATTATACTAAGAAAAATAAACTCTATAACATACTAAAATTTGAACAAAATCGTAAGAGCCGTTTTCGAGAAAACTTTTCAAAATTTTTAATTTTTTGAATAACTTTGTATATTAAATTTCAAAAAAGTTGAGACAAACGGCATTATACTAAGAAAAATAAACTCTAACATACTAAAATTTGAACAAAATCGTAAGAGCCGTTTTCGAGAAAAATTTTCAAAATTTTTAATTTTTTGAATAATTTTGTAAATTAAATTTTAAAGTAGTTGAGACAAACGGCATTATACTTAGAAAAATAAACTCTATAACATGCTAAAAATAGAACAAAATGTAACGAGCCGTTTTCGAAAAAAAATTCAAAATTTTCAAAATTTTTAATTTTTTGAATAATTTTGTAAATTAAATTTCAAAATAGTTGAGACATACGGCATTATACTAAGAAAAACAAACTCTATAACATGCTTAAATTTGAACAATATCGTAAGAGCCGTTTTCGAGAAAAATTTTCAAAATTTTTAATTTTTTGAATAACTTTGTATATTAAATTTCAAAATAGTTGAGACAAACGGCATTATACTAAGAAAAATAAACTCTATAACATACTAAAATTTGAACAAAATCGTAAGAGCCGTTTTCGAGAAAACTTTTCAAAATTTTTAATTTTTTGAATAACTTTGTATATTAAATTTCAAAATAGTTGAGACAAACGGCATTATACTAAGAAAAATAAACTCTATAACATACTAAAATTTGAACAAAATCGTAAGAGCCGTTTTCGAGAAAACTTTTCAAAATTTTTAATTTTTTGAATAACTTTGTATATTAAATTTCAAAATAGTTGAGACAAACGGCATTATACTAAAAAAAATAAACTCTATAACATACTAAAATTTGAACAAAATCGTAAGAGCCGTTTTCGAGAAAAATTTTCAAAATTTTTAATTTTTTGAATAATTTTGTAAATTAAATTTTAAAGTAGTTGAGACAAACGGCATCATACTTAGAAAAATAAACTCTATAACATGCTAAAAATAGAACAAAATGTAACGAGCCGTTTTCGAAAAAAAATTCAAAATTTTCAAAATTTTTAATTTTTTGAATAATTTTGTAAATTAAATTTCAAAATAATTGAGACAAACGGCATTATACTAAGAAAAACAAACTCTATAACATGCTAAAATTTGAACAAAATGTAACAAGCCGTTTTCAAAAAAAAATTCAAAATTTTCAAAATTTTTAATTTTTTGAATAATTTTGTATATTAAATTTCAAAATAGTTGAGAAAACGGCAATATACTAAAAAAAATAAACTCTATAACATACTAAAATTTGAACAAAATCGTAAGAGCCGTTTTCGAGAAAAATTTTCAAAATTTTTAATTTTTTGAATAATTTTGTAAATTAAATTTTAAAGTAGTTGAGACAAACGGCATTATACTTAGAAAAATAAACTCTATAACATGCTAAAAATAGAACAAAATGTAACGAGCCGTTTTCGAAAAAAAGTTCAAAATTTTCAAAATTTTTAATTTTTTGAATAATTTTGTAAATTAAATTTCAAAATAGTTGAGACATACGGCATTATACTAAGAAAAACAAACTCTATAACATGCTAAAATTTGAACAAAATCGTAAGAGCCGTTTTCGAGAAAAATTTTCAAAATTTTTAATTTTTTGAATAACTTTGTATATTAAATTTCAAAATAGTTGAGACAAACGGCATTATACTAAGAAAAATAAACTCTATAACATGCTGAAAATGGAACAAAATTTAACGAGCCGTTTTCGAAAAAAAATTCAAAATTTTCAAAATTTTTAATTTTTTGAATAATTTTGTAAATTAAATTTCAAAATAGTTGAGACAAACGGCATTATACTTAGAAAAATAAACTCTATAACATGCTGAAAATGGAACAAAATGTAACAAGCCGTTTTCGAAAAAAAATTCAAAATTTTCAAAATTTTTAATTTTTTGAATAATTTTGTATATTAAATTTCAAAATAGTTGAGAAAACGGCAATATACTAAAAAAAATAAACTCTATAACATACTAAAATTTGAACAAAATCGTAAGAGCCGTTTTCGAGAAAAATTTTCAAAATTTTTAATTTTTTGAATAATTTTGTAAATTAAATTTTAAAGTAGTTGAGACAAACGGCATTATACTTAGAAAAATAAACTCTATAACATGCTAAAAATAGAACAAAATGTAACGAGCCGTTTTCGAAAAAAAGTTCAAAATTTTCAAAATTTTTAATTTTTTGAATAATTTTGTAAATTAAATTTCAAAATAGTTGAGACATACGGCATTATACTAAGAAAAACAAACTCTATAACATGCTAAAATTTGAACAAAATCGTAAGAGCCGTTTTCGAGAAAAATTTTCAAAATTTTTAATTTTTTGAATAACTTTGTATATTAAATTTCAAAATAGTTGAGACAAACGGCATTATACTAAGAAAAATAAACTCTATAACATACTAAAATTTGAACAAAATCGTAAGAGCCGTTTTCGAGAAAAATTTTCAAAATTTTTAATTTTTTGAATAACTTTGTATATTAAATTTCAAAATAGTTGAGACAAACGGCATTATACTAAGAAAAATAAACTCTATAACATGCTAAAATTTGAACAAAATCGTAAGAGCCGTTTTCGAGAAAAATTTTCAAAATTTTTAATTTTTTGAATAACTTTGTATATTAAATTTCAAAATAGTTGAGACAAACGGCATTATACTAAGAAAAATAAACTCTATAACATACTAAAATTTGAACAAAATCGTAAGAGCCGTTTTCGAGAAAACTTTTCAAAATTTTTAATTTTTTGAATAACTTTGTATATTAAATTTCAAAAAAGTTGAGACAAACGGCATTATACTAAGAAAAATAAACTCTAACATACTAAAATTTGAACAAAATCGTAAGAGCCGTTTTCGAGAAAAATTTTCAAAATTTTTAATTTTTTGAATAATTTTGTAAATTAAATTTTAAAGTAGTTGAGACAAACGGCATTATACTTAGAAAAATAAACTCTATAACATGCTAAAAATAGAACAAAATGTAACGAGCCGTTTTCGAAAAAAAGTTCAAAATTTTCAAAATTTTTAATTTTTTGAATAATTTTGTAAATTAAATTTCAAAATAGTTGAGACATACGGCATTATACTAAGAAAAACAAACTCTATAACATGCTTAAATTTGAACAATATCGTAAGAGCCGTTTTCGAGAAAAATTTTCAAAATTTTTAATTTTTTGAATAACTTTGTATATTAAATTTCAAAATAGTTGAGACAAACGGCATTATACTAAGAAAAATAAACTCTATAACATACTAAAATTTGAACAAAATCGTAAGAGCCGTTTTCGAGAAAACTTTTCAAAATTTTTAATTTTTTGAATAACTTTGTATATTAAATTTCAAAATAGTTGAGACAAACGGCATTATACTAAGAAAAATAAACTCTATAACATACTAAAATTTGAACAAAATCGTAAGAGCCGTTTTCGAGAAAACTTTTCAAAATTTTTAATTTTTTGAATAACTTTGTATATTAAATTTCAAAATAGTTGAGACAAACGGCATTATACTAAAAAAAATAAACTCTATAACATACTAAAATTTGAACAAAATCGTAAGAGCCGTTTTCGAGAAAAATTTTCAAAATTTTTAATTTTTTGAATAATTTTGTAAATTAAATTTTAAAGTAGTTGAGACAAACGGCATTATACTTAGAAAAATAAACTCTATAACATGCTAAAAATAGAACAAAATGTAACGAGCCGTTTTCGAAAAAAAATTCAAAATTTTCAAAATTTTTAATTTTTTGAATAATTTTGTAAATTAAATTTCAAAATAATTGAGACAAACGGCATTATACTAAGAAAAACAAACTCTATAACATGCTAAAATTTGAACAAAATGTAACAAGCCGTTTTCAAAAAAAAATTTCAAAATTTTTAAGTTTTTGAATAATTTTGTAAATTAACATTCAAAATAGTTGAGACAAACGGCATTATACTTAGAAAAATAAACTCTATAACATGCTGAAAATGGAACAAAATGTAACGAGCCGTTTTCGAAAAAAAATTCAAAATTTTCAAAATTTTTAATTTTTTGAATAATTTTGTAAATTAAATTTCAAAATAGTTGAGACAAACGGCATTATACTAAGAAAAACAAACTCTATAACATGCTAAAATTTGAACAAAATGTAACAAGCCGTTTTCGAAAAAAAATTTCAAAATTTTTAATTTTTTGAATAATTTTGTAAATTAAATTTCAAAATAGTTGAGACAAACGGCATTATACTTAGAAAAATAAACTCTATAACATGCTAAAATTTGAACAAAATGTAACAAGTCGTTTTCAAAAAAAAATTTCAAAATTTTTAAGTTTTTGAATAATTTTGTAAATTAAATTTCAAAATAGTTAAGACAAACGGCATTATACTTAGAAAAATAAACTCTATAACATGCTAAAATTTGAACAAAATGTAACAAGCCGTTTTCAAAAAAAAATTTCAAAATTTTTAAGTTTTTGAATAATTTTGTAAATTAACATTCAAAATAGTTGAGACTAACAGCATTATACTTAGAAAAATAAACTCTATAACATGCTGAAAATAGAACAAAATGTAACGAGCCGTTTTCGAAAAAAAATTCAAAATTTTCAAAATTTTTAATTTTTTGAATAATTTTGTAAATTAAATTTCAAAATAGTTGAGACAAACGGCATTATACTTAGAAAAATAAACTCTATAACATGCTGAAAATGGAACAAAATTTAACGAGCCGTTTTCGAAAAAAAATTCAAAATTTTCAAAATTTTTAATTTTTTGAATAATTTTGTAAATTAAATTTCAAAATAGTTGAGACAAACGGCATTATACTTAGAAAAATAAACTCTATAACATGCTAAAATTTGAACAAAATGTAACAAGTCGTTTTCAAAAAAAAATTTCAAAATTTTTAATTTTTTGAATAACTTTGTATATTAAATTTCAAAATAGTTGAGACAAACGGCATTATACTAAGAAAAATAAACTCTATAACATACTAAAATTTGAACAAAATCGTAAGAGCCGTTTTCGAGAAAACTTTTCAAAATTTTTAATTTTTTGAATAACTTTGTATATTAAATTTCAAAATAGTTGAGACAAACGGCATTATACTAAGAAAAATAAACTCTATAACATACTAAAATTTGAACAAAATCGTAAGAGCCGTTTTCGAGAAAACTTTTCAAAATTTTTAATTTTTTGAATAACTTTGTATATTAAATTTCAAAATAGTTGAGACAAACGGCATTATACTAAGAAAAATAAACTCTATAACATACTAAAATTTGAACAAAATCGTAAGAGCCGTTTTCGAGAAAAATTTTCAAAATTTTTAATTTTTTGAATAATTTTGTAAATTAAATTTTAAAGTAGTTGAGACAAACGGCAATATACTTAGAAAAATAAACTCTATAACATGCTAAAAATAGAACAGAATGTAACGAGCCGTTTTCGAAAAAAAATTCAAAATTTTCAAAATTTTTAATTTTTTGAATAATTTTGTAAATTAAATTTCAAAATAATTGAGACAAACGGCATTATACTAAGAAAAACAAACTCTATAACATGCTAAAATTTGAACAAAATGTAACAAGCCGTTTTCAAAAAAAAATTTCAAAATTTTTAAGTTTTTGAATAATTTTGTAAATTAACATTCAAAATAGTTGAGACAAACGGCATTATACTTAGAAAAATAAACTCTATAACATGCTTATATTTGAACAAAATGTAACAAGCCGTTTTCAAAAAAAAATTTCAAAATTTTTAAGTTTTTGAATAATTTTGTAAATTAACATTCAAAATAGTTGAGACAAACGGCATTATACTTAGAAAAATAAACTTTATAACATGCTGAAAATAGAACAAAATGTAACGAGCCGTTTTCGAAAAAAAATTCAAAATTTTCAAAATTTTTAATTTTTTGAATAATTTTGTAAATTAAATTTCAAAATAGTTGAGACAAACGGCATTATACTTAGAAAAATAAACTCTATAACATGCTGAAAATGGAACAAAATTTAACGAGCCGTTTTCGAAAAAAAATTCAAAATTTTCAAAATTTTTAATTTTTTGAATAATTTTGTAAATTAAATTTCAAAATAGTTGAGACAAACGGCATTATACTTAGAAAAATAAACTCTATAACATGCTGAAAATGGAACAAAATGTAACAAGCCGTTTTCGAAAAAAAATTCAAAATTTTCAAAATTTTTA
Source organism: Elmis aenea (assembly GCA_947652605.1). Classification (NCBI taxonomy): domain Eukaryota; kingdom Metazoa; phylum Arthropoda; class Insecta; order Coleoptera; family Elmidae; genus Elmis; species Elmis aenea. Next base: position 58,308,246 of record OX393579.1, read on the forward strand.
ATTTTTTGAATAATTTTGTAAATTATATTTTAAAATAGTTGAGAAAACGGCAATATACTAAAAAAAATAAACTCTATAACATACTAAAATTTGAACAAAATCGTAAGAGCCGTTTTCGAGAAAAATTTTCAAAATTTTTAATTTTTTGAATAATTTTGTAAATTACATTTTAAAGTAGTTGAGACAAACGGCATTATACTTAGAAAAATAAACTCTATAACATGCTAAAAATAGAACAAAATGTAACGAGCCGTTTTCGAAAAAAAATTCAAAATTTTCAAAATTTTTAATTTTTTGAATAATTTTGTAAATTAAATTTCAAAATAGTTGAGACATACGGCATTATACTAAGAAAAACAAACTCTATAACATGCTAAAATTTGAACAAAATCGTAAGAGCCGTTTTCGAGAAAAATTTTCAAAATTTTTAATTTTTTGAATAACTTTGTATATTAAATTTCAAAATAGTTGAGACAAACGGCATTATACTAAGAAAAATAAACTCTATAACATACTAAAATTTGAACAAAATCGTAAGAGCCGTTTTCGAGAAAAATTTTCAAAATTTTTAATTTTTTGAATAACTTTGTATATTAAATTTCAAAATAGTTGAGACAAACGGCATTATACTAAGAAAAATAAACTCTATAACATGCTAAAATTTGAACAAAATCGTAAGAGCCGTTTTCGAGAAAAATTTTCAAAATTTTTAATTTTTTGAATAACTTTGTATATTAAATTTCAAAATAGTTGAGACAAACGGCATTATACTAAGAAAAATAAACTCTATAACATACTAAAATTTGAACAAAATCGTAAGAGCCGTTTTCGAGAAAACTTTTCAAAATTTTTAATTTTTTGAATAACTTTGTATATTAAATTTCAAAATAGTTGAGACAAACGGCATTATACTAAGAAAAATAAACTCTAACATACTAAAATTTGAACAAAATCGTAAGAGCCGTTTTCGAGAAAAATTTTCAAAATTTTTAATTTTTTGAATAATTTTGTAAATTAAATTTTAAAGTAGTTGAGACAAACGGCATTATACTTAGAAAAATAAACTCTATAACATGCTAAAAATAGAACAAAATGTAACGAGCCGTTTTCGAAAAAAAATTCAAAATTTTCAAAATTTTTAATTTTTTGAATAATTTTGTAAATTAAATTTCAAAATAGTTGAGACATACGGCATTATACTAAGAAAAACAAACTCTATAACATGCTAAAATTTGAACAATATCGTAAGAGCCGTTTTCGAGAAAAATTTTCAAAATTTTTAATTTTTTGAATAACTTTGTATATTAAATTTCAAAATAGTTGAGACAAACGGCATTATACTAAGAAAAAAAGGCTATATACTCTTTGCACTTTTTTCGACAGAAAAATCGATTTTCTTAAAACTACAGCAAATGGCTTCAAACTTCTTATACACGTTAGTTACGAGCAAGTTAAGGATTATTAGCCCCTAAATACGATTTTTAATTTTTCGCGAAAAATGGGAAAAGTACAAAGGCTATAGTCTTTGCACTTTTTTCGACAAAAAAATCGATTTTGTTAAAACTACAGCAAATGGCTTCAAACTTCTTATACACATTAGTTACGAGCAAGTTAAGGATTATTAGCCCCTAAATACAATTTTTAATTTTTCGCGAAAAATGAGAAAAGTACAAAGGCTATAGTCTTTGCACTTTTTTCGACAAAAAAATCGTTTTTCTTAAAACTACAGCAAATGGCTTCAAACTTCTTATACACGTTAGTTATGAGAAAATTAAGGATTATTAGCCCCTAAATACGATTTTTAATTTTTTGAACAACTTTGTAAATTAAATTTCAAAATAGTTGAGACAAACGGCATTATACTAAGAAAAATAAACTCTATAACATACTAAAATTTGAACAAAATCGTAAGAGCCGTTTTCGAGAAAAATTTTCAAAATTTTTAAATTTTTGAATAACTTTGTATATTAAATTTCAAAATAGTTGAGACAAACGGCATTATACTAAGAAAAATAAACTCTATAACATACTAAAATTTGAACAAAATCGTAAGAGCTGTTTTCGAGAAAACTTTTCAAAATTTTTAATTTTTTGAATAACTTTGTATAATAAATTTCAAAATAGTTGAGACAAACGGCATTATACTAAAAAAAATAAACTCTATAACATACTAAAATTTGAACAAAATCGTAAAAGCCGTTTTCGAGAAAAATTTTCAAAATTTTTAATTTTTTGAATAACTTTGTATATTAAATTTCAAAATAGTTGAGACAAACGGCATTATACTAAGAAAAATAAACTCTATAACATGCTAAAATTTGAACAAAATCGTAAGAGCCGTTTTCGAGAAAAATTTTCAAAATTTTTAATTTTTTGAATAACTTTGTATATTAAATTTCAAAATAGTTGAGACAAACGGCATTATACTAAGAAAAATAAACTCTATAACATGCTAAAATTTGAACAAAATCGTAAGAGCCGTTTTCGAGAAAAATTTTCAAAATTTTTAATTTTTTGAATAACTTTGTATATTAAATTTCAAAATAGTTGAGACAAACGGCATTATACTAAGAAAAATAAACTCTATAACATACTAAAATTTGAACAAAATCGTAAGAGCCGTTTTCGAGAAAACTTTTCAAAATTTTTAATTTTTTGAATAACTTTGTATATTAAATTTCAAAATAGTTGAGACAAACGGCATTATACTAAGAAAAATAAACTCTAACATACTAAAATTTGAACAAAATCGTAAGAGCCGTTTTCGAGAAAAATTTTCAAAATTTTTAATTTTTTGAATAATTTTGTAAATTAAATTTTAAAGTAGTTGAGACAAACGGCATTATACTTAGAAAAATAAACTCTATAACATGCTAAAAAAAGAACAAAATGTAACGAGCCGTTTTCGAAAAAAAATTCAAAATTTTCAAAATTTTTAATTTTTTGAATAATTTTGTAAATTAAATTTCAAAATAGTTGAGACATACGGCATTATACTAAGAAAAACAAACTCTATAACATGCTAAAATTTGAACAAAATCGTAAGAGCCGTTTTCGAGAAAAATTTTCAAAATTTTTAATTTTTTGAATAACTTTGTATATTAAATTTCAAAATAGTTGAGACAAACGGCATTATACTAAGAAAAATAAACTCTATAACATGCTAAAATTTGAACAAAATCGTAAGAGCCGTTTTCGAGAAAAATTTTCAAAATTTTTAATTTTTTGAATAACTTTGTATATTAAATTTCAAAATAGTTGAGACAAACGGCATTATACTAAGAAAAATAAACTCTATAACATACTAAAATTTGAACAAAATCGTAAGAGCCGTTTTCGAGAAAACTTTTCAAAATTTTTAATTTTTTGAATAACTTTGTATATTAAATTTCAAAATAGTTGAGACAAACGGCATTATACTAAGAAAAATAAACTCTAACATACTAAAATTTGAACAAAATCGTAAGAGCCGTTTTCGAGAAAAATTTTCAAAATTTTTAATTTTTTGAATAATTTTGTAAATTAAATTTTAAAGTAGTTGAGACAAACGGCATTATACTTAGAAAAATAAACTCTATAACATGCTAAAAATAGAACAAAATGTAACAAGCCGTTTTCGAAAAAAAATTCAAAATTTTCAAAATTTTTAATTTTTTGAATAATTTTGTAAATTAAATTTCAAAATAGTTGAGACATACGGCATTATACTAAGAAAAACAAACTCTATAACATGCTAAAATTTGAACAATATCGTAAGAGCCGTTTTCGAGAAAAATTTTCAAAATTTTTAATTTTTTGAATAACTTTGTATATTAAATTTCAAAATAGTTGAGACAAACGGCATTATACTAAGAAAAAAAGGCTATATACTCTTTGCACTTTTTTCGACAGAAAAATCGATTTTCTTAAAACTACAGCAAATGGCTTCAAACTTCTTATACACGTTAGTTACGAGCAAGTTAAGGATTATTAGCCCCTAAATACGATTTTTAATTTTTCGCGAAAAATGGGAAAAGTACAAAGGCTATAGTCTTTGCACTTTTTTCGACAAAAAAATCGATTTTGTTAAAACTACAGCAAATGGCTTCAAACTTCTTATACACATTAGTTACGAGCAAGTTAAGGATTATTAGCCCCTAAATACAATTTTTAATTTTTCGCGAAAAATGAGAAAAGTACAAAGGCTATAGTCTTTGCACTTTTTTCGACAAAAAAATCGATTTTCTTAAAACTACAGCAAATGGCTTCAAACTTCTTATACACGTTAGTTATGAGAAAATTAAGGATTATTAGCCCCTAAATACGATTTTTAATTTTTTGAACAACTTTGTAAATTAAATTTCAAAATAGTTGAGACAAACGGCATTATACTAAGAAAAATAAACTCTATAACATACTAAAATTTGAACAAAATCGTAAGAGCCGTTTTCGAGAAAAATTTTCAAAATTTTTAAATTTTTGAATAACTTTGTATATTAAATTTCAAAATAGTTGAGACAAACGGCATTATACTAAGAAAAATAAACTCTATAACATACTAAAATTTGAACAAAATCGTAAGAGCTGTTTTCGAGAAAACTTTTCAAAATTTTTAATTTTTTGAATAACTTTGTATAATAAATTTCAAAATAGTTGAGACAAACGGCATTATACTAAAAAAAATAAACTCTATAACATACTAAAATTTGAACAAAATCGTAAGAGCCGTTTTCGAGAAAAATTTTCAAAATTTTTAATTTTTTGAATAATTTTGTAAATTAAATTTTAAAGTAGTTGAGACAAACGGCATTATACTTAGAAAAATAAACTCTATAACATGCTAAAAAAAGAACAAAATGTAACGAGCCGTTTTCGAAAAAAAATTCAAAATTTTCAAAATTTTTAATTTTTTGAATAATTTTGTAAATTAAATTTCAAAATAGTTGAGACATACGGCATTATACTAAGAAAAACAAACTCTATAACATGCTAAAATTTGAACTAAATCGTAAGAGCCGTTTTCGAGAAAAATTTTCAAAATTTTTAATTTTTTGAATAACTTTGTATATTAAATTTCAAAATAGTTGAGACAAACGGCATTATACTAAGAAAAATAAACTCTATAACATACTAAAATTTGAACAAAATCGTAAGAGCCGTTTTCGAGAAAAATTTTCAAAATTTTTAATTTTTTGAATAACTTTGTATATTAAATTTCAAAATAGTTGAGACAAACGGCATTATACTAAGAAAAAAAGGCTATATACTCTTTGCACTTTTTTCGACAGAAAAATCGATTTTCTTAAAACTACAGCAAATGGCTTCAAACTTCTTATACACGTTAGTTACGAGCAAGTTAAGGATTATTAGCCCCTAAATACGATTTTTAATTTTTCGTGAAAAATGGGAAAAGTACAAAGGCTATATATAGTCTTTGCACTTTTTTCGACAAAAAAATCGATTTTCTTAAAACTACAGCAAATAACTTCAAACTTCTTATACACATTAGTTATGAGCGAATTAAGGATTATTAGCCCCTAAATACGATTTTTAATTTTTCGTGAAAAATGGGAAAAGTACAAAGGCTATAGTCTTTGCACTTTTTTCGACAAAAAAATCGATTTTCTTAAAACTACAGCAAATGGCTTCAAACTTCTTATACACATTAGTTACGAGCAAGTTAAGGATTATTAGCCCTTAAATACAATTTTTAATTTTTTGAACAACTTTGTAAATTAAATTTCAAAATAGTTGAGACAAACGGCATTATACTAAAAAAAACAAACTCTATAACATGCCAAAATTTGAACAAAATGTAACAAGCCGTTTTCGAAATAAAATTTCAAAGTTTTTACTTTTTTGAATTATTTTGTAAATTAAATTTCAAAATAGTTGAGACAAACGGCATTATACTAAGAAAAATAAACTCTATAACATGCTAAAATTTGAACAAAATGTAACAAGCCGTTTTCGAAAAAAAATTTCAAAATTTTTAATTTTTTGAATAATTTTGTAAATTAAATTTCAAAATAGTTAAGACAAACGGCATTATACTTAGAAAAACAAACTCTATAACATGCTAAAATTTGAACAAAATGTAACAAGCCGTTTTCGAAAAAAAATTTCAAAATTTTTAATTTTTTGAATAATTTTGTAAATTAAATTTCAAAATAGTTAAGACAAACGGCATTATACTTAGAAAAATAAACTCTATAACATGCTAAAATTTGAACAAAATGTAACAAGCCGTTTTCAAAAAAAAATTTCAAAATTTTTAAGTTTGTGAATAATTTTGTAAATTAACATTCAAAATAGTTGAGACAAACGGCATTATACTTAGAAAAATAAACTCTATAACATACTGAAAATGGAACAAAATGTAACGAGCCGTTTTCGAAAAAAAATTCAAAATTTTCAAAATTTTTAATTTTTTGAATAATTTTGTAAATTAAATTTCAAAATAGTTGAGACAAACGGCATTATACTTAGAAAATTAAACTCTATAACATGCTGAAAATGGAACAGAATGTAACGAGCCGTTTTCGAAAAAAAATTCAAAATTTTCAAAATTTTTAATTTTTTGAATAATTTTGTAAATTAAATTTCAAAATAGTTGAGACAAACGGCATTATACTAAGAAAAAGAAACTCGATAACATGCTAAAATTTGAACAAAATGTAACAAGCCGTTTTCGAAAAAAAATTTCAAAATTTTTAATTTTTTGAATAATTTTGTAAATTAAAATTCAAAATAGTTGAGACAAACGGCATTATACTTAGAAAAATAAACTCTATAACATGCTGAAAATGGAACAAAATGTAACGAGCCGTTTTCGAAAAAAAATTTAAAATTTTCAAAATTTTTAATTTTTTGAATAATTTTGTAAATTAAATTTTAAAATAGTTGAGACAAACGGCATTATACTAAGAAAAACAAACTCTATAACATGCTAAAATTTGAACAAAATGTAACAAGCCGTTTTCGAAAAAAAATTTCAAAATTTTTAATTTTTTAAATAATTTTGTAAATTAAATTTCAAAATAGTTAAGACAAACGGCATTATACTTAGAAAAATAAACTCTATAACATGCTAAAATTTGAACAAAATGTAACAAGCCATTTTCAAAAAAAAATTTCAAAATTTTTAAGTTTTTGAATAATTTTGTAAATTAACATTCAAAATAGTTGAGACAAACGGCAATATACTTAGAAAAATAAACTCTATAACATGCTGAAAATGGAACAAAATGTAACGAGCCGTTTTCGAAAAAAAATTCAAAATTTTCAAAATTTTTAATTTTTTGAATAATTTTGTAAATTAAATTTCAAAATAGTTGAGACAAACGGCATTATACTTAGAAAAATAAACTCTATAACATGCTGAAAATAGAACAGAATGTAACGAGCCGTTTTCGAAAAAAAATTCAAAATTTTCAAAATTTTTAATTTTTTGAATAATTTTGTAAATTAAATTTCAAAATAGTTAAGACAAACGGCATTATACTTAGAAAAATAAACTCTATAACATGCTAAAATTTGAACAAAATGTAACAAGCCGTTTTCAAAAAAAAATTTCAAAATTTTTAAGTTTGTGAATAATTTTGTAAATTAACATTCAAAATAGTTGAGACAAACGGCATTATACTTAGAAAAATAAACTCTATAACATACTGAAAATGGAACAAAATGTAACGAGCCGTTTTCAAAAAAAAAATTCAAAATTTTCAAAATTTTTAATTTTTTGAATAATTTTGTAAATTAAATTTCAAAATAGTTGAGACAAACGGCATTATACTTAGAAAATTAAACTCTATAACATGCTGAAAATGGAACAGAATGTAACGAGCCGTTTTCGAAAAAAAATTCAAAATTTTCAAAATTTTTAATTTTTTGAATAATTTTGTAAATTAAATTTCAAAATAGTTGAGACAAACGGCATTATACTAAGAAAAAGAAACTCTATAACATGCTAAAATTTGAACAAAATGTAACAAGCCGTTTTCGAAAAAAAATTTCAAAATTTTTAATTTTTTGAATAATTTTGTAAATTAACATTCAAAATAGTTGAGACAAACGGCATTATACTTAGAAAAATAAACTCTATAACATGCTGAAAATGGAACAAAATGTAACGAGCCGTTTTCGAAAAAAAATTCAAAATTTTCAAAATTTTTAATTTTTTGAATAATTTTGTAAATTAAATTTCAAAATAGTTGAGACAAACGGCATTATACTAAGAAAAACAAACTCTATAACATGCTAAAATTTGAACAAAATGTAACAAGCCGTTTTCGAAAAAAAATTTCAAAATTTTTAATTTTTTGAATAATTTTGTAAATTAAATTTCAAAATAGTTAAGACAAACGGCATTATACTTAGAAAAATAAACTCTATAACATGCTAAAATTTGAACAAAATGTAACAAGCCGTTTTCAAAAAAAAATTTCAAAATTTTTAGGTTTTTGAATAATTTTGTAAATTAACATTCAAAACAGTTGAGACAAACGGCAATATACTTAGAAAAATAAACTCTATAACATGCTGAAAATGGAACAAAATGTAACGAGCCGTTTTCGAAAAAAAATTCAAAATTTTCAAAATTTTTAATTTTTTGAATAATTTTGTAAATTAAATTTCAAAATAGTTGAGACAAACGGCATTATACTTAGAAAAATAAACTCTATAACATGCTGAAAATGGAACAGAATGTAACGAGCCGTTTTCGAAAAAAAATTCAAAATTTTCAAAATTTTTAATTTTTTGAATAATTTTGTAAATTAAATTTCAAAATAGTTGAGACAAACGGCATTATACTAAGAAAAACAAACTCTATAACATGCTAAAATTTGAACAAAATGTAACAAGCCGTTTTCGAAAAAAAAATTCAAAATTTTTAATTTTTTGAATAATTTTGTAAATTAAATTTCAAAATAGTTGAGACAAACGGCATTATATTTAGAAAAATAAACTCTATAACATGCTAAAAATGGAACAGATTGTAACGAGCCGTTTTCGAAAAAAAATTCAAAATTTTCAAAATTTTTAATTTTTTCAATAATTTTGTAAATTAAATTTCAAAAGAGTTGAGACAAACGGTATTATACTAAGAAAAACAAACTCTATAACATGCTAAAATTTAAACAAAATGTAACAAGCCGTTTTCGAAAAAAAATTTCAAAATTTTTAATTTTTTGAATAATTTTGTAAATTAAATTTCAAAATAGTTAAGACAAACGGCATTATACTTAGAAAAATAAACTCTATAACATGCTAGAATTTAAACAAAATGTAACAAGCCGTTTTCAAAAAAAATTTTCAAAATTTTTAATTTTTTGAATAATTTTGTAAATTAAATTTCAAAATAGTTGAGACAAACGGCATTATACTTAGAAAATAAAAATCTATAACATGCTGAAAATGGAACAAAATGTAACAAGCCGTTTTCGAAAAAAAATTCAAAATTTTCAAAAATTTTAATTTTTTGAATAATTTTGTAAATTAAATTTCAAAATAGTTAAGACAAACGGCATTATACTAAGAAAAACAAACTCTATAACATGCTAAAATTTGAACAAAATCGTAAGAGCCGTTTTCGAGAAAAATTTTCAAAATTTTTAATTTTTTGAATAACTTTGTATATTAAATTTCAAAATAGTTGAGACAAACGGCATTATACTAAGAAAAATAAACTCTATAACATACTAAAATTTGAACAAAATCGTAAGAGCCGTTTTCGAGAAAAATTTGAAAATTTTTAATTTTATGAATAACTTTGTATATTAAATTTTAAAATAGTTGAGACAAACGGCATTATACTAAGAAAAAAAGGCTATATACTCTTTGCACTTTTTTCGACAGAAAAATCGATTTTCTTAAAACTACAGCAAATGGCTTCAAACTTCTTATACACGTTAGTTACGAGCAAGTTAAGGATTATTAGCCCCTAAATACGATTTTTAATTTTTCGCGAAAAATGGGAAAAGTACAAAGGCTATAGTCTTTGCACTTTTTTCGACAAAAAAATCGATTTTGTTAAAACTACAGCAAATGGCTTCAAACTTCTTATACACATTAGTTACGAGCAAGTTAAGGATTATTAGCCCCTAAATACAATTTTTAATTTTTCGCGAAAAATGAGAAAAGTACAAAGGCTATAATCTTTGCACTTTATTCGACAAAAAAATCGATTTTCTTAAAACTACAGCAAATGGCTTCAAACTTCTTATACACGTTAGTTATGAGAAAATTAAGGATTATTAGCCCCTAAATACGATTTTTAATTTTTTGAACAACTTTGTAAATTAAATTTCAAAATAGTTGAGACAAACGGCATTATACTAAGAAAAATAAACTCTATAACATACTAAAATTTGAACAAAATCGTAAAAGCCGTTTTCGAGAAAAATTTTCAAAATTTTTAAATTTTTGAATAACTTTGTATATTAAATTTCAAAATAGTTGAGACAAACGGCATTATACTAAGAAAAATAAACTCTATAACATACTAAAATTTGAACAAAATCGTAAGAGCCGTTTTCGAGAAAACTTTTCAAAATTTTTAATTTTTTGAATAACTTTGTATATTAAATTTCAAAATAGTTGAGAAAACGGCAATATACTAAAAAAAATTAACTCTATAACATACTAAAATTTGAACAAAATCGTAAGAGCCGTTTTCGAGAAAACTTTTCAAAATTTTTAATTTTTTGAATAACTTTGTATATTAAATTTCAAAATAGTTGAGACAAACGGCATTATACTAAGAAAAAAAGGCTATATACTCTTTGCACTTTTTTCGACAGAAAAATCGATTTTCTTAAAACTACAGCAAATGGCTTCAAACTTCTTATACACGTTAGTTACGAGCAAGTTAAGGATTATTAGCCCCTAAATACGATTTTTAATTTTTCGTGAAAAATGGGAAAAGTACAAAGGCTATAGTCTTTGCACTTTTTTCGACAAAAAAATCGATTTTCTTAAAACTACAGCAAATGGCTTCAAACTTCTTATACACATTAGTTATGAGCGAATTAAGGATTATTAGCCCCTAAATACGATTTTTAATTTTTCGTGAAAAATGGGAAAAGTACAAAGGCTATAGTCTTTGCACTTTTTTCGACAAAAAAATCGATTTTCTTAAAACTACAGCAAATGGCTTCAAACTTCTTATACACATTAGTTACGAGCTAGTTAAGGATTATTAGCCCCTAAATACAATTTTTAATTTTTCGCGAAAAATGAGAAAAGTACAAAGGCTATAGTCTTTGCACTTTTTTCGACAAAAAAATCGATTTTCTTAAAACTACAGTAAATGGCTTCAAACTTCTTATACACGTTAGTTATGAGCAAATTAAGGATTATTAGCCCCTAAACACGATTTTTAATTTTTTGAACAACTTTGTAAATTAAATTTCAAAATAGTTGAGACAAACGGCATTATACTAAGAAAAACAAACTCTATAACATGCTAAAATTTGAACAAAATGTAACAAGCCGTTTTCGAAAAAAAATTTCAAAATTTTTAATTTTTTGAATAATTTTGTAAATTAAATTTCAAAATAGTTAAGACAAACGGCATTATACTTAGAAAAATAAACTCTATAACATGCTAAAATTTGAACAAAATGTAACAAGCCGTTTTCGAAAAAAAATTTCAAAATTTTTAATTTTTTGAATAATTTTGTAAATTAAATTTCAAAATAGTTAAGACAAACGGCATTATACTTAGAAAAACAAACTCTATAACATGCTAAAATTTGAACAAAATGTAACAAGCCGTTTTCGAAAAAAAATTTCAAAATTTTTAATTTTTTGAATAATTTTGTAAATTAAATTTCAAAATAGTTAAGACAAACGGCATTATACTTAGAAAAATAAACTCTATAACATGCTTAAATTTGAATAAAATGTAACAAGCCGTTTTCAAAAAAAAATTTCAAAATTTTTAAGTTTGTGAATAATTTTGTAAATTAACATTCAAAATAGTTGAGACAAACGGCATTATACTTAGAAAAATAAACTCTATAACATACTGAAAATGGAACAAAATGTAACGAGCCGTTTTCGAAAAAAAATTCAAAATTTTCAAAATTTTTAATTTTTTGAATAATTTTGTAAATTAAATTTCAAAATAGTTGAGACAAACGGCATTATACTTAGAAAAATAAACTCTATAACATGCTGAAAATGGAACAGAATGTAACGAGCCGTTTTCGAAAAAAAATTCAAAAATTTCAAAATTTTGAATTTTTTGAATAATTTTGTAAATTAAATTTCAAAATAGTTAAGACAAACGGCATTATACTTAGAAAAATAAACTCTATAACATGCTAGAATTTAAACAAAATGTAACAAGCCGTTTTCAAAAAAAATTTTCAAAATTTTTAATTTTTTGAATAATTTTGTAAATTAAATTTCAAAATAGTTGAGACAAACGGCATTATACTTAGAAAATAAAAATCTATAACATGCTGAAAATGGAACAAAATGTAACAAGCCGTTTTCGAAAAAAAATTCAAAATTTTCAAAATTTTTAATTTTTTGAATAATTTTGTAAATTAAATTTCAAAATAGTTAAGACAAACGGCATTATACTAAGAAAAACAAACTCTATAACATGCTAAAATTTGAACAAAATCGTAAGAGCCGTTTTCGAGAAAAATTTTCAAAATTTTTAATTTTTTGAATAACTTTGTATATTAAATTTCAAAATAGTTGAGACAAACGGCATTATACTAAGAAAAATAAACTCTATAACATACTAAAATTTGAACAAAATCGTAAGAGCCGTTTTCGAGAAAAATTTGAAAATTTTTAATTTTATGAATAACTTTGTATATTAAATTTTAAAATAGTTGAGACAAACGGCATTATACTAAGAAAAAAAGGCTATATACTCTTTGCACTTTTTTCGACAGAAAAATCGATTTTCTTAAAACTACAGCAAATGGCTTCAAACTTCTTATACACGTTAGTTACGAGCAAGTTAAGGATTATTAGCCCCTAAATACGATTTTTAATTTTTCGCGAAAAATGGGAAAAGTACAAAGGCTATAGTCTTTGCACTTTTTTCGACAAAAAAATCGATTTTGTTAAAACTACAGCAAATGGCTTCAAACTTCTTATACACATTAGTTACGAGCAAGTTAAGGATTATTAGCCCCTAAATACAATTTTTAATTTTTCGCGAAAAATGAGAAAAGTACAAAGGCTATAATCTTTGCACTTTATTCGACAAAAAAATCGATTTTCTTAAAACTACAGCAAATGGCTTCAAACTTCTTATACACGCTAGTTATGAGAAAATTAAGGATTATTAGCCCCTAAATACGATTTTTAATTTTTTGAACAACTTTGTAAATTAAATTTCAAAATAGTTGAGACAAACGGCATTATACTAAGAAAAATAAACTCTATAACATACTAAAATTTGAACAAAATCGTAAAAGCCGTTTTCGAGAAAAATTTTCAAAATTTTTAAATTTTTGAATAACTTTGTATATTAAATTTCAAAATAGTTGAGACAAACGGCATTATACTAAGAAAAATAAACTCTATAACATACTAAAATTTGAACAAAATCGTAAGAGCCGTTTTCGAGAAAACTTTTCAAAATTTTTAATTTTTTGAATAACTTTGTATATTAAATTTCAAAATAGTTGAGAAAACGGCAATATACTAAAAAAAATTAACTCTATAACATACTAAAATTTGAACAAAATCGTAAGAGCCGTTTTCGAGAAAAATTTTCAAAATTTTTAATTTTTTGAATAACTTTGTATATTAAATTTCAAAATAGTTGAGACAAACGGCATTATACTAAGAAAAAAAGGCTATATACTCTTTGCACTTTTTTCGACAGAAAAATCGATTTTCTTAAAACTACAGCAAATGGCTTCAAACTTCTTATACACGTTAGTTACGAGCAAGTTAAGGATTATTAGCCCCTAAATACGATTTTTAATTTTTCGTGAAAAATGGGAAAAGTACAAAGGCTATAGTCTTTGCACTTTTTTCGACAAAAAAATCGATTTTCTTAAAACTACAGCAAATGGCTTCAAACTTCTTATACACATTAGTTATGAGCGAATTAAGGATTATTAGCCCCTAAATACGATTTTTAATTTTTCGTGAAAAATGGGAAAAGTACAAAGGCTATAGTCTTTGAACTTTTTCCGACAAAAAAATCGATTTTCTTAAAACTACAGCAAATGGCTTCAAACTTCTTATACACATTAGTTACGAGCTAGTTAAGGATTATTAGCCCCTAAATACAATTTTTAATTTTTCGCGAAAAATGAGAAAAGTACAAAGGCTATAGTCTTTGCACTTTTTTCGACAAAAAAATCGATTTTCTTAAAACTACAGCAAATGGCTTCAAACTTCTTATACACGTTAGTTATGAGCAAATTAAGGATTATTAGCCCCTAAACACGATTTTTAATTTTTTGAACAACTTTGTAAATTAAATTTCAAAATAGTTGAGACAAACGGCATTATACTAAGAAAAACAAACTCTATAACATGCTAAAATTTGAACAAAATGTAACAAGCCGTTTTCGAAAAAAAATTTCAAAATTTTTAATTTTTTGAATAATTTTGTAAATTAAATTTCAAAATAGTTAAGACAAACGGCATTATACTTAGAAAAATAAACTCTATAACATGCTAAAATTTGAACAAAATGTAACAAGCCGTTTTCGAAAAAAAATTTCAAAATTTTTAATTTTTTGAATAATTTTGTAAATTAAATTTCAAAATAGTTAAGACAAACGGCATTATACTTAGAAAAACAAACTCTATAACATGCTAAAATTTGAACAAAATGTAACAAGCCGTTTTCGAAAAAAAATTTCAAAATTTTTAATTTTTTGAATAATTTTGTAAATTAAATTTCAAAATAGTTAAGACAAACGGCATTATACTTAGAAAAATAAACTCTATAACATGCTTATATTTGAATAAAATGTAACAAGCCGTTTTCAAAAAAAAATTTCAAAATTTTTAAGTTTGTGAATAATTTTGTAAATTAACATTCAAAATAGTTGAGACAAACGGCATTATACTTAGAAAAATAAACTCTATAACATACTGAAAATGGAACAAAATGTAACGAGCCGTTTTCGAAAAAAAATTCAAAATTTTCAAAATTTTTAATTTTTTGAATAATTTTGTAAATTAAATTTCAAAATAGTTGAGACAAACGGCATTATACTTAGAAAAATAAACTCTATAACATGCTGAAAATGGAACAGAATGTAACGAGCCGTTTTCGAAAAAAAATTCAAAATTTTCAAAATTTTTAATTTTTTAAATAACTTTGTATATTAAATTTCAAAATAGTTGAGACAAACGGCATTACACTAAGAAAAATAAACTCTATAACATACTAAAATTTGAACAAAATCGTAAGAGCCGTTTTCGAGAAAAATTTTCAAAATTTTTAATTTTTTGAATAACTTTGTATATTAAATTTCAAAATAGTTGAGACAAACGGCATTATACTAAGAAAAAAAGGCTATATACTCTTTGCACTTTTTTCGACAGAAAAATCGATTTTCTTAAAACTACAGCAAATGGCTTCAAACTTCTTATACACGTTAGTTACGAGCAAGTTAAGGATTATTAGCCCCTAAATACGATTTTTAATTTTTCGTGAAAAATGGGAAAAGTACAAAGGCTATAGTCTTTGCACTTTTTTCGACAAAAAAATCGATTTTCTTAAAACTACAGCAAATGGCTTCAAACTTCTTATACACATTAGTTACGAGCAAGTTAAGGATTATTAGCCCCTAAATACAATTTTTAATTTTTCGCGAAAAATGAGAAAAGTACAAAGGCTATAGTCTTTGCACTTTTTTCGACAAAAAAATCGATTTTCTTAAAACTACAGCAAATGGCTTCAAACTTCTTATACACGTTAGTTATGAGCAAATTAAGGATTATTAGCCCCTAAACACGATTTTTAATTTTTTGAACAACTTTGTAAATTAAATTTCAAAATAGTTGAGACAAACGGCATTATACTAAGAAAAACAAACTCTATAACATGCTAAAATTTGAACAAAATGTAACAAGCCGTTTTCGAAAAAAAATTTCAAAATTTTTAATTTTTTGAATAATTTTGTAAATTAAATTTCAAAATAGTTAAGACAAACGGCATTATACTTAGAAAAATAAACTCTATAACATGCTAAAATTTGAACAAAATGTAACAAGTCGTTTTCGAAAAAAAATTTCAAAATTTTTAATTTTTTGAATAATTTTGTAAATTAAATTTCAAAATAGTTAAGACAAACGGCATTATACTTAGAAAAACAAACTCTATAACATGCTAAAATTTGAACAAAATGTAACAAGCCGTTTTCGAAAAAAAATTCAAAATTTTCAAAATTTTTAATTTTTTGAATAATTTTGTAAATTAAATTTCAAAATAGTTGAGACAAACGGCATTATACTAAGAAAAACAAACTCTATAACATGCTAAAATTTGAACAAAATGTAACAAGCCGTTTTCGAAAAAAAAATTCAAAATTTTTAATTTTTTGAATAATTTTGTAAATTAAATTTCAAAATAGTTGAGACAAACGGCATTATACTTAGAAAAATAAACTCTATAACATGCTAAAAATGGAACAGAATGTACCGAGCCGTTTTCGAAAAAAAATTCAAAATTTTCAAAATTTTTAATTTTTTGAATAATTTTGTAAATTAAATTTCAAAAGAGTTGAGACAAACGGTATTATACTAAGAAAAACAAACTCTATAACATGCTAAAATTTGAACCAAATGTAACAAGCCGTTTTCGAAAAAAAATTTCAAAATTTTTAATTTTTTGAATAATTTTGTAAATTAAATTTCAAAATAGTTAAGACAAACGGCATTATACTTAGAAAAATAAACTCTATAACATGCTAGAATTTAAACAAAATGTAACAAGCCGTTTTCAAAAAAAATTTTCAAAATTTTTAATTTTTTGAATAATTTTGTAAATTAAATTTCAAAATAGTTGAGACAAACGGCATTATACTTAGAAAATAAAAATCTATAACATGCTGAAAATGGAACAAAATGTAACAAGCCGTTTTCGAAAAAAAATTCAAAATTTTCAAAATTTTTAATTTTTTGAATAATTTTGTAAATTAAATTTCAAAATAGTTAAGACAAACGGCATTATACTAAGAAAAACAAACTCTATAACATGCTAAAATTTGAACAAAATCGTAAGAGCCGTTTTCGAGAAAAATTTTCAAAATTTTTAATTTTTTGAATAACTTTGTATATTAAATTTCAAAATAGTTGAGACAAACGGCATTATACTAAGAAAAATAAACTCTATAACATACTAAAATTTGAACAAAATCGTAAGAGCCGTTTTCGAGAAAAATTTGAAAATTTTTAATTTTATGAATAACTTTGTATATTAAATTTTAAAATAGTTGAGACAAACGGCATTATACTAAGAAAAAAAGGCTATATACTCTTTGCACTTTTTTCGACAGAAAAATCGATTTTCTTAAAACTACAGCAAATGGCTTCAAACTTCTTATACACGTTAGTTACGAGCAAGTTAAGGATTATTAGCCCCTAAATACGATTTTTAATTTTTCGCGAAAAATGGGAAAAGTACAAAGGCTATAATAGTCTTTGCACTTTTTTCGACAAAAAAATCGATTTTGTTAAAACTACAGCAAATGGCTTCAAACTTCTTATACACATTAGTTACGAGCAAGTTAAGGATTATTAGCCCCTAAATACAATTTTTAATTTTTCGCGAAAAATGAGAAAAGTACAAAGGCTATAGTCTTTGCACTTTATTCGACAAAAAAATCGATTTTCTTAAAACTACAGCAAATGGCTTCAAACTTCTTATACACGTTAGTTATGAGAAAATTAAGGATTATTAGCCCCTAAATACGATTTTTAATTTTTTGAACAACTTTGTAAATTAAATTTCAAAATAGTTGAGACAAACGGCATTATACTAAGAAAAATAAACTCTATAACATACTAAAATTTGAACAAAATCGTAAAAGCCGTTTTCGAGAAAAATTTTCAAAATTTTTAAATTTTTGAATAACTTTGTATATTAAATTTCAAAATAGTTGAGACAAACGGCATTATACTAAGAAAAATAAACTCTATAACATGCTAAAATTTGAACAAAATGTAACAAGCCGTTTTCGAAAAAAAATTTCAAAATTTTTAATTTTTTGAATAATTTTGTAAATTAAATTTCAAAATAGTTAAGACAAACGGCATTATACTTAGAAAAATAAACTCTATAACATGCTAGAATTTAAACAAAATGTAACAAGCCGTTTTCAAAAAAAATTTTCAAAATTTTTAATTTTTTGAATAATTTTGTAAATTAAATTTCAAAATAGTTGAGACAAACGGCATTATACTTAGAAAAATAAACTCTATAACATGCTGAAAATGGAACAGAATGTAACAAGCCGTTTTCAAAAAAAAATTCAAAATTTTCAAAATTTTTAATTTTTTGAATAATTTTGTAAATTAAATTTCAAAATAGTTGAGACAAACGGCATTATACTAAGAAAAAGAAACTCTATAACATGCTAAAATTTGAACAAAATGTAACAAGTCGTTTTCGAACAAAAAATTCAAAATTTTTAATTTTTTGAATAATTTTGTAAATTAAAATTCAAAATAGTTGAGACAAACGGCAATATACTTAGAAAAATAAACTCTATAACATACTGAAAATGGAACAAAATGTAACGAGCCGTTTTCGAAAAAAAAATTCAAAATTTTCAAAATTTTTAATTTTTTGAATAATTTTGTAAATTAAATTTCAAAATAGTTGAGACAAACGGCATTATACTAAAAAAAACAAACTCTATAACATGCTAAAATTTGAACAAAATGTAACAAGCCGTTTTCGAAAAAAAATTTCAAAATTTTTAATTTTTTGAATAATTTTGTAAATTAAATTTCAAAATAGTTAAGACAAACGGCATTATACTTAGAAAAACAAACTCTATAACATGCTAAAATTTGAACAAAATGTAACAAGCCGTTTTCGAAAAAAAATTTCAAAATTTTTAATTTTTTGAATAATTTTGTAAATTAAATTTCAAAATAGTTAAGACAAACGGCATTATACTTAGAAAAATAAACTCTATAACATGCTAAAATTTGAACAAAATGTAACAAGCCGTTTTCAAAAAAAAATTTCAAAATTTTTAAGTTTGTGAATAATTTTGTAAATTAACATTCAAAATAGTTGAGACAAACGGCATTATACTTAGAAAAATAAACTCTATAACATACTGAAAATGGAACAAAATGTAACGAGCCGTTTTCGAAAAAAAATTCAAAATTTTCAAAATTTTTAATTTTTTGAATAATTTTGTAAATTAAATTTCAAAATAGTTGAGACAAACGGCATTATACTTAGAAAATTAAACTCTATAACATGCTGAAAATGGAACAAAATGTAACGAGCCGTTTTCGAAAAAAAAATTCAAAATTTTCAAAATTTTTAATTTTTTGAATAATTTTGTAAATTAAATTTCAAAATAGTTGAGACAAACGGCATTATACTAAGAAAAAGAAACTCTATAACATGCTAAAATTTGAACAAAATGTAACAAGCCGTTTTCGAACAAAAAATTCAAAATTTTTAATTTTTTGAATAATTTTGTAAATTAAAATTCAAAATAGTTGAGACAAACGGCAATATACTTAGAAAAATAAACTCTATAACATGCTGAAAATGGAACAAAATGTAACGAGCCGTTTTCGAAAAAAAAATTCAAAATTTTCAAAATTTTTAATTTTTTGAATAATTTTGTAAATTAAATTTCAAAATAGTTAAGACAAACGGCATTATACTAAGAAAAACAAACTCTATAACATGCTAAAATTTGAACAAAATGTAACAAGCCGTTTTCGAAAAAAAATTTCAAAGTTTTTAATTTTTTGAATAATTTTGTAAATTAAATTTCAAAATAGTTGAGACAAACGGCATTATACTAAGAAAAAGAAACTCTATAACATGCTAAAATTTGAACAAAATGTAACAAGCCGTTTTCGAACAAAAAATTCAAAATTTTTAATTTTTTGAATAATTTTGTAAATTAAAATTCAAAATAGTTGAGACAAACGGCAATATACTTAGAAAAATAAACTCTATAACATGCTGAAAATGGAACAAAATGTAACAAGCCGTTTTCGAACAAAAAATTCAAAATTTTTAATTTTTTGAATAATTTTGTAAATTAAATTTCAAAATAGTTGAGACAAACGGCATTATACTTAGAAAATAAAAATCTATAACATGCTGAAAATGGAACAAAATGTAACAAGCCGTTTTCGAAAAAAAATTCAAAATTTTCAAAATTTTTAATTTTTTGAATAATTTTGTAAATTAAATTTCAAAATAGTTAAGACAAACGGCATTATACTAAGAAAAACAAACTCTATAACATGCTAAAATTTGAACAAAATCGTAAGAGCCGTTTTCGAGAAAAATTTTCAAAATTTTTAATTTTTTGAATAACTTTGTATATTAAATTTCAAAATAGTTGAGACAAACGGCATTATACTAAGAAAAATAAACTCTATAACATACTAAAATTTGAACAAAATCGTAAGAGCCGTTTTCGAGAAAAATTTGAAAATTTTTAATTTTATGAATAACTTTGTATATTAAATTTTAAAATAGTTGAGACAAACGGCATTATACTAAGAAAAAAAGGCTATATACTCTTTGCACTTTTTTCGACAGAAAAATCGATTTTCTTAAAACTACAGCAAATGGCTTCAAACTTCTTATACACGTTAGTTACGAGCAAGTTAAGGATTATTAGCCCCTAAATACGATTTTTAATTTTTCGCGAAAAATGGGAAAAGTACAAAGGCTATAATAGTCTTTGCACTTTTTTCGACAAAAAAATCGATTTTGTTAAAACTACAGCAAATGGCTTCAAACTTCTTATACACATTAGTTACGAGCAAGTTAAGGATTATTAGCCCCTAAATACAATTTTTAATTTTTCGCGAAAAATGAGAAAAGTACAAAGGCTATAGTCTTTGCACTTTATTCGACAAAAAAATCGATTTTCTTAAAACTACAGCAAATGGCTTCAAACTTCTTATACACGTTAGTTATGAGAAAATTAAGGATTATTAGCCCCTAAATACGATTTTTAATTTTTTGAACAACTTTGTAAATTAAATTTCAAAATAGTTGAGACAAACGGCATTATACTAAGAAAAATAAACTCTATAACATACTAAAATTTGAACAAAATCGTAAAAGCCGTTTTCGAGAAAAATTTTCAAAATTTTTAAATTTTTGAATAACTTTGTATATTAAATTTCAAAATAGTTGAGACAAACGGCATTATACTAAGAAAAATAAACTCTATAACATGCTAAAATTTGAACAAAATGTAACAAGCCGTTTTCGAAAAAAAATTTCAAAATTTTTAATTTTTTGAATAATTTTGTAAATTAAATTTCAAAATAGTTAAGACAAACGGCATTATACTTAGAAAAATAAACTCTATAACATGCTAGAATTTAAACAAAATGTAACAAGCCGTTTTCAAAAAAAATTTTCAAAATTTTTAATTTTTTGAATAATTTTGTAAATTAAATTTCAAAATAGTTGAGACAAACGGCATTATACTTAGAAAAATAAACTCTATAACATGCTGAAAATGGAACAGAATGTAACAAGCCGTTTTCGAAAAAAAATTCAAAATTTTCAAAATTTTTAATTTTTTGAATAATTTTGTAAATTAAATTTCAAAATAGTTGAGACAAACGGCATTATACTAAGAAAAAGAAACTCTATAACATGCTAAAATTTGAACAAAATGTAACAAGTCGTTTTCGAACAAAAAATTCAAAATTTTTAATTTTTTGAATAATTTTGTAAATTAAAATTCAAAATAGTTGAGACAAACGGCAATATACTTAGAAAAATAAACTCTATAACATACTGAAAATGGAACAAAATGTAACGAGCCGTTTTCGAAAAAAAAATTCAAAATTTTCAAAATTTTTAATTTTTTGAATAATTTTGTAAATTAAATTTCAAAATAGTTGAGACAAACGGCATTATACTAAAAAAAACAAACTCTATAACATGCTAAAATTTGAACAAAATGTAACAAGCCGTTTTCGAAAAAAAATTTCAAAATTTTTAATTTTTTGAATAATTTTGTAAATTAAATTTCAAAATAGTTAAGACAAACGGCATTATACTTAGAAAAACAAACTCTATAACATGCTAAAATTTGAACAAAATGTAACAAGCCGTTTTCGAAAAAAAATTTCAAAATTTTTAATTTTTTGAATAATTTTGTAAATTAAATTTCAAAATAGTTAAGACAAACGGCATTATACTTAGAAAAATAAACTCTATAACATGCTAAAATTTGAACAAAATGTAACAAGCCGTTTTCAAAAAAAAATTTCAAAATTTTTAAGTTTGTGAATAATTTTGTAAATTAACATTCAAAATAGTTGAGACAAACGGCATTATACTTAGAAAAATAAACTCTATAACATACTGAAAATGGAACAAAATGTAACGAGCCGTTTTCGAAAAAAAATTCAAAATTTTCAAAATTTTTAATTTTTTGAATAATTTTGTAAATTAAATTTCAAAATAGTTGAGACAAACGGCATTATACTTAGAAAATTAAACTCTATAACATGCTGAAAATGGAACAAAATGTAACGAGCCGTTTTCGAAAAAAAAATTCAAAATTTTCAAAATTTTTAATTTTTTGAATAATTTTGTAAATTAAATTTCAAAATAGTTGAGACAAACGGCATTATACTAAGAAAAAGAAACTCTATAACATGCTAAAATTTGAACAAAATGTAACAAGCCGTTTTCGAACAAAAAATTCAAAATTTTTAATTTTTTGAATAATTTTGTAAATTAAAATTCAAAATAGTTGAGACAAACGGCAATATACTTAGAAAAATAAACTCTATAACATGCTGAAAATGGAACAAAATGTAACGAGCCGTTTTCGAAAAAAAAATTCAAAATTTTCAAAATTTTTAATTTTTTGAATAATTTTGTAAATTAAATTTCAAAATAGTTGAGACAAACGGCATTATACTAAGAAAAACAAACTCTATAACATGCTAAAATTTGAACAAAATGTAACAAGCCGTTTTCGAAAAAAAATTTCAAAATTTTTAATTTTTTGAAAAATTTTGTAAATTAAATTTCAAAATAGTTAAGACAAACGGCATTATACTTAGAAAAACAAACTCTATAACATGCTAAAATTTGAACAAAATGTAACAAGCCGTTTTCGAAAAAAAATTTCAAAATTTTTAATTTTTTGAATAATTTTGTAAATTAAATTTCAAAATAGTTAAGACAAACGGCATTATACTTAGAAAAATAAACTCTATAACATGCTAAAATTAGAACAAAATGTAACAAGCCGTTTTCAAAAAAAAATTTCAAAATTTTTAAGTTTGTGAATAATTTTGTAAATTAACATTCAAAATAGTTGAGACAAACGGCATTATACTTAGAAAAATAAACTCTATAACATACTGAAAATGGAACAAAATGTAACGAGCCGTTTTCGAAAAAAAATTCAAAATTTTCAAAATTTTTAATTTTTTGAATAATTTTGTAAATTAAATTTCAAAATAGTTGAGACAAACGGCTTTATACTTAGAAAATTAAACTCTATAACATGCTGAAAATGGAACAGAATGTAACGAGCCGTTTTCGAAAAAAAATTCAAAATTTTCAAAATTTTTAATTTTTTGAATAATTTTGTAAATTAAATTTCAAAATAGTTGAGACAAACGGCATTATACTAAGAAAAAGAAACTCTATAACATGCTAAAATTTGAACAAAATGTAACAAGCCGTTTTCGAAAAAAAATTTCAAAATTTTTAATTTTTTGAATAATTTTGTAAATTAAAATTCAAAATAGTTGAGACAAACGGCATTATACTTAGAAAAATAAACTCTATAACATGCTGAAAATGGAACAAAATGTAACGAGCCGTTTTCGAAAAAAAATTCAAAATTTTCAAAATTTTTAATTTTTTGAATAATTTTGTAAATTAAATTTCAAAATAGTTGAGACAAACGGCATTATACTAAAAAAAACAAACTCTATAACATGCTAAAATTTGAACAAAATGTAACAAGCCGTTTTCGAAAAAAAATTTCAAAATTTTTAATTTTTTGAATAATTTTGTAAATTAAATTTCAAAATAGTTAAGACAAACGGCATTATACTTAGAAAAACAAACTCTATAACATGCTAAAATTTGAACAAAATGTAACAAGCCGTTTTCGAAAAAAAATTTCAAAATTTTTAATTTTTTGAATAATTTTGTAAATTAAATTTCAAAATAGTTAAGACAAACGGCATTATACTTAGAAAAATAAACTCTATAACATGCTAAAATTTGAACAAAATGTAACAAGCCGTTTTCAAAAAAAAATTTCAAAATTTTTAAGTTTGTGAATAATTTTGTAAATTAACATTCAAAATAGTTGAGACAAACGGCATTATACTTAGAAAAATAAACTCTATAACATACTGAAAATGGAACAAAATGTAACGAGCCGTTTTCGAAAAAAAATTCAAAATTTTCAAAATTTTTAATTTTTTGAATAATTTTGTAAATTAAATTTCAAAATAGTTGAGACAAACGGCATTATACTTAGAAAATTAAACTCTATAACATGCTGAAAATGGAACAAAATGTAACGAGCCGTTTTCGAAAAAAAAATTCAAAATTTTCAAAATTTTTAATTTTTTGAATAATTTTGTAAATTAAATTTCAAAATAGTTGAGACAAACGGCATTATACTAAGAAAAAGAAACTCTATAACATGCTAAAATTTGAACAAAATGTAACAAGCCGTTTTCGAACAAAAAATTCAAAATTTTTAATTTTTTGAATAATTTTGTAAATTAAAATTCAAAATAGTTGAGACAAACGGCAATATACTTAGAAAAATAAACTCTATAACATGCTGAAAATGGAACAAAATGTAACGAGCCGTTTTCGAAAAAAAAATTCAAAATTTTCAAAATTTTTAATTTTTTGAATAATTTTGTAAATTAAATTTCAAAATAGTTGAGACAAACGGCATTATACTAAGAAAAACAAACTCTATAACATGCTAAAATTTGAACAAAATGTAACAAGCCGTTTTCGAAAAAAAATTTCAAAATTTTTAATTTTTTGAAAAATTTTGTAAATTAAATTTCAAAATAGTTAAGACAAACGGCATTATACTTAGAAAAACAAACTCTATAACATGCTAAAATTTGAACAAAATGTAACAAGCCGTTTTCGAAAAAAAATTTCAAAATTTTTAATTTTTTGAATAATTTTGTAAATTAAATTTCAAAATAGTTAAGACAAACGGCATTATACTTAGAAAAATAAACTCTATAACATGCTAAAATTAGAACAAAATGTAACAAGCCGTTTTCAAAAAAAAATTTCAAAATTTTTAAGTTTGTGAATAATTTTGTAAATTAACATTCAAAATAGTTGAGACAAACGGCATTATACTTAGAAAAATAAACTCTATAACATACTGAAAATGGAACAAAATGTAACGAGCCGTTTTCGAAAAAAAATTCAAAATTTTCAAAATTTTTAATTTTTTGAATAATTTTGTAAATTAAATTTCAAAATAGTTGAGACAAACGGCATTATACTTAGAAAATTAAACTCTATAACATGCTGAAAATGGAACAGAATGTAACGAGCCGTTTTCGAAAAAAAATTCAAAATTTTCAAAATTTTTAATTTTTTGAATAATTTTGTAAATTAAATTTCAAAATAGTTGAGACAAACGGCATTATACTAAGAAAAAGAAACTCTATAACATGCTAAAATTTGAACAAAATGTAACAAGCCGTTTTCGAAAAAAAATTTCAAAATTTTTAATTTTTTGAATAATTTTGTAAATTAAAATTCAAAATAGTTGAGACAAACGGCATTATACTTAGAAAAATAAACTCTATAACATGCTGAAAATGGAACAAAATGTAACGAGCCGTTTTCGAAAAAAAATTCAAAATTTTCAAAATTTTTAATTTTTTGAATAATTTTGTAAATTTAATTTCAAAATAGTTGAGACAAACGGCATTATACTAAGAAAAACAAACTCTATAACATGCTAAAATTTGAACAAAATGTAACAAGCCGTTTTCGAAAAAAAATTTCAAAATTTTTAATTTTTTGAATAATTTTGTAAATTAAATTTCAAAATAGTTAAGACAAACGGCATTATACTTAGAAAAATAAACTCTATAACATGCTAAAATTTGAACAAAATGTAACAAGCCGTTTTCAAAAAAAAATTTCAAAATTTTTAAGTTTTTGAATAATTTTGTAAATTAACATTCAAAATAGTTGAGACAAACGGCAATATACTTAGAAAAATAAACTCTATAACATGCTGAAAATGGAACAAAATGTAACGAGCCGTTTTCGAAAAAAAATTTCAAAATTTTTAATTTTTTGAATAATTTTGTAAATTAAATTTCAAAATAGTTAAGACAAACGGCATTATACTTAGAAAAACAAACTCTATAACATGCTAAAATTTGAACAAAATGTAACAAGCCGTTTTCAAAAAAAAATTTCAAAATTTTTAATTTTTTGAATAATTTTGTAAATTAACATTCAAAATAGTTAAGACAAACGGCATTATACTTAGAAAAATAAACTCTATAACATGCTTATATTTGAATAAAATCTAACAAGCCGTTTTCAAAAAAAAATTTCAAAATTTTTAAGTTTGTGAATAATTTTGTAAATTAACATTCAAAATAGTTGAGACAAACGGCATTATACTTAGAAAAATAAACTCTATAACATACTGAAAATGGAACAAAATGTAACGAGCCGTTTTCGAAAAAAAATTCAAAATTTTCAAAATTTTTAATTTTTTGAATAATTTTGTAAATTAAATTTCAAAATAGTTGAGACAAACGGCATTATACTTAGAAAAATAAACTCTATAACATGCTGAAAATGGAACAGAATGTAACGAGCCGTTTTCGAAAAAAAATTCAAAATTTTCAAAATTTTTAATTTTTTGAATAACTTTGTATATTAAATTTCAAAATAGTTGAGACAAACGGCATTACACTAAGAAAAATAAACTCTATAACATACTAAAATTTGAACAAAATCGTAAGAGCCGTTTTCGAGAAAAATTTTCAAAATTTTTAATTTTTTGAATAACTTTGTATATTAAATTTCAAAATAGTTGAGACAAACGGCATTATACTAAGAAAAAAAGGCTATATACTCTTTGCACTTTTTTCGACAGAAAAATCGATTTTCTTAAAACTACAGCAAATGGCTTCAAACTTCTTATACACGTTAGTTACGAGCAAGTTAAGGATTATTAGCCCCTAAATACGATTTTTAATTTTTCGTGAAAAATGGGAAAAGTACAAAGGCTATAGTCTTTGCACTTTTTTCGACAAAAAAATCGATTTTCTTAAAACTACAGCAAATGGCTTCAAACTTCTTATACACATTAGTTATGAGCGAATTAAGGATTATTAGCCCCTAAATACGATTTTTAATTTTTCGTGAAAAATGGGAAAAGTACAAAGGCTATAGTCTTTGCACTTTTTTCGACAAAAAAATCGATTTTCTTAAAACTACAGCAAATGGCTTCAAACTTCTTATACACATTAGTTACGAGCAAGTTAAGGATTATTAGCCCCTAAATACAATTTTTAATTTTTCGCGAAAAATGAGAAAAGTACAAAGGCTATAGTCTTTGCACTTTTTTCGACAAAAAAATCGATTTTCTTAAAACTACAGCAAATGGCTTCAAACTTCTCATACACGTTAGTTATGAGCAAATTAAGGATTATTAGCCCCTAAACACGATTTTTAATTTTTTGAACAACTTTGTAAATTAAATTTTAAAATAGTTGAGACAAACGGCATTATACTAAGAAAAACAAACTCTATAACATGCTAAAATTTGAACAAAATGTAACAAGCCGTTTTCGAAAAAAAATTTCAAAATTTTTAATTTTTTGAATAATTTTGTAAATTAAATTTCAAAATAGTTAAGACAAACGGCATTATACTTAGAAAAATAAACTCTATAACATGCTAAAATTTGAACAAAATGTAACAGGCCGTTTTCGAAAAAAAATTTCAAAATTTTTAATTTTTTGAATAATTTTGTAAATTAAATTTCAAAATAGTTAAGACAAACGGCATTATACTTAGAAAAACAAACTCTATAACATGCTAAAATTTGAACAAAATGTAACAAGCCGTTTTCGAAAAAAAATTTCAAAATTTTTAATTTTTTGAATAATTTTGTAAATTAAATTTCAAAATAGTTAAGACAAACTGCA
Organism: Elmis aenea; assembly: GCA_947652605.1. Taxonomy (NCBI): domain Eukaryota; kingdom Metazoa; phylum Arthropoda; class Insecta; order Coleoptera; family Elmidae; genus Elmis; species Elmis aenea. The sequence goes on from OX393579.1 coordinate 58,336,617, forward strand.
TTATACTTAGAAAAATAAACTCTATAACATGCTAAAATTTGAACAAAATGTAACAAGCCGTTTTCGAAAAAAAATTTCAAAATTTTTAATTTTTTGAATAATTTTGTAAATTAAATTTCAAAATAGTTAAGACAAACGGCATTATACTTAGAAAAATAAACTCTATAACATGCTTATATTTGAACAAAATGTAACAAGCCGTTTTCAAAAAAAATTTCAAAATTTTTAAGTTTGTGAATAATTTTGTAAATTAACATTCAAAATAGTTGAGACAAACGGCATTATACTTAGAAAAATAAACTCTATAACATACTGAAAATGGAACAAAATGTAACGAGCCGTTTTCGAAAAAAAATTCAAAATTTTCAAAATTTTTAATTTTTTGAATAATTTTGTAAATTAAATTTCAAAATAGTTGAGACAAACGGCATTATACTTAGAAAAATAAACTCTATAACATGCTGAAAATGGAACAGAATGTAACGAGCCGTTTTCGAAAAAAAATTCAAAATTTTCAAAATTTTTAATTTTTTGAATAATTTTGTAAATTAAATTTCAAAATAGTTGAGACAAACGGCATTATACTAAGAAAAAGAAACTCTATAACATGCTAAAATTTGAACAAAATGTAACAAGCCGTTTTCGAACCAAAAATTCAAAATTTTTAATTTTTTGAATAATTTTGTAAATTAAAATTCAAAATAGTTGAGACAAACGGCAATATACTTAGAAAAATAAACTCTATAACATGCTGAAAATGGAACAAAATGTAACGAGCCGTTTTCGAAAAAAAAATTCAAAATTTTCAAAATTTTTAATTTTTTGAATAATTTTGTAAATTAAATTTCAAAATAGTTGAGACAAACGGCATTATACTAAGAAAAACAAACTCTATAACATGCTAAAATTTGAACAAAATGTAACAAGCCGTTTTCGAAAAAAAATTTCAAAATTTTTAATTTTTTGAATAATTTTGTAAATTAAATTTCAAAATAGTTAAGACAAACGGCATTATACTTAGAAAAATAAACTCTATAACATACTAAAATTTGAACAAAATGTAACAAGCCGTTTTCAAAAAAAAATTTCAAAATTTTTAAGTTTTTGAATAATTTTGTAAATTAACATTCAAAATAGTTGAGACAAACGGCATTATACTTAGAAAAATAAACTCTATAACATGCTGAAAATGGAACAGAATGTAACGAGCCGTTTTCGAAAAAAAATTCAAAATTTTTAAAATTTTTAATTTTTTGAATAATTTTGTAAATTAAATTTCAAAATAGTTGAGACAAACGGCATTATACTAAGAAAAATAAACTCTATAACATGCTAAAATTTGAACAAAATGTAACAAGCCGTTTTCGAAAAAAAATTTCAAAATTTTTAATTTTTTGAATAATTTTGTAATATAAATTTCAAAATAGTTGAGACAAACGGCATTATACTTAGAAAAATAAACTCTATAACATGCTAAAAATGGAACAGAATGTAACGAGCCGTTTTCGAAAAAAAATTCAAAATTTTCAAAATTTTTAATTTTTTGAATAATTTTGTAAATTAAATTTCAAAATAGTTGAGACAAACGGCATTATACTAAGAAAAACAAACTCTATAACATGCTAAAATTTGAACAAAATGTAACAAGCCGTTTTCGAAAAAAAATTTCAAAATTTTTAATTTTTTGAATAATTTTGTAAATTAAATTTCAAAATAGTTAAGACCAACGGCATTATACTTAGAAAAATAAACTCTATAACATGCTAAAATTTGAACAAAATGTAACAAGCCGTTTTCAAAAAAAAATTTCAAAATTTTTAAGTTTTTGAATAATTTTGTAAATTAACATTCAAAATAGTTGAGACAAACGGCATTATACTTAGAAAAATAAACTTTATAACATGCTGAAAATAGAACAAAATGTAACGAGCCGTTTTCGAAAAAAAATTCAAAATTTTCAAAATTTTTAATTTTTTGAATAATTTTGTAAATTAAATTTCAAAATAGTTGAGACAAACGGCATTATACTAAGAAAAATAAACTCTATAACATGCTGAAAATGGAACAAAATTTAACGAGCCGTTTTCGAAAAAAAATTCAAAATTTTCAAAATTTTTAATTTTTTGAATAATTTTGTAAATTAAATTTCAAAATAGTTAAGACAAACGGCATTATACTTAGAAAAATAAACTCTATAACATGCTGAAAATGGAACAAAATGTAACGAGCCGTTTTCGAAAAAAAATTCAAAATTTTCAAAATTTTCAATTTTTTGAATAATTTTGTAAATTAAATTTCAAAATAGTTAAGACAAACGGCATTATACTAAGAAAAACAAACTCTATAACATGCTAAAATTTGAACAAAATCGTAAGAGCCGTTTTCGAGAAAAATTTTCAAAATTTTTAATTTTTTGAATAACTTTGTATATTAAATTTCAAAATAGTTGAGACAAACGGCATTATACTAAGAAAAATAAACTCTATAACATACTAAAATTTGAACAAAATCGTAAGAGCCGTTTTCGAGAAAAATTTGAAAATTTTTAATTTTATGAATAACTTTGTATATTAAATTTTAAAATAGTTGAGACAAACGGCATTATACTAAGAAAAACAAACTCTATAACATGCTAAAATTTAAACAAAATGTAACAAGCCGTTTTCGAAAAAAAATTTCAAAGTTTTTACTTTTTTGAATAATTTTGTAAATTAAATTTCAAAATAGTTGAGACAAACGGCATTATACTAAGAAAAACAAACTCTATAACATGCTAAAATTTGAACAAAATGTAACAAGCCGTTTTCGAAAAAAAATTTCAAAATTTTTAATTTTTTGAATAATTTTGTAAATTAAATTTCAAAATAGTTAAGACAAACGGCATTATACTTAGAAAAACAAACTCTATAACATGCTAAAATTTGAACAAAATGTAACAAGCCGTTTTCGAAAAAAAATTTCAAAATTTTTAATTTTTTGAATAATTTTGTAAATTAACATTCAAAATAGTTAAGACAAACGGCATTATACTTAGAAAAATAAACTCTATAACATGCTACAATTTGAATAAAATGTAACAAGCCGTTTTCAAAAAAAAATTTTAAAATTTTTAAGTTTGTGAATAATTTTGTAAATTAACATTCAAAATAGTTGAGACAAACGGCATTATACTTAGAAAAATAAACTCTATAACATACTGAAAATGGAACAAAATGTAACGAGCCGTTTTCGAAAAAAAATTCAAAATTTTCAAAATTTTTAGTTTTTTGAATAATTTTGTAAATTAAATTTCAAAATAGTTGAGACAAACGGCATTATACTTAGAAAAATAAACTCTATAACATGCTGAAAATGGAACAGAATGTAACGAGCCGTTTTCGAAAAAAAATTCAAAATTTTCAAAATTTTTAATTTTTTGAATAATTTTGTAAATTAAAGTTCAAAATAGTTGAGACAAACGGCAATATACTTAGAAAAATAAACTCTATAACATACTGAAAATGGAACAAAATGTAACGAGCCGTTTTCGAAAAAAAATTCAAAATTTTCAAAATTTTTAATTTTTTGAATAATTTTGTAAATTAAATTTCAAAATAGTTGAGACAAACGGCATTATACTTAGAAAAATAAACTCTATAACATGCTGAAAATGGAACAGAATGTAACGAGCCGTTTTCGAAAAAAAATTCAAAATTTTCAAACTTTTTAATTTTTTGAATAATTTTGTAAATTAAATTTCAAAATAGTTGAGACCAACGGCATTATACTAAGAAAAATAAACTCTATAACATGCTGAAAATGGAACAAAATTTAACGAGCCGTTTTCGAAAAAAAATTCAAAATTTTCAAAATTTTTAATTTTTTGAATAATTTTGTAAATTAAATTTCAAAATAGTTAAGACAAACGGCATTATACTTAGAAAAATAAACTCTATAACATGCTGAAAATGGAACAAAATTTAACGAGCCGTTTTCGAAAAAAAATTCAAAATTTTCAAAATTTTTAATTTTTTGAATAATTTTGTAAATTAAATTTCAAAATAGTTAAGACAAACGGCATTATACTAAGAAAAACAAACTCTATAACATGCTAAAATTTGAACAAAATCGTAAGAGCCGTTTTCGAGAAAAATTTTCAAAATTTTTAATTTTTTGAATAACTTTGTATATTAAATTTCAAAATAGTTGAGACAAACGGCATTATACTAAGAAAAATAAACTCTATAACATACTAAAATTTGAACAAAATCGTAAGAGCCGTTTTCGAGAAAAATTTGAAAATTTTTAATTTTATGAATAACTTTGTATATTAAATTTTAAAATAGTTGAGACAAACGGCATTATACTAAGAAAAACAAACTCTATAACATGCTAAAATTTAAACAAAATGTAACAAGCCGTTTTCGAAAAAAAATTTCAAAGTTTTTAGTTTTTTGAATAATTTTGTAAATTAAATTTCAAAATAGTTGAGACAAACGGCATTATACTAAGAAAAACAAACTCTATAACATGCTAAAATTTGAACAAAATGTAACAAGCCGTTTTCGAAAAAAAATTTCAAAATTTTTAATTTTTTGAATAATTTTGTAAATTAAATTTCAAAATAGTTAAGACAAACGGCATTATACTTAGAAAAACAAACTCTATAACATGCTAAAATTTGAACCAAATGTAACAAGCCGTTTTCGAAAAAAAATTTCAAAATTTTTAATTTTTTGAATAATTTTGTAAATTAACATTCAAAATAGTTAAGACAAACGGCATTATACTTAGAAAAATAAACTCTATAACATGCTACAATTTGAATAAAATGTAACAAGCCGTTTTCAAAAAAAAATTTCAAAATTTTTAAGTTTGTGAATAATTTTGTAAACTAACATTCAAAATAGTTGAGACAAACGGCATTATACTTAGAAAAATAAACTCTATAACATACTGAAAATGGAACAAAATGTAACGAGCCGTTTTCGAAAAAAAATTCAAAATTTTCAAAATTTTTAATTTTTTGAATAATTTTGTAAATTAAATTTCAAAATAGTTGAGACAAACGGCATTATACTTAGAAAAATAAACTCTATAACATGCTGAAAATGGAACAGAATGTAACGAGCTGTTTTCGAAAAAAAATTCAAAATTTTTAAAATTTTTAATTTTTTGAATAATTTTGTAAATTAAAGTTCAAAATAGTTGAGACAAACGGCATTATACTAAGAAAAACAAACTCTATAACATGCTAAAATTTGAACAAAATGTAACAAGCCGTTTTCGAAAAAAAAATTTCAAAATTTTTAATTTTTTGAATAATTTTGTAAATTAAAATTCAAAATAGTTGAGACAAACGGCATTATACTTAGAAAAATAAACTCTATAACATGCTGAAAATGGAACAAAATGAAACGAGCCGTTTCGAAAAAAAATTCAAAATTTTCAAAATTTTTAATTTTTTGAATAATTTTGTAAATTAAATTTAAAAATAGTTGAGACAAACGGCAATATACTAAGAAAAACAAACTCTATAACATGCTAAAATTTGAACAAAATGTAACAAGCCGTTTTCGAAAAAAAATTTCAAAATTTTTAATTTTTTGAATAATTTTGTAAATTAAATTTCAAAATAGTTAAGACAAACGGCATTATACTAAGAAAAATAAACTCTATAACATGCTAAAATTTGAACAAAATGTAACAAGCCGTTTTCGAAAAAAAATTTCAAAATTTTTAATTTTTTGAATAATTTTGTAATATAAATTTCAAAATAGTTTAGACAAACGGCATTATACTTAGAAAAATAAACTCTATAACATGCTAAAAATGGAACAAAATGTAACGAGCCGTTTTCGAAAAAAAATTCAAAATTTTCAAAATTTTTAATTTTTTGAATAATTTTGTAAATTAAATTTCAAAATAGTTGAGACAAACGGCATTATACTAAGAAAAATAAACTCTATAACATACTAAAATTTGAACAAAATCGTAAGAGCCGTTTTCGAGAAAAATTTGAAAATTTTTAATTTTATGAATAACTTTGTATATTAAATTTTAAAATAGTTGAGACAAACGGCATTATACTAAGAAAAACAAACTCTATAACATGCTAAAATTTAAACAAAATGTAACAAGCCGTTTTCGAAAAAAAATTTCAAAGTTTTTACTTTTTTGAATAATTTTGTAAATTAAATTTCAAAATAGTTGAGACAAACGGCATTATACTAAGAAAAACAAACTCTATAACATGCTAAAATTTGAACAAAATGTAACAAGCCGTTTTCGAAAAAAAATTTCAAAATTTTTAATTTTTTGAATAATTTTGTAAATTAAATTTCAAAATAGTTAAGACAAACGGCATTATACTTAGAAAAACAAACTCTATAACATGCTAAAATTTGAACAAAATGTAACAAGCCGTTTTCGAAAAAAAATTTCAAAATTTTTAATTTTTTGAATAATTTTGTAAATTAACATTCAAAATAGTTAAGACAAACGGCATTATACTTAGAAAAATAAACTCTATAACATGCTACAATTTGAATAAAATGTAACAAGCCGTTTTCAAAAAAAAATTTCAAAATTTTTAAGTTTGTGAATAATTTTGTAAATTAACATTCAAAATAGTTGAGACAAACGGCATTATACTTAGAAAAATAAACTCTATAACATACTGAAAATGGAACAAAATGTAACCAGCCGTTTTCGAAAAAAAATTCAAAATTTTCAAAATTTTTAATTTTTTGAATAATTTTGTAAATTAAATTTCAAAATAGTTGAGACAAACGGCATTATACTTAGAAAAATAAACTCTATAACATGCTGAAAATGGAACAGAATGTAACGAGCCGTTTTCGAAAAAAAATTCAAAATTTTCAAAATTTTTAATTTTTTGAATAATTTTGTAAATTAAAGTTCAAAATAGTTGAGACAAACGGCATTATACTAAGAAAAACAAACTCGATAACATGCTAAAATTTGAACAAAATGTAACAAGCCGTTTTCGAAAAAAAATTTCAAAATTTTTAATTTTTTGAATAATTTTGTAAATTAAAATTCAAAATAGTTGAGACAAACGGCATTATACTTAGAAAAATAAACTCTATAACATGCTGAAAATGGAACAAAATGAAACGAGCCGTTTTCGAAAAAAAATTCAAAATTTTCAAAATTTTTAATTTTTTGAATAATTTTGTAAATTAAATTTCAAAATAGTTGAGACAAACGGCAATATACTAAGAAAAACAAACTCTATAACATGCTAAAATTTGAACAAAATGTAACAAGCCGTTTTCGAAAAAAAATTTCAAAATTTTTAATTTTTTGAATAATTTTGTAAATTAAATTTCAAAATAGTTAAGACAAACGGCATTATACTAAGAAAAATAAACTCTATAACATGCTAAAATTTGAACAAAATGTAACAAGCCGTTTTGGAAAAAAAATTTCAAAATTTTTAATTTTTTGAATAATTTTGTAATATAAATTTCAAAATAGTTTAGACAAACGGCATTATACTTAGAAAAATAAACTCTATAACATGCTAAAAATGGAACAAAATGTAACGAGCCGTTTTCGAAAAAAAATTCAAAATTTTAAAAATTTTTAATTTTTTGAATATATTTGTAAATTAAATTTCAAAATAGTTGAGACAAACGGCATTATACTAAGAAAAACAAACTCTATAACATGCTAAAATTTGAACAAAATGTAACGAGCCGTTTTCGAAAAAAAATTTCAAAATTTTTAATTTTTTGAATTATTTTGTAAATTAAATTTCAAAATAGTTAAGACAAACGGCATTATACTTAGAAAAATAAACTCTATAACATGCTAAAATTTGAACAAAATGTAACAAGCCGTTTTCAAAAAAAAATTTCAAAATTTTTAAGTTTTTGAATAATTTTGTAAATTAACATTCAAAATAGTTGAGACAAACGGCATTATACTTAGAAAAATAAACTTTATAACATGCTGAAAATAGAACAAAATGTAACGAGCCGTTTTCGAAAAAAAATTCAAAATTTTCAAAATTTTTAATTTTTTGAATAATTTTGTAAATTAAATTTCAAAATAGTTGAGACTAACGGCATTATACTTAGAAAAATAAACTCTATAACATGCTGAAAATGGAACAAAATGTAACGAGCCGTTTTCGAAAAAAAATTCAAAATTTTCAAAATTTTCAATTTTTTGAATTATTTTGTAAATTAAATTTCAAAATAGTTAAGACAAACGGCATTATACTTAGAAAAATAAACTCTATAACATGCTAAAATTTGAACAAAATGTAACAAGCCGTTTTCAAAAAAAAATTTCAAAATTTTTAAGTTTTTGAATAATTTTGTAAATTAACATTCAAAATAGTTAAGACAAACGGCATTATACTTAGAAAAATAAACTTTATAACATGCTGAAAATAGAACAAAATGTAACGAGCCGTTTTCGAAAAAAAATTCAAAATTTTTAATTTTTTGAATAATTTTGTAATATAAATTTCAAAATAGTTTAGACAAGCGGCATTATACTTAGAAAAATAAACTCTATAACATGCTAAAAATGGAACAAAATGTAACGAGCCGTTTTCGAAAAAAAATTCAAAATTTTAAAAATTTTTAATTTTTTGAATAATTTTGTAAATTAAATTTCAAAATAGTTGAGACAAACGGCATTATACTAAGAAAAACAAACTCTATAACATGCTAAAATTTGAACAAAATGTAACGAGCCGTTTTCGAAAAAAAATTTCAAAATTTTTAATTTTTTGAATTATTTTGTAAATTAAATTTCAAAATAGTTAAGACAAACGGCATTATACTTAGAAAAATAAACTCTATAACATGCTAAAATTTGAACAAAATGTAACAAGCCGTTTTCAAAAAAAAATTTCAAAATTTTTAAGTTTTTGAATAATTTTGTAAATTAACATTCAAAATAGTTGAGACAAACGGCATTATACTTAGAAAAATAAACTTTATAACATGCTGAAAATAGAACAAAATGTAACGAGCCGTTTTCGAAAAAAAATTCAAAATTTTCAAAATTTTTAATTTTTTGAATAATTTTGTAAATTAAATTTCAAAATAGTTGAGACAAACGGCATTATACTTAGAAAAATAAACTCTATAACATGCTGAAAATGGAACAAAATGTAACGAGCCGTTTTCGAAAAAAAATTCAAAATTTTCAAAATTTTCAATTTTTTGAATTATTTTGTAAATTAAATTTCAAAATAGTTAAGACAAACGGCATTATACTTAGAAAAATAAACTCTATAACATGCTAAAATTTGAACAAAATGTAACAAGCCGTTTTCAAAAAAAAATTTCAAAATTTTTAAGTTTTTGAATAATTTTGTAAATTAACATTCAAAATAGTTGAGACAAACGGCATTATACTTAGAAAAATAAACTCTATAACATGCTGAAAATGGAACAAAATGTAACGAGCCGTTTTCGAAAAAAAATTCAAAATTTTCAAAATTTTCAATTTTTTGAATTATTTTGTAAATTAAATTTCAAAATAGTTAAGACAAACGGCATTATACTTAGAAAAATAAACTCTATAACATGCTAAAATTTGAACAAAATGTAACAAGCCGTTTTCAAAAAAAAATTTCAAAATTTTTAAGTTTTTGAATAATTTTGTAAATTAACATTCAAAATAGTTGAGACAAACGGCATTATACTTAGAAAAATAAACTTCATAACATGCTGAAAATAGAACAAAATGTAACGAGCCGTTTTCGAAAAAAAATTCAAAATTTTCAAAATTTTTAATTTTTTGAATAATTTTGTAAATTAAATTTCAAAATAGTTGAGACAAACGGCATTATACTTAGAAAAATAAACTCTATAACATGCTGAAAATGGAACAAAATGTAACGAGCCGTTTTCGAAAAAAAATTCAAAATTTTCAAAATTTTCAATTTTTTGAATAATTTTGTAAATTAAATTTCAAAATAGTTAAGACAAACGGCATTATACTAAGAAAAACAAACTCTATAACATGCTAAAATTTGAACAAAATCGTAAGAGCCGTTTTCGAGAAAAATTTTCAAAATTTTTAATTTTTTGAATAACTTTGTATATTAAATTTCAAAATAGTTGAGACAAACGGCATTATACTAAGAAAAATAAACTCTATAACATACTAAAATTTGAACAAAATCGTAAGAGCCGTTTTCGAGAAAAATTTTCAAAATTTTTAATTTTATGAATAACTTTGTATATTAAATTTTAAAATAGTTGAGACAAACGGCATTATACTAAGAAAAAAAGGCTATATACTCTTTGCACTTTTTTCGACAGAAAAATCGATTTTCTTAAAACTACAGCAAATGGCTTCAAACTTCTTATACACGTTAGTTACGAGCAAGTTAAGGATTATTAGCCCCTAAATACGATTTTTAATTTTTCGCGAAAAATGGGAAAAGTACAAAGGCTATAGTCTTTGCACTTTTTTCGACAAAAAAATCGATTTTGTTAAAACTACAGCAAATGGCTTCAAACTTCTTATACACATTAGTTACGATTAGTCAAAATTTTCAAAATTTTTAATTTTTTGAATAATTTTGTAAATTAAATTTCAAAATAGTTGAGACAAACGGCATTATACTTAGAAAAATAAACTCTATAACATGCTGAAAATGGAACAAAATTTAACGAGCCGTTTTCGAAAAAAAATTCAAAATTTTCAAAATTTTTAATTTTTTGAATAATTTTGTAAAATAAATTTCAAAATAGTTGAGACAAACGGCATTATACTAAGAAAAATAAACTCTATAACATACTAAAATTTGAACAAAATCGTAAGAGCCGTTTTCGAGAAAAATTTGAAAATTTTTAATTTTATGAATTACTTTGTATATTCAATTTTAAAATAGTTGAGACAAACGGCATTATACTAAGAAAAACAAACTCTATAACATGCTAAAATTTAAACAAAATGTAACAAGCCGTTTTCGAAAAAAAATTTCAAAGTTTTTACTTTTTTGAATAATTTTGTAAATTAAATTTTAAAATAGTTGAGACAAACGGCATTATACTAAGAAAAACAAACTCTATAACATGCTAAAATTTGAACAAAATGTAACAAGCCGTTTTCGAAAAAAAATTTCAAAATTTTTAATTTTTTGAATAATTTTGTAAATTAAATTTCAAAATAGTTAAGACAAACGGCATTATACTTAGAAAAACAAACTCTATAACATGCTAAAATTTGAACCAAATGTAACAAGCCGTTTTCGAAAAAAAATTTCAAAATTTTTAATTTTTTGAATAATTTTGTAAATTAACATTCAAAATAGTTAAGACAAACGGCATTATACTTAGAAAAATAAACTCTATAACATGCTACAATTTGAATAAAATGTAACAAGCCGTTTTCAAAAAAAAATTTCAAAATTTTTAAGTTTGTGAATAATTTTGTAAATTAACATTCAAAATAGTTGAGACAAACGGCATTATACTTAGAAAAATAAACTCTATAACATACTGAAAATGGAACAAAATGTAACGAGCCGTTTTCGAAAAAAAATTCAAAATTTTCAAAATTTTTAATTTTTTGAATAATTTTGTAAATTAAATTTCAAAATAGTTGAGACAAACGGCATTATACTTAGAAAAATAAACTCTATAACATGCTGAAAATGGAACAGAATGTAACGAGCCGTTTTCGAAAAAAAATTCAAAATTTTCAAAATTTTTAATTTTTTGAATAATTTTGTAAATTAAAGTTCAAAATAGTTGAGAAAAACGGCATTATACTAAGAAAAACAAACTCTATAACATGCTAAAATTTGAACAAAATGTAACAAGCCGTTTTCGAAAAAAAATTTCAAAATTTTTAATTTTTTGAATAATTTTGTAAATTAAAATTCAAAATAGTTGAGACAAACGGCATTATACTTAGAAAAATAAACTCTATAACATGCTGAAAATGGAACAAAATGAAACGAGCCGTTTTCGAAAAAAAATTCAAAATTTTCAAAATTTTTAATTTTTTGAATAATTTTGTAAATTAAATTTCAAAATAGTTTAGACAAACGGCATTATACTTAGAAAAATAAATTCTATAACATGCTAAAAATGGAACAAAATGTAACGAGCCGTTTTCGAAAAAAAATTCAAAATTTTCAAAATTTTTAATTTTTTGAATAATTTTGTAAATTAAATTTCAAAATAGTTGAGACAAACGGCATTATACTAAGAAAAACAAACTCTATAACATGCTAAAATTTGAACAAAATGTAACAAGCCGTTTTCGAAAAAAAATTTCAAAATTTTTAATTTTTTGAATTATTTTGTAAATTAAATTTCAAAATAGTTAAGACAAACGGCATTATACTTAGAAAAATAAACTCTATAACATGCTAAAATTTGAACAAAATGTAACAAGCCGTTTTCAAAAAAAAATTTCAAAATTTTTAAGTTTTTGAATAATTTTGTAAATTAACATTCAAAATAGTTGAGACAAACGGCATTATACTTAGAAAAATAAACTTTATAACATGCTGAAAATAGAACAAAATGTAACGAGCCGTTTTCGAAAAAAAATTCAAAATTTTCAAAATTTTTAATTTTTTGAATAATTTTGTAAATTAAATTTCAAAATAGTTGAGACAAACGGCATTATACTTAGAAAAATAAACTCTATAACATGCTGAAAATGGAACAAAATGTAACGAGCCGTTTTCGAAAAAAAATTCAAAATTTTCAAAATTTTCAATTTTTTGAATAATTTTGTAAATTAAATTTTAAAATAGTTAAGACAAACGGCATTATACTAAGAAAAACAAACTCTATAACATGCTAAAATTTGAACAAAATCGTAAGAGCCGTTTTCGAGAAAAATTTTCAAAATTTTTAATTTTTTGAATAACTTTGTATATTAAATTTCAAAATAGTTGAGACAAACGGCATTATACTAAGAAAAATAAACTCTATAACATACTAAAATTTGAACAAAATCGTAAGAGCCGTTTTCGAGAAAAATTTGAAAATTTTTAATTTTATGAATAACTTTGTATATTAAATTTTAAAATAGTTGAGACAAACGGCATTATACTAAGAAAAAAAGGCTATATACTCTTTGCACTTTTTTCGACAGAAAAATCGATTTTCTTAAAACTACAGCAAATGGCTTCAAACTTCTTATACACGTTAGTTACGAGCAAGTTAAGGATTATTAGCCCCTAAATACGATTTTTAATTTTTCGCGAAAAATGGGAAAAGTACAAAGGCTATAGTCTTTGCACTTTTTTCGACAAAAAAATCGATTTTGTTAAAACTACAGCAAATGGCTTCAAACTTCTTATACACATTAGTTACGATTAGTCAAAATTTTCAAAATTTTTAATTTTTTGAATAATTTTGTAAATTAAATTTCAAAATAGTTGAGACAAACGGCATTATACTTAGAAAAATAAACTCTATAACATGCTGAAAATGGAACAAAATTTAACGAGCCGTTTTCGAAAAAAAATTCAAAATTTTCAAAATTTTTAATTTTTTGAATAATTTTGTAAAATAAATTTCAAAATAGTTGAGACAAACGGCATTATACTAAGAAAAATAAACTCTATAACATACTAAAATTTGAACAAAATCGTAAGAGCCGTTTCGAGAAAAATTTGAAAATTTTTAATTTTATGAATAACTTTGTATATTAAATTTTAAAATAGTTGAGACAAACGGCATTATACTAAGAAAAACAAACTCTATAACATGCTAAAATTTAAACAAAATGTAACAAGCCGTTTTCGAAAAAAAATTTCAAAGTTTTTACTTTTTTGAATAATTTTGTAAATTAAATTTCAAAATAGTTGAGACAAACGGCATTATACTAAGAAAAACAAACTCTATAACATGCTAAAATTTGAACAAAATGTAACAAGCCGTTTTCGAAAAAAAATTTCAAAATTTTTAATTTTTTGAATAATTTTGTAAATTAAATTTCAAAATAGTTAAGACAAACGGCATTATACTTAGAAAAACAAACTCTATAACATGCTAAAATTTGAACAAAATGTAACAAGCCGTTTTCGAAAAAAAATTTCAAAATTTTTAATTTTTTGAATAATTTTGTAAATTAAATTTCAAAATAGTTAAGACAAACGGCATTATACTTAGAAAAACAAACTCTATAACATGCTAAAATTTGAACAAAATGTAACAAGCCGTTTTCGAAAAAAAATTTCAAAATTTTTAATTTTTTGAATAATTTTGTAAATTAACATTCAAAATAGTTAAGACAAACGGCATTATACTTAGAAAAATAAACTCTATAACATGCTACAATTTGAATAAAATGTAACAAGCCGTTTTCAAAAAAAAATTTCAAAATTTTTAAGTTTGTGAATAATTTTGTAAATTAACATTCAAAATAGTTGAGACAAACGGCATTATACTTAGAAAACAAAACTCTATAACATACTGAAAATGGAACAAAATGTAACGAGCCGTTTTCGAAAAAAAATTCAAAATTTTCAAAATTTTTAATTTTTTGAATAATTTTGTAAATTAAAGTTCAAAATAGTTGAGAAAAACGGCAATATACTAAGAAAAACAAACTCTATAACATGCTAAAATTTGAACAAAATGTAACAAGCCGTTTTCGAAAAAAAATTTCAAAATTTTTAATTTTTTGAATAATTTTGTAAATTAAAATTCAAAATAGTTGAGACAAACGGCATTATACTTAGAAAAATAAACTCTATAACATGCTGAAAATGGAACAAAATGAAACGAGCCGTTTTCGAAAAAAAATTCAAAATTTTCAAAATTTTTAATTTTTTGAATAATTTTGTAAATTAAATTTCAAAATAGTTTAGACAAACGGCATTATACTTAGAAAAATAAACTCTATAACATGCTAAAAATGGAACAAAATGTAACGAGCCGTTTTCGAAAAAAAATTCAAAATTTTCAAAATTTTTAATTTTTTGAATAATTTTGTAAATTAAATTTCAAAATAGTTGAGACAAACGGCATTATACTAAGAAAAACAAACTCTATAACATGCTAAAATTTGAACACAATGTAACAAGCCGTTTTCGAAAAAAAATTTCAAAATTTTTAATTTTTTGAATTATTTTGTAAATTAAATTTCAAAATAGTTAAGACAAACGGCATTATACTTAGAAAAATAAACTCTATAACATGCTAAAATTTGAACAAAATGTAACAAGCCGTTTTCAAAAAAAAATTTCAAAATTTTTAAGTTTTTGAATAATTTTGTAAATTAACATTCAAAATAGTTGAGACAAACGGCATTATACTTAGAAAAATAAACTTTATAACATGCTGAAAATAGAACAAAATGTAACGAGCCGTTTTCGACAAAAAATTCAAAATTTTCAAAATTTTTAATTTTTTGAATAATTTTGTAAATTAAATTTCAAAATAGTTGAGACAAACGGCATTATACTTAGAAAAATAAACTCTATAACATGCTGTAAATGGAACAAAATGTAACGAGCCGTTTTCGAAAAAAAATTCAAAATTTTCAAAATTTTTAATTTTTTGAATAATTTTGTAAATTAAATTTCAAAATAGTTAAGACAAACGGCATTATACTAAGAAAAACAAACTCTATAACATGCTAAAATTTGAACAAAATCGTAAGAGCCGTTTTCGAGAAAAATTTTCAAAATTTTTAATTTTTT
This sequence comes from Elmis aenea, assembly GCA_947652605.1. Lineage (NCBI taxonomy): Eukaryota > Metazoa > Arthropoda > Insecta > Coleoptera > Elmidae > Elmis > Elmis aenea. Next base: position 58,352,269 of record OX393579.1, read on the forward strand.
GAATAACTTTGTATATTAAATTTCAAAATAGTTGAGACAAACGGCATTATACTAAGAAAAATAAACTCTATAACATACTAAAATTTGAACAAAATCGTAAGAGCCGTTTTCGAGAAAAATTTTCAAAATTTTTAATTTTATGAATAACTTTGTATATTAAATTTTAAAATAGTTGAGACAAACGGCATTATACTAAGAAAAAAAGGCTATATACTCTTTGCACTTTTTTCGACAGAAAAATCGATTTTCTTAAAACTACAGCAAATGGCTTCAAACTTCTTATACACGTTAGTTACGAGCAAGTTAAGGATTATTAGCCCCTAAATACGATTTTTAATTTTTCGCGAAAAATGGGAAAAGTACAAAGGCTATAGTCTTTGCACTTTTTTCGACAAAAAAATCGATTTTGTTAAAACTACAGCAAATGGCTTCAAACTTCTTATACACATTAGTTACGATTAGTCAAAATTTTCAAAATTTTTAATTTTTTGAATAATTTTGTAAATTAAATTTCAAAATAGTTGAGACAAACGGCATTATACTTAGAAAAATAAACTCTATAACATGCTGAAAATGGAACAAAATTTAACGAGCCGTTTTCGAAAAAAAATTCAAAATTTTCAAAATTTTTAATTTTTTGAATAATTTTGTAAAATAAATTTCAAAATAGTTGAGACAAACGGCATTATACTAAGAAAAATAAACTCTATAACATACTAAAATTTGAACAAAATCGTAAGAGCCGTTTTCGAGAAAAATTTGAAAATTTTTAATTTTATGAATAACTTTGTATATTAAATTTTAAAATAGTTGAGACAAACGGCATTATACTAAGAAAAACAAACTCTATAACATGCTAAAATTTAAACAAAATGTAACAAGCCGTTTTCGAAAAAAAATTTCAAAGTTTTTACTTTTTTGAATAATTTTGTAAATTAAATTTCAAAATAGTTGAGACAAACGGCATTATACTAAGAAAAACAAACTCTATAACATGCTAAAATTTGAACAAAATGTAACAAGCCGTTTTCGAAAAAAAATTTCAAAATTTTTAATTTTTTGAATAATTTTGTAAATTAAATTTCAAAATAGTTAAGACAAACGGCATTATACTTAGAAAAACAAACTCTATAACATGCTAAAATTTGAACAAAATGTAACAAGCCGTTTTCGAAAAAAAATTTCAAAATTTTTAATTTTTTGAATAATTTTGTAAATTAACATTCAAAATAGTTAAGACAAACGGCATTATACTTAGAAAAATAAACTCTATAACATGCTACAATTTGAATAAAATGTAACAAGCCGTTTTCAAAAAAAAATTTCAAAATTTTTAAGTTTGTGAATAATTTTGTAAATTAACATTCAAAATAGTTGAGACAAACGGCATTATACTTAGAAAAATAAACTCTATAAGATGCTGAAAATGGAACAAAATGTAACGAGCCGTTTTCGAAAAAAAATTCAAAATTTTCAAAATTTTCAATTTTTTGAATAATTTTGTAAATTAAATTTCAAAATAGTTAAGACAAACGGCATTATACTAAGAAAAACAAACTCTATAACATGCTAAAATTTGAACAAAATCGTAAGAGCCGTTTTCGAGAAAAATTTTCAAAATTTTTAATTTTTTGAATAACTTTGTATATTAAATTTCAAAATAGTTGAGACAAACGGCATTATACTTAGAAAAACAAACTCTATAACATGCTAAAATTTGAACAAAATGTAAAAAGCCGTTTTCGAAAAAAAATTTCAAAATTTTTAATTTTTTGAATTATTTTGTAAATTAAATTTCAAAATAGTTAAGACAAACGGCATTATACTTAGAAAAATAAACTCTATAACATGCTAAAATTTGAACAAAATGTAACAAGCCGTTTTCAAAAAAAAATTTCAAAATTTTTAAGTTTTTGAATAATTTTGTAAATTAACATTCAAAATAGTTGAGACAAACGGCATTATACTTAGAAAAATAAACTTTATAACATGCTGAAAATAGAACAAAATGTAACGAGCCGTTTTCAAAAAAAAATTCAAAATTTTCAAAATTTTTAATTTTTTGAATAATTTTGTAAATTAAATTTCAAAATAGTTGAGACAAACGGCATTATACTTAGAAAAATAAACTCTATAACATGCTGAAAATGGAACAAAATTTAACGAGCCGTTTTCGAAAAAAAATTCAAAATTTTCAAAATTTTTAATTTTTTGAATAATTTTGTAAATTAAATTTCAAAATAGTTGAGACAAACGGCATTATACTTAGAAAAATAAACTCTATAACATGCTGAAAATGGAACAAAATGTAACGAGCCGTTTTCGAAAAAAAATTCAAAATTTTCAAAATTTTCAATTTTTTGAATAATTTTGTAAATTAAATTTCAAAATAGTTAAGACAAACGGCATTATACTAAGAAAAACAAACTCTATAACATGCTAAAATTTGAACAAAATCGTAAGAGCCGTTTTCGAGAAAAATTTTCAAAATTTTTAATTTTTTGAATAACTTTGTATATTAAATTTCAAAATAGTTGAGACAAACGGCATTATACTAAGAAAAATAAACTCTATAACATACTAAAATTTGAACAAAATCGTAAGAGCCGTTTTCGAGAAAAATTTGAAAATTTTTAATTTTATGAATAACTTTGTATATTAAATTTTAAAATAGTTGAGACAAACGGCATTATACTAAGAAAAAAAGGCTATATACTCTTTGCACTTTTTTCGACAGAAAAATCGATTTTCTTAAAACTACAGCAAATGGCTTCAAACTTCTTATACACGTTAGTTACGAGCAAGTTAAGGATTATTAGCCCCTAAATACGATTTTTAATTTTTCGCGAAAAATGGGAAAAGTACAAAGGCTATAGTCTTTGCACTTTTTTCGACAAAAAAATCGATTTTGTTAAAACTACAGCAAATGGCTTCAAACTTCTTATACACATTAGTTACGAGCAAGTTAAGGATTATTAGCCCCTAAATACAATTTTTAATTTTTCGCGAAAAATGAGAAAAGTACAAAGTCTATAGTCTTTGCACTTTTTTCGACAAAAAAATCGATTTTCTTAAAACTACAGCAAATGGCTTCAAACTTCTTATACACGTTAGTTATGAGAAAATTAAGGATTATTAGCCCCTAAATACGATTTTTAATTTTTTGAACAACTTTGTAAATTAAATTTCAAAATAGTTGAGACAAACGGCATTATACTAAGAAAAATAAACTCTATAACATACTAAAATTTGAACAAAATCGTAAGAGCCGTTTTCGAGAAAAATTTTCAAAATTTTTAATTTTTTGAATAACTTTGTATATTAAATTTCAAAATAGTTGAGACAAACGGCATTATACTAAGAAAAATAAACTCTATAACATACTAAAATTTGAACAAAATCGTAAGAGCCGTTTTCGAGAAATATTTGAAAATTTTTAATTTTATGAATAACTTTGTATATTAAATTTTAAAATAGTTGAGACAAACGGCATTATACTAAGAAAAAAAGGCTATATACTCTTTGCACTTTTTTCGACAGAAAAATCGATTTTCTTAAAACTACAGCAAATGGCTTCAAACTTCTTATACACGTTAGTTATGAGAAAATTAAGGATTATTAGCCCCTAAATACGATTTTTAATTTTTTGAACAACTTTGTAAATTAAATTTCAAAATAGTTGAGACAAACGGCATTATACTAAGAAAAATAAACTCTATAACATACTAAAATTTGAACAAAATCGTAAGAGCCGTTTTCGAGAAAAATTTTCAAAATTTTTAATTTTTTGAATAACTTTGTATATTAAATTTCAAAATAGTTGAGACAAACGGCATTATACTAAGAAAAATAAACTCTATAACATACTAAAATTTGAACAAAATCGTAAGAGCCGTTTTCGAGAAAACTTTTCAAAATTTTTAATTTTTTGAATAACTTTGTATATTAAATTTCAAAATAGTTGAGACAAACGGCATTATACTAAAAAAAATAAACTCTATAACATACTAAAATTTGAACAAAATCGTAAGAGCCGTTTTCGAGAAAAATTTTCAAAATTTTTAATTTTTTGAATAATTTTGTAAATTAAATTTTAAAGTAGTTGAGACAAACGGCATTATACTTAGAAAAATAAACTCTATAACATGCTAAAAATAGAACAAAATGTAACGAGCCGTTTTCGAAAAAAAATTCAAAACTTTTCAAATTTTTTAATTTTTTGAATAATTTTGTAAATTAAATTTCAAAATAGTTGAGACATACGGCATTATACTAAGAAAAGCAAACTCTATAACATGCTAAAATTTGAACAAAATCGTAAGAGCCGTTTTCGAGAAAAATTTTCAAAATTTTTAATTTTTTGAATAACTTTGTATATTAAATTTCAAAATAGTTGAGACAAACGGCATTATACTAAGAAAAATAAACTCTATAACATACTAAAATTTGAACAAAATCGTAAGAGCCGTTTTCGAGAAAAAGTTTCAAAATTTTTAATTTTTTGAATAACTTTGTATATTAAATTTCAAAATAGTTGAGACAAACGGCATTATACTAAGAAAAAAAGGCTATATACTCTTTGCACTTTTTTCGACAGAAAAATCGATTTTCTTAAAACTACAGCAAATGGCTTCAAACTTCTTATACACGTTAGTTACGAGCAAGTTAAGGATTATTAGCCCCTAAATACGATTTTTAATTTTTCGTGAAAAATGGGAAAAGTACAAAGGCTATAGTCTTTGCACTTTTTTCGACAAAAAAATCGATTTTCTTAAAACTACAGCAAATGGCTTCAAACTTCTTATACACATTAGTTATGAGCGAATTAAGGATTATTAGCCCCTAAATACGATTTTTAATTTTTCGCGAAAAATGAGAAAAGTACAAAGGCTATAGTCTTTGCACTTTTTTCGACAAAAAAATCGATTTTCTTAAAACTACAGCAAATGGCTTCAAACTTCTTATACACGTTAGTTATGAGCAAATTAAGGATTATTAGCCCCTAAACACGATTTTTAATTTTTTGAACAACTTTGTAAATTAAATTTCAAAATAGTTGAGACAAACGGCATTATACTAAGAAAAACAAACTCTATAACATGCTAAAATTTGAACAAAATGTAACAAGCTGTTTTCGAAAAAAAATTTCAAAGTTTTTACTTTTTTGAATAATTTTGTAAATTAAATTTCAAAATAGTTGAGACAAACGGCATTATACTAAGAAAAACAAACTCTATAACATGCTAAAATTTGAACAAAATGTAACAAGCCGTTTTCGAAAAAAAATTTCAAAATTTTTAATTTTTTGAATAATTTTGTAAATTAAATTTCAAAATAGTTGAGACAAACGGCAATTTACTAAGAAAAATAAACTCTATAACATGCTGAAAATGGAACAAAATTTAACGAGCCGTTTTCGAAAAAAAATTCAAAATTTTCAAAATTTTTAATTTTTTGAATAATTTTGTAAATTAAATTTCAAAATAGTTAAGACAAACGGCATTATACTTAGAAAAATAAACTCTATAACATGCTGAAAATGGAACAAAATGTAACGAGCCGTTTTCGAAAAAAAATTCAAAATTTTCAAAATTTTTAATTTTTTGAATAATTTTGTAAATTAAATTTCAAAATAGTTAAGACAAACGGCATTATACTAAGAAAAACAAACTCTATAACATGCTAAAATTTGAACAAAATCGTAAAAGCCGTTTTCGAGAAAAATTTTCAAAATTTTTAATTTTTTGAATAACTTTGTATATTAAATTTCAAAATAGTTGAGACAAACGGCATTATACTAAGAAAAATAAACTCTATAACATACTAAAATTTGAACAAAATCGTAAGAGCCGTTTTCGAGAAAAATTTGAAAATTTTTAATTTTATGAATAACTTTGTATATTAAATTTTAAAATAGTTGAGACAAACGGCATTATACTAAGAAAAACAAACTCTATAACATGCTAAAATTTAAACAAAATGTAACAAGCCGTTTTCGAAAAAAAATTTCAAAGTTTTTACTTTTTTGAATAATTTTGTAAATTAAATTTCAAAATAGTTGAGACAAACGGCATTATACTAAGAAAAACAAACTCTATAACATGCTAAAATTTGAACAAAATGTAACAAGCCGTTTTCGAAAAAAAATTTCAAAATTTTTAATTTTTTGAATAATTTTGTAAATTAAATTTCAAAATAGTTAAGACAAACGGCATTATACTTAGAAAAACAAACTCTATAACATGCTAAAATTTGAACAAAATGTAACAAGCCGTTTTCGAAAAAAAATTTCAAAATTTTTAATTTTTTGAATAATTTTGTAAATTAACATTCAAAATAGTTAAGACAAACGGCATTATACTTAGAAAAATAAACTCTATAACATGCTACAATTTGAATAAAATGTAACAAGCCGTTTTCAAAAAAAAATTTCAAAATTTTTAAGTTTGTGAATAATTTTGTAAATTAACATTCAAAATAGTTGAGACAAACGGCATTATACTTAGAAAAATAAACTCTATAACATACTGAAAATGGAACAAAATGTAACGAGCCGTTTTCGAAAAAAAATTCAAAATTTTCAAAATTTTTAATTTTTTGAATAATTTTGTAAATTAAATTTCAAAATAGTTGAGACAAACGGCATTATACTTAGAAAAATAAACTCTATAACATGCTGAAAATGGAACAGAATGTAACGAGCCGTTTTCGAAAAAAAATTCAAAATTTTCAAAATTTTTAATTTTTTGAATAATTTTGTAAATTAAAGTTCAAAATAGTTGAGACAAACGGCATTATACTAAGAAAAACAAACTCTATAACATGCTAAAATTTGAACAAAATGTAACAAGCCGTTTTCGAAAAAAAATTTCAAAATTTTTAATTTTTTGAATAATTTTGTAAATTAAATTTCAAAATAGTTGAGACAAACGGCATTATACTAAGAAAAATAAACTCTATAACATGCTGAAAATGGAACAAAATTTAACGAGCCGTTTTCGAAAAAAAATTCAAAATTTTCAAAATTTTTAATTTTTTGAATAATTTTGTAAATTAAATTTCAAAATAGTTAAGACAAACGGCATTATACTTAGAAAAATAAACTCTATAACATGCTGAAAATGGAACAAAATGTAACGAGCCGTTTTCGAAAAAAAATTCAAAATTTTCAAAATTTTCAATTTTTTGAATAATTTTGTAAATTAAATTTCAAAATAGTTAAGACAAACGGCATTATACTAAGAAAAACAAACTCTATAACATGCTAAAATTTGAACAAAATCGTAAGAGCCGTTTTCGAGAAAAATTTTCAAAATTTTTAATTTTTTGAATAACTTTGTATATTAAATTTCAAAATAGTTGAGACAAACGGCATTATACTAAGAAAAATAAACTCTATAACATACTAAAATTTGAACAAAATCGTAAGAGCCGTTTTCGAGAAAAATTTGAAAATTTTTAATTTTATGAATAACTTTGTATATTAAATTTTAAAATAGTTGAGACAAACGGCATTATACTAAGAAAAACAAACTCTATAACATGCTAAAATTTAAACAAAATGTAACAAGCCGTTTTCGAAAAAAAATTTCAAAGTTTTTACTTTTTTGAATAATTTTGTAAATTAAATTTCAAAATAGTTGAGACAAACGGCATTATACTAAGAAAAACAAACTCTATAACATGCTAAAATTTGAACAAAATGTAACAAGCCGTTTTCGAAAAAAAATTTCAAAATTTTTAATTTTTTGAATAATTTTGTAAATTAAATTTTAAAATAGTTAAGACAAACGGCATTATACTTAGAAAAACAAACTCTATAACATGCTAAAATTTGAACAAAATGTAACAAGCCGTTTTCGAAAAAAAATTTCAAAATTTTTAATTTTTTGAATAATTTTGTAAATTAACATTCAAAATAGTTAAGACAAACGGCATTATACTTAGAAAAATAAACTCTATAACATGCTACAATTTGAATAAAATGTAACAAGCCGTTTTCAAAAAAAAATTTCAAAATTTTTAAGTTTGTGAATAATTTTGTAAATTAACATTCAAAATAGTTGAGACAAACGGCATTATACTTAGAAAAATAAACTCTATAACATACTGAAAATGGAACAAAATGTAACGAGCCGTTTTCGAAAAAAAATTCAAAATTTTCAAAATTTTTAATTTTTTGAATAATTTTGTAAATTAAATTTCAAAATAGTTGAGACAAACGGCATTATACTTAGAAAAATAAACTCTATAACATGCTGAAAATGGAACAGAATGTAACGAGCCGTTTTCGAAAAAAAATTCAAAATTTTCAAAATTTTTAATTTTTTGAATAATTTTGTAAATTAAAGTTCAAAATAGTTGAGACAAACGGCATTATACTAAGAAAAACAAACTCTATAATATGCTAAAATTTGAACAAAATGTAACAAGCCGTTTTCGAAAAAAAATTTCAAAATTTTTAATTTTTTGAATAATTTTGTAAATTAAAATTCAAAATAGTTGAGACAAACGGCATTATACTTAGAAAAATAAACTCTATAACATGCTGAAAATGGAACAAAATGAAACGAGCCGTTTTCGAAAAAAAATTCAAAATTTTCAAAATTTTTAATTTTTTGAATAATTTTGTAAATTAAATTTCAAAATAGTTGAGACAAACGGCAATATACTAAGAAAAACAAACTCTATAACATGCTAAAATTTGAACAAAATGTAACAAGCCGTTTTCGAAAAAAAATTTCAAAATTTTTAATTTTTTGAATAATTTTGTAAATTAAATTTTAAAATAGTTAAGACAAACGGCATTATACTAAGAAAAATAAACTCTATAACATGCTAAAATTTGAACAAAATGTAACAAGCCGTTTTCGAAAAAAAATTTCAAAATTTTTAATTTTTTGAATAATTTTGTAATATAAATTTCAAAATAGTTTAGACAAACGGCATTATACTTAGAAAAATAAACTCTATAACATGCTAAAAATGGAACAAAATGTAACGAGCCGTTTTCGAAAAAAAATTCAAAATTTTCAAAATTTTTAATTTTTTGAATAATTTTGTAAATTAAACTTCAAAATAGTTGAGACAAACGGCATTATACTAAGAAAAACAAACTCTATAACATGCTAAAATTTGAACAAAATGTAACAAGCCGTTTTCGAAAAAAAATTTCAAAATTTTTAATTTTTTGAATTATTTTGTAAATTAAATTTCAAAATAGTTAAGACAAACGGCATTATACTTAGAAAAATAAACTCTATAACATGCTAAAATTTGAACAAAATGTAACAAGCCGTTTTCAAAAAAAAATTTCAAAATTTTTAAGTTTTTGAATAATTTTGTAAATTAACATTCAAAATAGTTGAGACAAACGGCATTATACTTAGAAAAATAAACTTTATAACATGCTGAAAATAGAACAAAATGTAACGAGCCGTTTTCGAAAAAAAATTCAAAATTTTCAAAATTTTTAATTTTTTGAATAATTTTGTAAATTAAATTTCAAAATAGTTGAGACAAACGGCATTATACTTAGAAAAATAAACTCTATAACATGCTGAAAATGGAACAAAATGTAACGAGCCGTTTTCGAAAAAAAATTCAAAATTTTCAAAATTTTCAATTTTTTGAATAATTTTGTAAATTAAATTTCAAAATAGTTAAGACAAACGGCATTATACTAAGAAAAACAAACTCTATAACATGCTAAAATTTGAACAAAATCGTAAGAGCCGTTTTCGAGAAAAATTTTCAAAATTTTTAATTTTTTGAATAACTTTGTATATTAAATTTCAAAATAGTTGAGACAAACGGCATTATACTAAGAAAAATAAACTCTATAACATACTAAAATTTGAACAAAATCGTAAGAGCCGTTTTCGAGAAAAATTTGAAAATTTTTAATTTTATGAATAACTTTGTATATTAAATTTTAAAATAGTTGAGACAAACGGCATTATACTAAGAAAAAAAGGCTATATACTCTTTGCACTTTTTTCGACAGAAAAATCGATTTTCTTAAAACTACAGCAAATGGCTTCAAACTTCTTATACACGTTAGTTACGAGCAAGTTAAGGATTATTAGCCCCTAAATACGATTTTTAATTTTTCGCGAAAAATGGGAAAAGTACAAAGGCTATAGTCTTTGCACTTTTTTCGACAAAAAAATCGATTTTGTCAAAACTACAGCAAATGGCTTCAAACTTCTTATACACATTAGTTACGAGCAAGTTAAGGATTATTAGCCCCTAAATACAATTTTTAATTTTTCGCGAAAAATGAGAAAAGTACAAAGGCTATAGTCTTTGCACTTTTTTCGACAAAAAAATCGATTTTCTTAAAACTACAGCAAATGGCTTCAAACTTCTTATACACGTTAGTTATGAGAAAATTAAGGATTATTAGCCCCTAAATACGATTTTTAATTTTTTGAACAACTTTGTAAATTAAATTTCAAAATAGTTGAGACAAACGGCATTATACTAAGAAAAATAAACTCTATAACATACTAAAATTTGAACAAAATCGTAAGAGCCGTTTTCGAGAAAAATTTTCAAAATTTTTAAATTTTTGAATAACTTTGTATATTAAATTTCAAAATAGTTGAGACAAACGGCATTATACTAAGAAAAATAAACTCTATAACATACTAAAATTTGAACAAAATCGTAAGAGCCGTTTTCGAGAAAACTTTTCAAAATTTTTAAATTTTTGAATAACTTTGTATATTAAATTTCAAAATAGTTGAGACAAACGGCATTATACTAAAAAAAATAAACTCTATAACATACTAAAATTTGAACAAAATCGTAAGAGCCGTTTTCGAGAAAAATTTTCAAAATTTTTAATTTTTTGAATAATTTTGTAAATTAAATTTTAAAGTAGTTGAGACAAACGGCATTATACTTAGAAAAATAAACTCTATAACATGCTAAAAATAGAACAAAATGTAACGAGCCGTTTTCGAAAAAAAATTCAAAATTTTCAAATTTTTTAATTTTTTGAATAATTTTGTAAATGAAATTTCAAAATAGTTGAGACATACGGCATTATACTAAGAAAAGCAAACTCTATAACATGCTAAAATTTGAACAAAATCGTAAGAGCCGTTTTCGAGAAAAATTTTCAAAATTTTTAATTTTTTGAATAACTTTGTATATTAAATTTCAAAATAGTTGAGACAAACGGCATTATACTAAGAAAAATAAACTCTATAACATACTAAAATTTGAACAAAATCGTAAGAGCCGTTTTCGAGAAAAAGTTTCAAAATTTTTAATTTTTTGAATAACTTTGTATATTAAATTTCAAAATAGTTGAGACAAACGGCATTATACTAAGAAAAAAAGGCTATATACTCTTTGCACTTTTTTCGACAGAAAAATCGATTTTCTTAAAACTACAGCAAATGGCTTCAAACTTCTTATACACGTTAGTTACGAGCAAGTTAAGGATTATTAGCCCCTAAATACGATTTTTAATTTTTCGTGAAAAATGGGAAAAGTACAAAGGCTATAGTCTTTGCACTTTTTTCGACAAAAAAATCGATTTTCTTAAAACTACAGCAAATGGCTTCAAACTTCTTATACACATTAGTTATGAGCGAATTAAGGATTATTAGCCCCTAAATACGATTTTTAATTTTTCGCGAAAAATGAGAAAAGTACAAAGGCTATAGTCTTTGCACTTTTTTCGACAAAAAAATCGATTTTGTTAAAACTACAGCAAATGGCTTCAAACTTCTTATACACATTAGTTACGATTAGTCAAAATTTTCAAAATTTTTAATTTTTTGAATAATTTTGTAAATTAAATTTCAAAATAGTTGAGACAAACGGCATTATACTTAGAAAAATAAACTCTATAACATGCTGAAAATGGAACAAAATTTAACGAGCCGTTTTCGAAAAAAAATTCAAAATTTTCAAAATTTTTAATTTTTTGAATAATTTTGTAAATTAAATTTCAAAATAGTTGAGACAAACGGCATTATACTAAGAAAAATAAACTCTATAACATACTAAAATTTGAACAAAATCGTAAGAGCCGTTTTCGAGAAAAATTTGAAAATTTTTAATTTTATGAATAACTTTGTATATTAAATTTTAAAATAGTTGAGACAAACGGCATTATACTAAGAAAAACAAACTCTATAACATGCTAAAATTTAAACAAAATGTAACAAGCCGTTTTCGAAAAAAAATTTCAAAGTTTTTACTTTTTTGAATAATTTTGTAAATTAAATTTCAAAATAGTTGAGACAAACGGCATTATACTAAGAAAAACAAACTCTATAACATGCTAAAATTTGAACAAAATGTAACAAGCCGTTTTCGAAAAAAAATTTCAAAATTTTTAATTTTTTGAATAATTTTGTAAATTAAATTTCAAAATAGTTAAGACAAACGGCATTATACTTAGAAAAACAAACTCTATAACATGCTAAAATTTGAACAAAATGTAACAAGCCGTTTTCGAAAAAAAATTTCAAAATTTTTAATTTTTTGAATAATTTTGTAAATTAACATTCAAAATAGTTAAGACAAACGGCATTATACTTAGAAAAATAAACTCTATAACATGCTACAATTTGAATAAAATGTAACAAGCCGTTTTCAAAAAAAAATTTCAAAATTTTTAAGTTTGTGAATAATTTTGTAAATTAACATTCAAAATAGTTGAGACAAACGGCATTATACTTAGAAAAATAAACTCTATAACATACTGAAAATGGAACAAAATGTAACGAGCCGTTTTCGAAAAAAAATTCAAAATTTTCAAAATTTTTAATTTTTTGAATAATTTTGTAAATTAAATTTCAAAATAGTTGAGACAAACGGCAATATACTTAGAAAAATAAACTCTATAACATGCTGAAAATGGAACAGAATGTAACGAGCCGTTTTCGAAAAAAAATTCAAAATTTTCAAAATTTTTAATTTTTTGAATAATTTTGTAAATTAAAGTTCAAAATAGTTGAGACAAACGGCATTATACTAAGAAAAACAAACTCTATAACATGCTAAAATTTGAACAAAATGTAACAAGCCGTTTTCGAAAAAAAATTTCAAAATTTTTAATTTTTTGAATAATTTTGTAAATTAAATTTCAAAATAGTTAAGACAAACGGCATTATACTTAGAAAAACAAACTCTATAACATGCTAAAATTTGAACAAAATGTAACAAGCCGTTTTCGAAAAAAAATTTCAAAATTTTTAATTTTTTGAATAATTTTGTAAATTAACATTCAAAATAGTTAAGACAAACGGCATTATACTTAGAAAAATAAACTCTATAACATGCTACAATTTGAATAAAATGTAACAAGCCGTTTTCAAAAAAAAATTTCAAAATTTTTAAGTTTGTGAATAATTTTGTAAATTAACATTCAAAATAGTTGAGACAAACGGCATTATACTTAGAAAAATAAACTCTATAACATACTGAAAATGGAACAAAATGTAACGAGCCGTTTTCGAAAAAAAATTCAAAATTTTCAAAATTTTTAATTTTTTGAATAATTTTGTAAATTAAATTTCAAAATAGTTGAGACAAACGGCAATATACTTAGAAAAATAAACTCTATAACATGCTGAAAATGGAACAGAATGTAACGAGCCGTTTTCGAAAAAAAATTCAAAATTTTCAAAATTTTTAATTTTTTGAATAATTTTGTAAATTAAAGTTCAAAATAGTTGAGACAAACGGCATTATACTAAGAAAAACAAACTCTATAACATGCTAAAATTTGAACAAAATGTAACAAGCCGTTTTCGAAAAAAAATTTCAAAATTTTTAATTTTTTGAATAATTTTGTAAATTAAAATTCAAAATAGTTGAGACAAACGGCATTATACTTAGAAAAATAAACTCTATAACATGCTGAAAATGGAACAAAATGAAACGAGCCGTTTTCTAAAAAAATTCAAAATTTTCAAAATTTTTAATTTTTTGAATAATTTTGTAAATTAAATTTCAAAATAGTTGAGACAAACGGCAATATACTAAGAAAAACAAACTCTATAACATGCTAAAATTTGAACAAAATGTAACGAGCCGTTTTCGAAAAAAAATTTCAAAATTTTTAATTTTTTGAATAATTTTGTAAATTAAATTTCAAAATAGTTAAGACAAACGGCATTATACTAAGAAAAATAAACTCTATAACATGCTAAAATTTGAACAAAATGTAACAAGCCGTTTTCGAAAAAAAAATTCAAAATTTTTAATTTTTTGAATAATTTTGTAATATAAATTTCAAAATAGTTTAGACAAACGGAATTATACTAAGAAAAATAAACTCTATAACATGCTAAAAATGGAACAAAATGTAACGAGCCGTTTTCGAAAAAAAATTCAAAATTTTCAAAATTTTTAATTTTTTGAATAATTTTGTAAATTAAATTTCAAAATAGTTGAGACAAACGGCATTATACTAAGAAAAACAAACTCTATAACATGCTAAAATTTGAACAAAATGTAACAAGCCGTTTTCGAAAAAAAATTTCAAAATTTTTAATTTTTTGAATTATTTTGTAAATTAAATTTCAAAATAGTTAAGACAAACGGCATTATACTTAGAAAAATAAACTCTATAACATGCTTATATTTGAACAAAATGTAACAAGCCGTTTTCAAAAAAAAATTTCAAAATTTTTAAGTTTTTGAATAATTTTGTAAATTAACATTCAAAATAGTTGAGACAAACGGCATTATACTTAGAAAAATAAACTTTATAACATGCTGAAAATAGAACAAAATGTAACGAGCCGTTTTCGAAAAAAAATTCAAAATTTTCAAAATTTTTAATTTTTTGAATAATTTTGTAAATTAAATTTCAAAATAGTTGAGACAAACGGCATTATACTTAAAAAAATAAACTCTATAACATGCTGAAAATGGAACAAAATTTAACGAGCCGTTTTCGAAAAAAAATTCAAAATTTTCAAAATTTTTAATTTTTTGAATAATTTTGTAAATTAAATTTCAAAATAGTTGAGACAAACGGCATTATACTTAGAAAAATAAACTCTATAACATGCTGAAAATGGAACAAAATGTAACAAGCCGTTTTCGAAAAAAAATTCAAAATTTTCAAAATTTTCAATTTTTTGAATAATTTTGTAAATTAAATTTCAAAATAGTTAAGACAAACGGCATTATACTAAGAAAAACAAACTCTATAACATACTAAAATTTGAACAAAATCGTAAGAGCCGTTTTCTAGAAAAATTTGAAAATTTTTAATTTTATGAATAACTTTGTATATTAAATTTTAAAATAGTTGAGACAAACGGCATTATACTAAGAAAAACAAACTCTATAACATGCTAAAATTTAAACAAAATGTAACAAGCCGTTTTCGAAAAAAAATTTCAAAGTTTTTACTTTTTTGAATAATTTTGTAAATTAAATTTCAAAATAGTTGAGACAAACGGCATTATACTAAGAAAAACAAACTCTATAACATGCTAAAATTTGAACAAAATGTAACAAGCCGTTTTCGAAAAAAAATTTCAAAATTTTTAATTTTTTGAATAATTTTGTAAATTAAATTTCAAAATAGTTAAGACAAACGGCATTATACTTAGAAAAACAAACTCTATAACATACTGAAAATGGAACAAAATGTAACGAGCCGTTTTCGAAAAAAAATTCAAAATTTTCAAAATTTTTAATTTTTTGAATAATTTTGTAAATTAAATTTCAAAATAGTTGAGACAAACGGCATTATACTTAGAAAAATAAACTCTATAACATGCTGAAAATGGAACAGAATGTAACGAGCCGTTTTCGAAAAAAAATTCAAAATTTTCAAAATATTTAATTTTTTGAATAATTTTGTAAATTAAAGTTCAAAATAGTTGAGACAAACGGCATTATACTAAGAAAAACAAACTCTATAACATGCTAAAATTTGAACAAAATGTAACAAGCCGTTTTCGAAAAAAAATTTCAAAATTTTTAATTTTTTGAATAATTTTGTAAATTAAAATTCAAAATAGTTGAGACAAACGGCATTATACTTAGAAAAATAAACTCTATAACATGCTGAAAATGGAACAAAATGAAACGAGCCGTTTTCGAAAAAAAATTCAAAATTTTCAAAATTTTTAATTTTTTGAATAATTTTGTAAATTAAATTTCAAAATAGTTGAGACAAACGGCAATATACTAAGAAAAACAAACTCTATAACATGCTAAAATTTGAACAAAATGTAACAAGCCGTTTTCGAAAAAAAATTTCAAAATTTTTAATTTTTTGAATAATTTTGTAAATTAAATTTCAAAATAGTTAAGACAAACGGCATTATACTAAGAAAAATAAACTCTATAACATGCTAAAATTTGAACAAAATGTAACAAGCCGTTTTCGAAAAAAAATTTCAAAATTTTTAATTTTTTGAATAATTTTGTAATATAAATTTCAAAATAGTTTAGACAAACGGCATTATACTTAGAAAAATAAACTCTATAACATGCTAAAAATGGAACAAAATGTAACGAGCCGTTTTCGAAAAAAAATTCAAAATTTTCAAAATTTTTAATTTTTTGAATAATTTTGTAAATTAAATTTCAAAATAGTTGAGACAAACGGCATTATACTAAGAAAAATAAACTCTATAACATACTAAAATTTGAACAAAATCGTAAGAGCCGTTTTCGAGAAAAATTTGAAAATTTTTAATTTTATGAATAACTTTGTATATTAAATTTTAAAATAGTTGAGACAAACGGCATTATACTAAGAAAAACAAACTCTATAACATGCTAAAATTTAAACAAAATGTAACAAGCCGTTTTCGAAAAAAAATTTCAAAGTTTTTACTTTTTTGAATAATTTTGTAAATTAAATTTCAAAATAGTTGAGACAAACGGCATTATACTAAGAAAAACAAACTCTATAACATGCTAAAATTTGAACAAAATGTAACAAGCCGTTTTCGAAAAAAAATTTCAAAATTTTTAATTTTTTGAATAATTTTGTAAATTAAATTTCAAAATAGTTAAGACAAACGGCATTATACTTAGAAAAACAAACTCTATAACATGCTAAAATTTGAACAAAATGTAACAAGCCGTTTTCGAAAAAAAATTTCAAAATTTTTAATTTTTTGAATAATTTTGTAAATTAACATTCAAAATAGTTAAGACAAACGGCATTATACTTAGAAAAATAAACTCTATAACATGCTACAATTTGAATAAAATGTAACAAGCCGTTTTCAAAAAAAAATTTCAAAATTTTTAAGTTTTTGAATAATTTTGTAAATTAACATTCAAAATAGTTGAGACAAACGGCATTATACTTAGAAAAATAAACTCTATAACATACTGAAAATGGAACAAAATGTAACGAGCCGTTTTCGAAAAAAAATTCAAAATTTTCAAAATTTTTAATTTTTTGAATAATTTTGTAAATTAAATTTCAAAATAGTTGAGACAAACGGCATTATACTTAGAAAAATAAACTCTATAACATGCTGAAAATGGAACAGAATGTAACGAGCCGTTTTCGAAAAAAAATTCAAAATTTTCAAAATTTTTAATTTTTTGAATAATTTTGTAAATTAAAGTTCAAAATAGTTGAGACAAACGGCATTATACTAAGAAAAACAAACTCTATAACATGCTAAAATTTGAACAAAATGTAACAAGCCGTTTTCGAAAAAAAATTTCAAATTTTTTAATTTTTTGAATAATTTTGTAAATTAAAATTCAAAATAGTTGAGACAAACGGCATTATACTAAGAAAAATAAACTCTATAACATGCTGAAAATGGAACAAAATTAAACGAGCCGTTTTCGAAAAAAATTTCAAAATTTTCAAAATTTTTAATTTTTTGAATAATTTTGTAAATTAAATTTCAAAATAGTTGAGACAAACGGCAATATACTAAGAAAAACAAACTCTATAACATGCTAAAATTTGAACAAAATGTAACAAGCCGTTTTCGAAAAAAAATTTCAAAATTTTTAATTTTTTGAATAATTTTGTATATTAAATTTTAAAATAGTTAAGACAAACGGCATTATACTAAGAAAAATAAACTCTATAACATGCTAAAATTTGAACAAAATGTAACAAGCCGTTTTCGAAAAAAAATTTCAAAGTTTTTAATTTTTTGAATAATTTTGTAATATAAATTTCAAAATAGTTTAGACAAACGGCATTATACTTAGAAAAATAAACTCTATAACATGCTAAAAATGGAACAAAATGTAACGAGCCGTTTTCGAAAAAAAATTCAAAATTTTCAAAATTTTTAATTTTTTGAATAATTTTGTAAATTAAATTTCAAAATAGTTGAGACAAACGGCATTATACTAAGAAAAACAAACTCTATAACATGCTAAAATTTGAACAAAATGTAACAAGCCGTTTTCGAAAAAAAATTTCAAAATTTTTAATTTTTTGAATTATTTTGTAAATTAAATTTCAAAATAGTTAAGACAAACGGCATTATACTTAGAAAAATAAACTCTATAACATGCTAAAATTTGAACAAAATGTAACAAGCCGTTTTCAAAAAAAAATTTCAAAATTTTTAAGTTTTTGAATAATTTTGTAAATTAACATTCAAAATAGTTGAGACAAACGGCATTATACTTAGAAAAATAAACTTTATAACATGCTGAAAATAGAACAAAATGTAACGAGCCGTTTTCGAAAAAAAATTCAAAATTTTCAAAATTTTTAATTTTTTGAATAATTTTGTAAATTAAATTTCAAAATAGTTGAGACAAACGGCATTATACTTAGAAAAATAAACTCTATAACATGCTGAAAATGGAACAAAATGTAACGAGCCGTTTTCGAAAAAAAATTCAAAATTTTCAAAATTTTCAATTTTTTGAATAATTTTGTAAATTAAATTTCAAAATAGTTAAGACAAACGGCATTATACTAAGAAAAACAAACTCTATAACATGCTAAAATTTGAACAAAATCGTAAGAGCCGTTTTCGAGAAAAAATTTCAAAATTTTTAATTTTTTGAATAACTTTGTATATTAAATTTCAAAATAGTTGAGACAAACGGCATTATACTAAGAAAAATAAACTCTATAACATACTAAAATTTGAACAAAATCGTAAGAGCCGTTTTCGAGAAAAATTTGAAAATTTTTAATTTTATGAATAACTTTGTATATTAAATTTTAAAATAGTTGAGACAAACGGCATTATACTAAGAAAAAAAGGCTATATACTCTTTGCACTTTTTTCGACAGAAAAATCGATTTTCTTAAAACTACAGCAAATGGCTTCAAACTTCTTATACACGTTAGTTACGAGCAAGTTAAGGATTATTAGCCCCTAAATACGATTTTTAATTTTTCGCGAAAAATGGGAAAAGTACAAAGGCTATAGTCTTTGCACTTTTTTCGACAAAAAAATCGATTTTGTTAAAACTACAGCAAATGGCTTCAAACTTCTTATACACATTAGTTACGATTAGTCAAAATTTTTAAAATTTTCAAAATTTTTAATTTTTTGAATAATTTTGTAAATTAAATTTCAAAATAGTTGAGACAAACGGCATTATACTTAGAAAAATAAACTCTATAACATGCTGAAAATGGAACAAAATTTAACGAGCCGTTTTCGAAAAAAAATTCAAAATTTTCAAAATTTTTAATTTTTTGAATAATTTTGTAAATTAAATTTCAAAATAGTTGAGACAAACGGCATTATACTAAGAAAAATAAACTCTATAACATACTAAAATTTGAACAAAATCGTAAGAGCCGTTTTCGAGAAAAATTTGAAAATTTTTAATTTTATGAATAACTTTGTATATTAAATTTTAAAATAGTTGAGACAAACGGCATTATACTAAGAAAAACAAACTCTATAACATGCTAAAATTTAAACAAAATGTAACAAGCCGTTTTCGAAAAAAAATTTCAAAGTTTTTACTTTTTTGAATAATTTTGTAAATTAAATTTCAAAATAGTTGAGACAAACGGCATTATACTAAGAAAAACAAACTCTATAACATGCTAAAATTTGAACAAAATGTAACAAGCCGTTTTCGAAAAAAAATTTCAAAATTTTTAATTTTTTGAATAATTTTGTAAATTAAATTTCAAAATAGTTAAGACAAACGGCATTATACTTAGAAAAACAAACTCTATAACATGCTAAAATTTGAACAAAATGTAACAAGCCGTTTTCGAAAAAAAATTTCAAAATTTTTAATTTTTTGAATAATTTTGTAAATTAACATTCAAAATAGTTAAGACAAACGGCATTATACTTAGAAAAATAAACTCTATAACATGCTACAATTTGAATAAAATGTAACAAGCCGTTTTCAAAAAAAAATTTCAAAATTTTTAAGTTTGTGAATAATTTTGTAAATTAACATTCAAAATAGTTGAGACAAACGGCATTATACTTAGAAAAATAAACTCTATAACATACTGAAAATGGAACAAAATGTAACGAGCCGTTTTCGAAAAAAAATTCAAAATTTTCAAAATTTTTAATTTTTTGAATAATTTTGTAAATTAAATTTCAAAATAGTTGAGACAAACGGCAATATACTTAGAAAAATAAACTCTATAACATGCTGAAAATGGAACAGAATGTAACGAGCCGTTTTCGAAAAAAAATTCAAAATTTTCAAAATTTTTAATTTTTTGAATAATTTTGTAAATTAAAGTTCAAAATAGTTGAGACAAACGGCATTATACTAAGAAAAATAAACTCTATAACATACTGAAAATGGAACAAAATGTAACGAGCCGTTTTCGAAAAAAAATTCAAAATTTTCAAAATTTTTAATTTTTTGAATAATTTTGTAAATTAAAGTTCAAAATAGTTGAGACAAACGGCATTATACTAAGAAAAACAAACTCTATAACATGCTAAAATTTGAACAAAATGTAACAAGCCGTTTTCGAAAAAAAATTTCAAAATTTTTAATTTTTTGAATAATTTTGTAAATTAAAATTCAAAATAGTTGAGACAAACGGCATTATACTTAGAAAAATAAACTCTATAACATGCTGAAAATGGAACAAAATGAAACGAGCCGTTTTCGAAAAAAAATTCAAAATTTTCAAAATTTTTAATTTTTTGAATAATTTTGTAAATTAAATTTCAAAATAGTTGAGACAAACGGCAATATAGTAAGAAAAACAAACCCTATAACATGCTAAAATTTGAACAAAATGTAACAAGCCGTTTTCGAAAAAAAATTTCAAAATTTTTAATTTTTTGAATAATTTTGTAAATTAAATTTCAAAATAGTTAAGACAAACGGCATTATACTAAGAAAAATAAACTTTATAACATGCTAAAATTTGAACAAAATGTAACAAGCCGTTTTCGAAAAAAAATTTCAAAATTTTTAATTTTTTGAATAATTTTGTAATATAAATTTCAAAATAGTTTAGACAAACGGAATTATACTTAGAAAAATAAACTCTATAACATGCTAAAAATGGAACAAAATGTAACGAGCCGTTTTCGAAAAAAAATTCAAAATTTTCAAAATTTTTAATTTTTTGAATAATTTTGTAAATTAAATTTCAAAATAGTTGAGACAAACGGCATTATACTAAGAAAAACAAACTCTATAACATGCTAAAATTTGAACAAAATGTAACAAGCCGTTTTCGAAAAAAAATTTCAAAATTTTTAATTTTTTGAATTATTTTGTAAATTAAATTTCAAAATAGTTAAGACAAACGGCATTATACTTAGAAAAATAAACTCTATAACATGCTAAAATTTGAACAAAATGTAACAAGCCGTTTTCAAAAAAAAATTTCAAAATTTTTAAGTTTTTGAATAATTTTGTAAATTAACATTCAAAATAGTTGAGACAAACGGCATTATACTTAGAAAAATAAACTTTATAACATGCTGAAAAAAGAACAAAATGTAACGAGCCGTTTTCGAAAAAAAATTCAAAATTTTCAAAATTTTTAATTTTTTGAATAATTTTGTAAATTAAATTTCAAAATAGTTGAGACAAACGGCATTATACTTAGAAAAATAAACTCTATAACATGCTGAAAATGGAACAAAATTTAACGAGCCGTTTTCGAAAAAAAATTCAAAATTTTCAAAATTTTTAATTTTTTGAATAATTTTGTAAATTAAATTTCAAAATAGTTGAGACAAACGGCATTATTCTTAGAAAAATAAACTCTATAACATGCTGAAAATGGAACAAAATGTTACGAGCCGTTTTCGAAAAAAAATTCAAAATTTTCAAAATTTTCAATTTTTTGAATAATTTTGTAAATTAAATTTCAAAATAGTTAAGACAAACGGCATTATACTAAAAAAAACAAACTCTATAACATGCTAAAATTTGAACAAAATCGTAAGAGCCGTTTTCGAGAAAAATTTTCAAAATTTTTAATTTTTTGAATAACTTTGTATATTAAATTTCAAAATAGTTGAGACAAAAGGCATTATACTAAGAAAAATAAACTCTATAACATACTAAAATTTGAACAAAATCGTAAGAGCCGTTTTCGAGAAAAATTTGAAAATTTTTAATTTTATGAATAACTTTGTATATTAAATTTTAAAATAGTTGAGACAAACGGCATTATACTAAGAAAAAAAGGCTATATACTCTTTGCACTTTTTTCGACAGAAAAATCGATTTTCTTAAAACTACAGCAAATGGCTTCAAACTTCTTATACACGTTAGTTACGAGCAAGTTAAGGATTATTAGCCCCTAAATACGATTTTTAATTTTTCGCGAAAAATGGGAAAAGTACAAAGGCTATAGTCTTTGCACTTTTTTCGACAAAAAAATCGATTTTGTTAAAACTACAGCAAATGGCTTCAAACTTCTTATACACATTAGTTACGAGCAAGTTAAGGATTATTAGCCCCTAAATACAATTTTTAATTTTTCGCGAAAAATGAGAAAAGTACAAAGGCTATAGTCTTTGCACTTTTTTCGACAAAAAAATCGATTTTCTTAAAACTACAGCAAATGGCTTCAAACTTCTTATACACGTTAGTTATGAGAAAATTAAGGATTATTAGCCCCTAAATACGATTTTTAATTTTTTGAACAACTTTGTAAATTAAATTTCAAAATAGTTGAGACAAACGGCATTATACTAAGAAAAATAAACTCTATAACATACTAAAATTTGAACAAAATCGTAAAAGCCGTTTTCGAGGAAAACTTTCAAAATTTTTAATTTTTTGAATAACTTTGTATATTAAATTTCAAAATAGTTGAGACAAACGGCATTATACTAAGAAAAATAAACTCTATAATATACTAAAATTTGAACAAAATCGTAAGAGCCGTTTTCGAGAAAACTTTTCAAAATTTTTAATTTTTTGAATAACTTTGTATATTAAATTTCAAAATAGTTGAGACAAACGGCATTATACTAAAAAAAATAAACTCTATAACATACTAAAATTTGAACAAAATCGTAAGAGCCGTTTTCGAGAAAAATTTGAAAATTTTTAATTTTATGAATAACTTTGTATATTAAATTTTAAAATAGTTGAGACAAACGGCATTATACTAAGAAAAAAAGGCTATATACTCTTTGCACTTTTTTCGACAGAAAAATCGATTTTCTTAAAACTACAGCAAATGGCTTCAAACTTCTTATACACGTTAGTTACGAGCAAGTTAAGGATTATTAGCCCCTAAATACGATTTTTAATTTTTCGCGAAAAATGGGAAAAGTACAAAGGCTATAGTCTTTGCACTTTTTTCGACAAAAAAATCGATTTTGTTAAAACTACAGCAAATGGCTTCAAACTTCTTATACACATTAGTTACGAGCAAGTTAAGGATTATTAGCCCCTAAATACAATTTTTAATTTTTCGCGAAAAATGAGAAAAGTACAAAGGCTATAGTCTTTGCACTTTTTTCAACAAAAAAATCGATTTTCTTAAAACTACAGCAAATGGCTTCAAACTTCTTATACACGTTAGTTATGAGAAAATTAAGGATTATTAGCCCCTAAATACGATTTTTAATTTTTTGAACAACTTTGTAAATTAAATTTCAAAATAGTTGAGACAAACGGCATTATACTAAGAAAAATAAACTCTATAACATACTAAAATTTGAACAAAATCGTAAGAGCCGTTTTCGAGAAAAATTTTCAAAATTTTTAAATTTTTGAATAACTTTGTATATTAAATTTCAAAATAGTTGAGACAAACGGCATTATACTAAGAAAAATAAACTCTATAACATACTAAAATTTGAACAAAATCGTAAGAGCCGTTTTCGAGAAAACTTTTCAAAATTTTTAATTTTTTGAATAACTTTGTATATTAAATTTCAAAATAGTTGAGACAAACGGCATTATACTAAAAAAAATAAACTCTATAACATACTAAAATTTGAACAAAATCGTAAGAGCCGTTTTCGAGAAAAATTTTCAAAATTTTTAATTTTTTGAATAATTTTGTAAATTAAATTTTAAAGTAGTTGAGACAAACGGCATTATACTTAGAAAAATAAACTCTATAACATGCTAAAAATAGAACAAAATGTAACGAGCCGTTTTCGAAAAAAAATTTCAAAATTTTTAAGTTTTTGAATAATTTTGTAAATTAACATTCAAAATAGTTGAGACAAACGGCATTATACTTAGAAAAATAAACTCTATAACATGCTAAAATTTGAACAAAATGTAACAAGCCGTTTTCAAAAAAAAATTTCAAAATTTTTAAGTTTTTGAATAATTTTGTAAATTAACATTCAAAATAGTTGAGACCAACGGCATTATACTTAGAAAAATAAACTCTATAACATGCTAAAATTTGAACAAAATGTAACAAGCCGTTTTCAAAAAAAAATTTCAAAATTTTTAAGTTTGTGAATAATTTTGTAAATTAACATTCAAAATAGTTGAGAAAAACGGCATTATACTTAGAAAAATAAACTCTATAACATACTGAAAATGTAACAAAATGTAACGAGCCGTTTTCGAAAAAAAATTCAAAATTTTCAAAATTTTTAATTTTTTGAATAATTTTGTAAATTAAATTTCAAAATAGTTGAGACAAACGGCATTATACTTAAAAAAATAAACTCTATAACATGCTGAAAATGGAACAGAATGTAACAAGCCGTTTTCGAAAAAAAATTCAAAATTTTCAAAATTTTTAATTTTTTGAATAATTTTGTAAATTAAATTTCAAAATAGTTGAGACAAACGGCATTATACTAAAAAAAAGAAACTCTATAACATGCCAAAATTTGAACAAAATGTAACAAGCCGTTTTCGAAAAAAAATTTCAAAATTTTTAATTTTTTGAATAATTTTGTAAATTAAATTTCAAAATAGTTAAGACAAACGGCATTATACTTAGAAAAATAAACTCTATAACATGCTAAAATTTGAACAAAATGTAACAAGCCGTTTTCAAAAAAAAATTTCAAAATTTTTAAGTTTTTGAATAATTTTGTAAATTAACATTCAAAATAGTTGAGACAAACGGCATTATACTTAGAAAAATAAATTCTATAACATGCTGAAAATGGAACAAAATGTAACGAGCCGTTTTCGAAAAAAAATTCAAAATTTTTAAAATTTTTAATTTTTGAATAATTTTGTAAATTAAATTTCAAAATAGTTGAGACAAACGGCATTATACTTAGAAAAATAAACTCTATAACATGCTGAAAATGGAACAGAATGTAACGAGCCGTTTTCGAAAAAAAAATCAAAATTTTCAAAATTTTTAATTTTTTGAATAATTTTGTAAATTAAATTTCAAAATAGTTGAGACAAACGGCATTATACTAAGAAAAACAAACTCTATAACATGCTAAAATTTGAACAAAATGTAACAAGCCGTTTTCGAAAAAAAATTTCAAAATTTTTAATTTTTTGAATAATTTTGTAAATTAAATTTCAAAATAGTTGAGACAAACGGCATTATACTTAGAAAAATAAACTCTATAACATGCTAAAAATGGAACAGAATGTAACGAGCTGTTTTTGAAAAAAAAATTCAAAAATTTCAAAATTTTTAATTTTTTGAATAATTTTGTAAATTAAATTTTAAAATAGTTGAGACAAACGGCATTATACTTAGAAAAATAAACTCTATGACATGCTAAAAATGGAACAGAATGTAACAAGCCGTTTTCGAAAAAAAATTTCAAAATTTTTAATTTTTTGAATAATTTTGTAAATTAAATTTCAAAATAGTTGAGACAAACGGCATTATACTAAGAAAAACAAACTCTATAACATGCTAAAATTTGAACAAAATGTAACAAGCCGTTTTCGAAAAAAAATTTCAAAATTTTTAATTTTTTGAATAATTTTGTAAATTAAATTTCAAAATAGTTAAGACAAACAGCATTATACTTAGAAAAATAAACTCTATAACATGCTAGAATTTGAACAAAATGTAACAAGCCGTTTTCAAAAAAAAATTTCAAAATTTTTAAGTTTTTGAATAATTTTGTAAATTAACATTCAAAATAGTTGAGACAAACGGCATTATACTTAGAAAAATAAACTCTATAACATGCTGAAAATAGAACAAAATGTAACGTGCCGTTTTCGAAAAAAAATTCAAAATTTTCAAAATTTTTAATTTTTTGAATAATTTTGTAAATTAAATTTCAAAATAGTTGAGACAAACGGCATTATACTTAGAAAAATAAACTCTATAACATGCTGATAATGGAACAAAATTTAACGAGCCGTTTTCGAAAAAAAATTCAAAATTTTCAAAATTTTTAATTTTTTGAATAATTTTGTAAATTAAATTTCAAAATAGTTGAGACAAACGGCATTATACTTAGAAAAATAAACTCTATAACATGCTGAAAATGGAACAAAATGTAACAAGCCGTTTTCGAAAAAAAATTCAAAATTTTCAAAATTTTCAATTTTTTGAATAATTTTGTAAATTAAATTTCAAAATAGTTAAGACAAAAGGCATTATACTAAGAAAAACAAATTCTATAACATGCTAAAATTTGAACAAAATCGTAAAAGCCGTTTTCGAGAAAAATTTTCAAAATTTTTAATTTTTTGAATAACTTTGTATATTAAATTTCAAAATAGTTGAGACAAACGGCATTATACTTAGAAAAATAAACTCTATAACATACTAAAATTTGAACAAAATCGTAAGAGCCGTTTTCGAGAAAAATTTGAAAATTTTTAATTTTATGAATAACTTTGTATATTAAATTTTAAAATAGTTGAGACAAACGGCATTATACTAAGAAAAAAAGGCTATATACTCTTTGCACTTTTTTCGACAGAAAAATCGATTTTCTTAAAACTACAGCAAATGGCTTCAAACTTCTTATACACGTTAGTTACGAGCAAGTTAAGGATTATTAGCCCCTAAATACGATTTTTAATTTTTCGCGAAAAATGGGAAAAGTACAAAGGCTATAGTCTTTGCACTTTTTTCGACAAAAAAATCGATTTTGTTAAAACTACAGCAAATGGCTTCAAACTTCTTATACACATTAGTTACGAGCAAGTTAAGGATTATTAGCCCCTAAATACAATTTTTAATTTTTCGCGAAAAATGAGAAAAGTACAAAGGCTATAGTCTTTGCACTTTTTTCGACAAAAAAATCGATTTTCTTAAAACTACAGCAAATGGCTTCAAACTTCTTATACACGTTAGTTATGAGAAAATTAAGGATTATTAGCCCCTAAATACGATTTTTAATTTTTTGAACAACTTTGTAAATTAAATTTCAAAATAGTTGAGACAAACGGCATTATACTAAGAAAAATAAACTCTATAACATACTAAAATTTGAACAAAATCGTAAGAGCCGTTTTCGAGAAAAATTTTCAAAATTTTTAAATTTTTGAATAACTTTGTATATTAAATTTCAAAATAGTTGAGACAAACGGCATTATACTAAGAAAAATAAACTCTATAACATACTAAAATTTGAACAAAATCGTAAGAGCCGTTTTCGAGAAAACTTTTCAAAATTTTTAATTTTTTGAATAACTTTGTATATTAAATTTCAAAATAGTTGAGACAAACGGCATTATACTAAAAAAAATAAACTCTATAACATACTAAAATTTGAACAAAATCGTAAGAGCCGTTTTCGAGAAAAATTTTCAAAATTTTTAATTTTTTGAATAATTTTGTAAATTAAATTTTAAAGTAGTTGAGACAAACGGCATTATACTTAGAAAAATAAACTCTATAATATGCTAAAAATAGAACAAAATGTAACAAGCCGTTTTCGAAAAAAAATTCAAAATTTTCAAAATTTTTAATTTTTTGAATAACTTTGTATATTAAATTTCAAAATAGTTGAGACAAACGGCATTATACTAAGAAAAATAAACTCTATAACATACTAAAATTTGAACAAAATCGTAAGAGCCGTTTTCGAGAAAAATTTTAAAAATTTTTAATTTTTTGAATAACTTTGTATATTAAATTTCAAAATAGTTGAGACAAACGGCATTATACTAAGAAAAAAAGGCTATATACTCTTTGCACTTTTTTCGACAGAAAAATCGATTTTCTTAAAACTACAGCAAATGGCTTCAAACTTCTTATACACGTTAGTTACGAGCAAGTTAAGGATTATTAGCCCCTAAATACGATTTTTGCACTTTTTTCGACAAAAAAATCGATTTTCTTAAAACTACAGCAAATGGCTTCAAACTTCTTATACACATTAGTTATGAGCGGATTAAGGATTATTAGCCCCTAAATACGATTTTTAATTTTTCGTGAAAAATGGGAAAAGTACAAAGGCTATAGTCTTTGCACTTTTTTCGACAAAAAAATCGATTTTCTTAAAACTACAGCAAATGGCTTCAAACTTTTTATACACATTAGTTACGAGCAAGTTAAGGATTATTAGCCCCTAAATACAATTTTTAATTTTTCGCGAAAAATGAGAAAAGTACAAAGGCTATAGTCTTTGCACTTTTTTCGACAAAAAAATCGATTTTCTTAAAACTACAGCAAATGGCTTCAAACTTCTTATACACGTTAGTTATGAGCAAATTAAGGATTATTAGCCCCTAAACACGATTTTTAATTTTTTGAACAACTTTGTAAATTAAATTTCAAAATAGTTGAGACAAACGGCATTATACTAAGAAAAACAAACTCTATAACATGCTAAAATTTGAACAAAATGTACCAAGCCGTTTTCGAAAAAAAATTTCAAAGTTTTTACTTTTTTGAATAATTTTATAAATTAAATTTCAAAATAGTTGAGACAAACGGCATTATACTAAGAAAAACAAACTCTATAACATGCTAAAATTTGAACAAAATGTAACAAGCCGTTTTCGAAAAAAAATTTCAAAATTTTTAATTTTTTGAATAATTTTGTAAATTAAATTTCAAAATAGTTAAGACAAACGGCATTATACTTAGAAAAACAAACTCTATAACATGCTAAAATTTGAACAAAATGTAACAAGCCGTTTTCGAAAAAAAAATTCAAAATTTTTAATTTTTTGAATAATTTTGTAAATTAAATTTTAAAATAGTTAAGACAAACGGCATTATACTTAGAAAAATAAACTCTATAACATGCTAAATATTGAACAAAATGTAACAAGCCGTTTTCAAAAAAAAAATTCAAAATTTTTAAGTTTGTGAATAATTTTGTAAATTAACATTCAAAATAGTTGAGACAAACGGCATTATACTTAGAAAAATAAACTCTATAACATACTGAAAATGGAACAAAATGTAACGAGCCGTTTTCGAAAAAAAATTCAAAATTTTCAAAATTTTTAATTTTTTGAATAATTTTGTAAATTTAATTTCAAAATAGTTGAGACAAACGGCATTAAACTTAGAAAAATAAACTCTATAACATGCTAAAAATGGAACAGAATGTAACGAGCCGTTTTCGAAAAAAAATTCAAAATTTTCAAAATTTTTAATTTTTTGAATAATTTTGTAAATTAAATTTCAAAATAGTTGAGACAAACGGCATTATACTAAAAAAAAGAAACTCTATAACATGCTAAAATTTGAACAAAATGTAACAAGCCGTTTTCGAAAAAAAATTTCAAAATTTTTAATTTTTTGAATAATTTTGTAAATTAAAATTCAAAATAGTTGAGACAAACAGCTTTATACTTAGAAAAATAAACTCTATAACATGCTAAAAATGGAACAAAATGTAACAAGCCGTTTTCGAAAAAAAATTCAAAATTTTCAAAATTTTTAATTTTTTGAATAATTTTGTAAATTAAATTTCAAAATAGTTGAGACAAACGGCATTATACTAAGAAAAACAAACTCTATAACATGCTAAAATTTGAACAAAATGTAACAAGCCGTTTTCGAAAAAAAATTTCAAAATTTTTAATTTTTTGAATAATTTTGTAAATTAAATTTCAAAATAGTTAGGACAAACGGCATTATACTTAGAAAAATAAACTCTATAACATGCTAAAATTTGAACAAAATGTAACAAGCCGTTTTCAAAAAAAAAATTCAAAATTTTTAAGTTTTTGAATAATTTTGTAAATTAACATTCAAAATAGTTGAGACAAACGGCATTATACTTAGAAAAATAAACTCTATAACATGCTGAAAATGGAACAAAATGTAACGAGCCGTTTTCGAAAAAAAATTCAAAATTTTCAAAATTTTTAATTTTTTGAATAATTTTGTAAATTAAATTTCAAAATAGTTGAGACAAACGGCATTATACTTAGAAAAATAAACTCTATAACATGCTGAAAATGGAACAGAATGTAACGAGCCGTTTTCGAAAAAAAATTCAAATTTTTCAAAATTTTTAATTTTTTGAATAATTTTGTAAATTAAATTTCAAAATAGTTGAGACAAACGGCATTATACTAAAAAAAACAAACTCTATAACATGCTAAAATTTGAACAAAATGTAACAAGCCGTTTTCGAAAAAAAATTTCAAAAATTTTAATTTTTTGATTAATTTTGTAAATTAAATTTCAAAATAGTTGAGACAAACGGCATTATACTTAGAAAAATAAACTCTATAACATTCTAAAAATGGAACAGAATGTAACGAGCCGTTTTCGAAAAAAAATTCAAAATTTTCAAAATTTTTAATTTTTTGAATAATTTTGTAAATTGAATTTCAAAATAGTTGAGACAAACGGCATTGTACTAAGAAAAACCAACTCTATAACATGCTAAAATTTGAACAAAATGTAACAAGCCGTTTTCGAAAAAAAATTTCAAAATTTTTAATTTTTTGAATAATTTTGTAAATTAAATTTCAAATTAGTTAAGACAAACGGCATTATACTTAGAAAAATAAACTCTATAACATGCTAAAATTTGAACAAAATGTAACAAGCCGTTTTCAAAAAAAAATTTTTAAATTTTTAAGTTTTTGAATAATTTTGTAAATTAACATTCAAAATAGTTGAGACAAACGGCATTATACTTAGAAAAATAAACTCTATAACATGCTGAAAATAGAACAAAATGTAACGTGCCGTTTTCGAAAAAAAAATTCAAAATTTTCAAAATTTTTAATTTTTTGAATAATTTTGTAAATTAAATTTCAAAATAGTTGGGACAAACGGCAATATACTTAGAAAAATAAACTCTATAACATGCTGAAAATGGAACCAAATTTAACGAGCCGTTTTCGAAAAAAAATTCAAAATTTTCAAAATTTTTAATTTTTTGAATAATTTTGTAAATTAAATTTCAAAATAGTTGAGACAAACGGCATTATACTTAGAAAAATAAACTCTATAACATGCTGAAAATGGAACAAAATGTAACAAGCCGTTTTCGAAAAAAAATTCAAAATTTTCAAAATTTTCAATTTTTTGAATAATTTTGTAAATTAAATTTCAAAATAGTTAAGACAAATGGCATTATACTAAGAAAAACAAACTCTATAACATGCTAAAATTTGAACAAAATCGTAAGAGCCGTTTTCGAGAAAAATTTTCAAAATTTTAAATTTTTTGAATAACTTTGTATATTAAATTTCAAAATAGTTGAGACAAACGGCATTATACTAAGAAAAATAAACTCTATAACATACTAAAATTTGAACAAAATCGTAAGAGCCGTTTTCGAGAAAAATTTTCAAAATTTTTAATTTTATGAATAACTTTGTATATTAAATTTTAAAATAGTTGAGACAAACGGCATTATACTAAGAAAAAAAGGCTATATACTCTTTGCACTTTTTTCGACAGAAAAATCGATTTTCTTAAAACTACAGCAAATGGCTTCAAACTTCTTATACACGTTAGTTACGAGCAAGTTAAGGATTATTAGCCCCAAAATACGATTTTTAATTTTTCGCGAAAAATGGGAAAAGTACAAAGGCTATAGTCTTTGCACTTTTTTCGACAAAAAAATCGATTTTCTTAAAACTACAGCAAATGGCTTCAAACTTCTTATACACGTTAGTTATGAGAAAATTAAGGATTATTAGCCCCTAAATACAATTTTTAATTTTTCGCGAAAAATGAGAAAAGTACAAAGGCTATAATAGTCTTTGCACTTTTTTCGACAAAAAAATCGATTTTCTTAAAACTACAGCAAATGGCTTCATACTTCTTATACACGTTAGTTATGAGCAAATTAAGGATTATTAGCCCCTAAACACGATTTTTAATTTTTTGAACAACTTTGTAAATTAAATTTCAAAATAGTTGAGACAAAC
Organism: Elmis aenea; assembly: GCA_947652605.1. Taxonomy (NCBI): domain Eukaryota; kingdom Metazoa; phylum Arthropoda; class Insecta; order Coleoptera; family Elmidae; genus Elmis; species Elmis aenea. The sequence continues at coordinate 58,384,906 of OX393579.1, forward strand.
GGCATTATACTAAGAAAAACAAACTCTATAACATGCTAAAATTTGAACAAAATGTACCAAGCCGTTTTCGAAAAAAAATTTCAAAGTTTTTACTTTTTTGAATAATTTTATAAATTAAATTTCAAAATAGTTGAGACAAACGGCATTATACTAAGAAAAACAAACTCTATAACATGCTAAAATTTGAACAAAATGTAACAAGCCGTTTTCGAAAAAAAATTTCAAAATTTTTAATTTTTTGAATAATTTTGTAAATTAAATTTCAAAATAGTTGAGACAAACGGCATTAAACTTAGAAAAATAAACTCTATAACATGCTAAAAATGGAACAGAATGTAACGAGCCGTTTTCGAAAAAAAATTCAAAATTTTCAAAATTTTTAATTTTTCGTATAATTTTGTAAATTAAATTTCAAAATAGTTGAGACAAACGGCATTATACTAAAAAAAAGAAACTCTATAACATGCTAAAATTTGAACAAAATGTAACAAGCCGTTTTCGAAAAAAAATTTCAAAATTTTTAATTTTTTGAATAATTTTGTAAATTAAAATTCAAAATAGTTGAGACAAACGGCTTTATACTTAGAAAAATAAACTCTATAACATGCTAAAAATGGAACAAAATGTAACAAGCCGTTTTCGAAAAAAAATTCAAAATTTTCAAAATTTTTAATTTTTTGAATAATTTTGTAAATTAAATTTCAAAATAGTTGAGACAAACGGCATTATACTAAGAAAAACAAACTCTATAACATGCTAAAATTTGAACAAAATGTAACAAGCCGTTTTCGAAAAAAAATTTCAAAATTTTTAATTTTTTGAATAATTTTGTAAATTAAATTTCAAAATAGTTAAGACAAACGGCATTATACTTAGAAAAATAAACTCTATAACATGCTAAAATTTGAACAAAATGTAACAAGCCGTTTTCAAAAAAAAAATTCAAAATTTTTAAGTTTTTGAATAATTTTGTAAATTAACATTCAAAATAGTTGAGACAAACGGCATTATACTTAGAAAAATAAACTCTATAACATGCTGAAAATGGAACAAAATGTAACGAGCCGTTTTCGAAAAAAAATTCAAAATCTTCAAAATTTTTAATTTTTTGAATAATTTTGTAAATTAAATTTCAAAATAGTTGAGACAAACGGCATTATACTTAGAAAAATAAACTCTATAACATGCTGAAAATGGAACAGAATGTAACGAGCCGTTTTCGAAAAAAAATTCAAATTTTTCAAAATTTTTAATTTTTTGAATAATTTTGTAAATTAAATTTCAAAATAGTTGAGACAAACGGCATTATACTAAGAAAAACAAACTCTATAACATGCTAAAATTTGAACAAAATGTAACAAGCCGTTTTCGAAAAAAAATTTCAAAAATTTTAATTTTTTGATTAATTTTGTAAATTAAATTTCAAAATAGTTGAGACAAACGGCATTATACTTAGAAAAATAAACTCTATAACATGCTGAAAATGGAACAGAATGTAACGAGCCGTTTTCGAAAAAAAATTCAAAATTTTCAAAATTTTTAATTTTTTGAATATATTTGGAAATTATATTTCAAAATAGTTGAGACAAACGGCATTATACTAAGAAAAACAAACTCTATAACATGCTAAAATTTGAACAAAATGTAACAAGCCGTTTTCGAAAAAAAATTTCAAAATTTTTAATTTTTTGAATAATTTTGTAAATTAAATTTCAAAATAGTTAAGACAAACGGCATTATACTTAGAAAAATAAACTCTATAACATGCTAAAATTTGAACAAAATGTAACAAGCTGTTTTCAAAAAAAAATTTTTAAATTTTTAAGTTTTTGAATTATTTTGTAAATTAACATTCAAAATAGTTGAGACAAACGGCATTATACTTAGAAAAATAAACTCTATAACATGCTGAAAATAGAACAAAATGTAACGTGCCGTTTTCGAAAAAAAATTCAAAATTTTCAAAATTTTTAATTTTTTGAATAATTTTGTAAATTAAATTTCAAAATAGTTGAGACAAACGGCAATATACTTAGAAAAATAAACTCTATAACATGCTGAAAATGGAACCAAATTTAACGAGCCGTTTTCGAAAAAAAATTCAAAATTTTCAAAATTTTTAATTTTTTGAATAATTTTGTAAATTAAATTTCAAAATAGTTGAGACAAACGGCATTATACTTAGAAAAATAAACTCTATAACATGCTGAAAATGGAACAAAATGTAACAAGCCGTTTTCGAAAAAAAATTCAAAATTTTCAAAATTTTCAATTTTTTGAATAATTTTGTAAATTAAATTTCAAAATAGTTAAGACAAATGGCATTATACTAAGAAAAACAAACTCTATAACATGCTAAAATTTGAACAAAATCGTAAGAGCCGTTTTCGAGAAAAATTTTCAAAATTTTTAATTTTTTGAATAACTTTGTATATTAAATTTCAAAATAGTTGAGACAAACGGCATTATACTAAGAAAAATAAACTCTATAACATACTAAAATTTGAACAAAATCGTAAAAGCCGTTTTCGAGAAAAATTTTCAAAATTTTTAATTTTATGAATAACTTTGTATATTAAATTTTAAAATAGTTGAGACAAACGGCATTATACTAAGAAAAAAAGGCTATATACTCTTTGCACTTTTTTCGACAGAAAAATCGATTTTCTTAAAACTACAGCAAATGGCTTCAAACTTCTTATACACGTTAGTTACGAGCAAGTTAAGGATTATTAGCCCCAAAATACGATTTTTATATTTTCGCGAAAAATGGGAAAAGTACAAAGGCTATAGTCTTTGCACTTTTTTCGACAACACAATCGATTTTGTTAAAACTACAGCAAATGGCTTCAAACTTCTTATACACATTAGTTACGAGCAAGTTAAGGATTATTAGCCCCTAAATACAATTTTTAATTTTTCGCGAAAAATGAGAAAAGTACAAAGGCTATAGTCTTTGCACTTTTTTCGACAAAAAAATCGATTTTCTTAAAACTACAGCAAATGGCTTCAAACTTCTTATACACGTTAGTTATGAGAAAATTAAGGATTATTAGCCCCTAAATACGATTTTTAATTTTTTGAACAACTTTGTAAATTAAACTTCAAAATAGTTGAGACAAACGGCATTATACTAAGAAAAATAAACTCTATAACATACTAAAATTTGAACAAAATCGTAAGAGCCGTTTTCGAGAAAAACTTTCAAAATTTTTAAATTTTTGAATAACTTTGTATATTAAATTTCAAAATAGTTGAGACAAACGGCATTATACTAAGAAAAATAAACTCTATAACATACTAAAATTTGAACAAAATCGTAAGAGCCGTTTTCGAGAAAACTTTTCAAAATTTTTAATTTTTTGAATAACTTTGTATATTAAATTTCAAAATAGTTGAGACAAACGGCATTATACTAAAAAAAATAAACTCTATAACATACTAAAATTTGAACAAAATCGTAAGAGCCGTTTTCGAGAAAAATTTTCAAAATTTTTAATTTTTTGAATAATTTTGTAAATTAAATTTTAAAGTAGTTGAGACAAACGGCATTATACTTAGAAAAATAAACTCTATAACATGCTAAAAATAGAACAAAACGTAACGAGCCGTTTTCGAAAAAAAATTCAAAATTTTCAAAATTTTTAATTTTTTGAATAATTTTGTAAATTAAATTTCAAAATAGTTGAGACATACGGCATTATACTAAGAAAAACAAACTCTATAACATGCTAAAATTTGAACAAAATCGTAAGAGCCGTTTTCGAGAAAAATTTTCAAAATTTTTAATTTTTTGAATAACTTTGTATATTAAATTTCAAAATAGTTGAGACAAACGGCATTATACTAAGAAAAATAAACTCTATAACATACTAAAATTTGAACAAAATCGTAAGAGCCGTTTTCGAGAAAAATTTTCAAAATTTTTAATTTTTTGAATAACTTTGTATATTAAATTTCAAAATAGTTGAGACAAACAGCATTATACTAAGAAAAAAAGGCTATATACTCTTTGCACTTTTTTCGACAGAAAAATCGATTTTCTTAAAACTACAGCAAATGGCTTCAAACTTCTTATACACGTTAGTTACGAGCAAGTTAAGGATTATTAGCCCCTAAATACGATTTTTAATTTTTCGTGAAAAATGGGAAAAGTACAAAGGCTATAGTCTTTGCACTTTTTTCGACAAAAAAATCGATTTTCTTAAAACTACAGCAAATGGCTTCAAACTTCTTATACACATTAGTTACGAGCAAGTTAAGAATTATTAGCCCCTAAATACGATTTTTAATTTTTCGTGAAAAATGGGAAAAGTACAAAGGCTATAGTCTTTGCACTTTTTTCGACAAAAAAATCGATTTTCTTAAAACTACAGCAAATGGCTTCAAACTTCTTATACACGTTAGTTATGAGAAAATTAAGGATTATTAGCCCCTAAATACAATTTTTAATTTTTCGCGAAAAATGAGAAAAGTACAAAGGCTATAATAGTCTTTGCACTTTTTTCGACAAAAAAATCGATTTTCTTAAAACTACAGCAAATGGCTTCAAACTTCTTATACACGTTAGTTATGAGCAAATTAAAAATTATTAGCCCCTAAACACGATTTTTAATTTTTTGAACAACTTTGTAAATTAAATTTCAAAATAGTTGAGACAAACGGCATTATACTAAAAAAAACAAACTCTATAACATGCTAAAATTTGAACAAAATGTAACAAGCCGTTTTCAAAAAAAAATTTCAAAGTTTTTACTTTTTTGAATAATTTTGTAAATTAAATTTCAAAATAGTTGAGACAAACGGCATTATACTAAGAAAAACAAACTCTATAACATGCTAAAATTTGAACAAAATGTAACAAGCCGTTTTCGAAAAAAAATTTCAAAATTTTTAATTTTTTGAATAATTTTGTAAATTAAATTTCAAAATAGTTAAGACAAACGGCATTATACTTAGAAAAACAAACTCTATAACATGCTAAAATTTGAACAAAATGTAACAAGCCGTTTTCGAAAAAAAATTTCAAAATTTTTAATTTTTTGAATAATTTTGTAAATTAAATTTCAAAATAGTTAAGACAAACGGCATTATACTTAGAAAAATAAACTCTATAACATGCTAAAATTTGAACAAAATGTAACAAGCCGTTTTCAAAAAAAAATTTCAAAATTTTTAAGTTTGTGAATAATTTTGTAAATTAACATTCAAAATAGTTGAGACAAACGGCAATATACTTAGAAAAATAAACTCTATAACATACTGAAAATGGAACAAAATGTAACGAGCCGTTTTCGAAAAAAAATTCAAAATTTTCAAAATTTTTAATTTTTTGAATAATTTTGTAAATTAAATTTCAAAATAGTTGCGACAAACGGCATTATACTTAGAAAAATAAACTCTATAACATGCTGTAAATGGAACAGAATGTAACGAGCCGTTTTCGAAAAAAAATTCAAAATTTTCAAAATTTTTAATTTTTTGAATAATTTTGTAAATTAAATTTTAAAATAGTTGAGACAAACGGCATTATACTAAGAAAAAGAAACTCTATAACATGCTAAAATTTGAACAAAATGTAACAAGCCGTTTTCGAAAAAAAATTTCAAAATTTTTAATTTTTTGAATAATTTTGTAAATTAAAATTCAAAATAGTTGAGACAAACGGCATTATACTTAGAAAAATAAACTCTATAACATGCTGAAAATGGAACAAAATGTAACGAGCCGTTTTCGAAAAAAAATTCAAAATTTTCAAAATTTTTAATTTTTTGAATAATTTTGTAAATTAAATTTCAAAATAGTTGAGACAAACAGCATTATACTAAGAAAAACAAACTCTATAACATGCTAAAATTTGAACAAAATGTAACAAGCCGTTTTCAAAAAAAAATTTCAAAATTTTTAAGTTTTTGAATAATTTTGTAAATTAACATTCAAAATAGTTGAGACAAACGGCTTTATACTTAGAAAAATAAACTCTATAACATGCTGAAAATGGAACAAAATGTAACGAGCCGTTTTCGAAAAAAAATTCAAAGTTTTCAAAATTTTTAATTTTTTGAATAATTTTGTAAATTAAATTTCAAAATAGTTGAGACAAACGGCATTATACTTAGAAAAATAAACTCTATAACATGCTGAAAATGGAACAGAATGTAACGAGCCGTTTTCGAAAAAAAATTCAAAATTTTCAAAATTTTTAATTTTTTGAATATATTTGGAAATTATATTTCAAAATAGTTGAGACAAACGGCATTATACTAAGAAAAACAAACTCTATAACATGCTAAAATTTGAACAAAATGTAACAAGCCGTTTTCGAAAAAAAATTTCAAAATTTTTAATTTTTTGAATAATTTTGTAAATTAAATTTCAAAATAGTTGAGACAAACGGCATTATACTTAGAAAAATAAACTCTATAACATGCTAAAAATAGAACAGAATGTAACGAGCCGTTTTCGAAATAAAATTCAAAATTTTCAAAATTTTTAATTTTTTGAATAATTTTGTAAATTAAATTTCAAAATAGTTGAGACAAACGGCATTATACTAAGAAAAACAAACTCTATAACATGCTAAAATTTGAACAAAATGTAACAAGCCGTTTTCGAAAAAAAATTTCAAAATTTTTAATTTTTTGAATAATTTTGTAAATTAAATTTCAAAATAGTTAAGACAAACGGCATTATACTTAGAAAAACAAACTCTATAACATGCTAAAATTTGAACAAAATGTAACAAGCCGTTTTCGAAAAAAAATTTCAAAATTTTTAATTTTTTGAATAATTTTGTAAATTAAATTTCAAAATAGTTAAGACAAACGGCATTATACTTAGAAAAATAAACTCTATAACATGCTAAAATTTGAACAAAATGTAACAAGCCGTTTTCAAAAAAAAATTTCAAAATTTTTAAGTTTGTGAATAATTTTGTAAATTAACATTCAAAATAGTTGAGACAAACGGCAATATACTTAGAAAAATAAACTCTATAACATACTGAAAATGGAACAAAATGTAACGAGCCGTTTTCGAAAAAAAATTCAAAATTTTCAAAATTTTTAATTTTTTGAATAATTTTGTAAATTAAATTTCAAAATAGTTGCGACAAACGGCATTATACTTAGAAAAATAAACTCTATAACATGCTGTAAATGGAACAGAATGTAACGAGCCGTTTTCGAAAAAAAATTCAAAATTTTCAAAATTTTTAATTTTTTGAATAATTTTGTAAATTAAATTTTAAAATAGTTGAGACAAACGGCATTATACTAAGAAAAAGAAACTCTATAACATGCTAAAATTTGAACAAAATGTAACAAGCCGTTTTCGAAAAAAAATTTCAAAATTTTTAATTTTTTGAATAATTTTGTAAATTAAAATTCAAAATAGTTGAGACAAACGGCATTATACTTAGAAAAATAAACTCTATAACATGCTGAAAATGGAACAAAATGTAACGAGCCGTTTTCGAAAAAAAATTCAAAATTTTCAAAATTTTTAATTTTTTGAATAATTTTGTAAATTAAATTTCAAAATAGTTGAGACAAACGGCATTATACTAAGAAAAACAAACTCTATAACATGCTAAAATTTGAACAAAATGTAACAAGCCGTTTTCAAAAAAAAATTTCAAAATTTTTAAGTTTTTGAATAATTTTGTAAATTAACATTCAAAATAGTTGAGACAAACGGCTTTATACTTAGAAAAATAAACTCTATAACATGCTGAAAATGGAACAAAATGTAACGAGCCGTTTTCGAAAAAAAATTCAAAGTTTTCAAAATTTTTAATTTTTTGAATAATTTTGTAAATTAAATTTCAAAATAGTTGAGACAAACGGCATTATACTTAGAAAAATAAACTCTATAACATGCTGAAAATGGAACAGAATGTAACGAGCCGTTTTCGAAAAAAAATTCAAAATTTTCAAAATTTTTAATTTTTTGAATATATTTGGAAATTATATTTCAAAATAGTTGAGACAAACGGCATTATACTAAGAAAAACAAACTCTATAACATGCTAAAATTTGAACAAAATGTAACAAGCCGTTTTCGAAAAAAAATTTCAAAATTTTTAATTTTTTGAATAATTTTGTAAATTAAATTTCAAAATAGTTGAGACAAACGGCATTATACTTAGAAAAATAAACTCTATAACATGCTAAAAATAGAACAGAATGTAACGAGCCGTTTTCGAAATAAAATTCAAAATTTTCAAAATTTTTAATTTTTTGAATAATTTTGTAAATTAAATTTCAAAATAGTTGAGACAAACGGCATTATACTAAGAAAAACAAACTCTATAACATGCTAAAATTTGAACAAAATGTAACAAGCCGTTTTCGAAAAAAAATTTCAAAATTTTTAATTTTTTGAATAATTTTGTAAATTAAATTTTAAAATAGTTAAGACAAACGGCATTATACTTAGAAAAATAAACTCTATAACATGCTGAAAATGGAACAAAATGTAACGAGCCGTTTTCGAAAAAAAATTCAAAGTTTTCAAAATTTTTAATTTTTTGAATAATTTTGTAAATTAAATTTCAAAATAGTTGAGACAAACGGCATTATACTTAGAAAAATAAACTCTATAACATGCTGAAAATGGAACAGAATGTAACGAGCCGTTTTCGAAAAAAAATTCAAAATTTTCAAAATTTTTAATTTTTTGAATATATTTGGAAATTATATTTCAAAATAGTTGAGACAAACGGCATTATACTAAGAAAAACAAACTCTATAACATGCTAAAATTTGAACAAAATGTAACAAGCCGTTTTCGAAAAAAAAATTCAAAATTTTTAATTTTTTGAATAATTTTGTAAATTAAATTTCAAAATAGTTGAGACAAACGGCATTATACTTAGAAAAATAAACTCTATAACATGCTAAAAATAGAACAGAATGTAACGAGCCGTTTTCGAAATAAAATTCAAAATTTTCAAAATTTTTAATTTTTTGAATAATTTTGTAAATTAAATTTCAAAATAGTTGAGACAAACGGCATTATACTAAGAAAAACAAACTCTATAACATGCTAAAATTTGAACAAAATGTAACAAGCCGTTTTCGAAAAAAAATTTCAAAATTTTTAATTTTTTGAATAATTTTGTAAATTAAATTTTAAAATAGTTAAGACAAACGGCATTATACTTAGAAAAATAAACTCTATAACATGCTAAAATTTGAACAAAATGTAACAAGCCGTTTTCAAAAAAAAATTTCAAAATTTTTAAGTTTTTGAATAATTTTGTAAATTAACATTCAAAATAGTTGAGACAAACGGCATTATACTTAGAAAAATAAACTCTATAACATGCTGAAAATAGAACAAAATGTAACGAGCCGTTTTCGAAAAAAAATTCAAAATTTTCAAAATTTTTAATTTTTTGAATAATTTTGTAAATCAAATTTCAAAATAGTTGAGACAAACGGCATTATTCTTAGAAAAATAAACTCTATAACATGCTGAAAATGGAACAAAATTTAACGAGCCGTTTTCGAAAAAAAATTCAAAATTTTCAAAATTTTTAATTTTTTGAATAATTTTGTAAATTAAATTTCAAAATAGTTGAGACAAACGGCATTATACTTAGAAAAATAAACTCTATAACATACTAAAATTTGAACAAAATCGTAAGAGCCGTTTTCGAGACGGCATTATACTAAGAAAAATAAACTCTATAACATACTAAAATTTGAACAAAATCGTAAGAGCCGTTTTCAAGAAAAACTTTCAAAATTTTTAAATTTTTGAATAACTTTGTATATTAAATTTCAAAATAGTTGAGACAAACGGCATTATACTAAGAAAAATAAACTCTATAACATACTAAAATTTGAACAAAATCGTAAGAGCCGTTTTCGAGAAAACTTTTCAAAATTTTTAATTTTTTGAATAACTTTGTATATTAAATTTCAAAATAGTTGAGACAAACGGCATTATACTAAAAAAAATAAACTCTATAACATACTAAAATTTGAACAAAATCGTAAGAGCCGTTTTCGAGAAAAATTTTCAAAATTTTTAATTTTTTGAATAACTTTGTATATTAAATTTCAAAATAGTTGAGACAAACGGCATTATACTAAGAAAAATAAACTCTATAACATGCTAAAAATAGAACAAAACGTAACGAGCCGTTTTCGAAAAAAAATTCAAAATTTTCAAAATTTTTAATTTTTTGAATAATTTTGTAAATTAAATTTCAAAATAGTTGAGACATACGGCATTTTACTAAGAAAAACAAACTCTATAACATGCTAAAATTTGAACAAAATCGTAAGAGCCGTTTTCGAGAAAAATTTTCAAAATTTTTAATTTTTTGAATAACTTTGTATATTAAATTTCAAAATAGTTGAGACAAACGGCATTATACTAAGAAAAATAAACTCTATAACATACTAAAATTTGAACAAAATCGTAAGAGCCGTTTTCGAGAAAAATTTTCAAAATTTTTAATTTTTTGAATAACTTTGTATATTAAATTTCAAAATAGTTGAGACAAACAGCATTATACTAAGAAAAAAAGGCTATATACTCTTTGCACTTTTTTCGACAGAAAAATCGATTTTCTTAAAACTACAGCAAATGGCTTCAAACTTCTTATACACGTTAGTTACGAGCAAGTTAAGGATTATTAGCCCCTAAATACGATTTTTAATTTTTCGTGAAAAATGGGAAAAGTACAAAAAGGCTATAGTCTTTGCACTTTTTTCGACAAAAAAATCGATTTTCTTAAAACTACAGCAAATGGCTTCAAACTTCTTATACACATTAGTTATGAGCGAATTAAGGATTATTAGCCCCTAAATACGATTTTTAATTTTTCGTGAAAAATGGGAAAAGTACAAAGGCTATAGTCTTTGCACTTTTTTCGACAAAAAAATCGATTTTCTTAAAACTACAGCAAATGGCTTCAAACTTCTTATACACATTAGTTACGAGCAAGTTAAGGATTATTAGCCCCTAAATACAATTTTTAATTTTTCGCGAAAAATGAGAAAAGTACAAAGGCTATAGTCTTTGCACTTTTTTCGACAAAAAAATCGATTTTCTTAAAACTACAGCAAATGGCTTCAAACTTCTTATACACGTTAGTTATGAGCAAATTAAGGATTATTAGCCCCTAAACACGATTTTTAATTTTTTGAACAACTTTGTAAATTAAATTTCAAAATAGTTGAGACAAACGGCATTATACTAAAAAAAAACAAACTCTATAACATGCTAAAATTTGAACAAAATGTAACAAGCCGTTTTCAAAAAAAAATTTCAAAGTTTTTACTTTTTTGAATAATTTTGTAAATTAAATTTCAAAATAGTTGAGACAAACGGCATTATACTAAGAAAAATAAACTCTATAACATGCTAAAAATAGAACAGAATGTAACGAGCCGTTTTCGAAATAAAATTCAAAATTTTCAAAATTTTTAATTTTTTGAATAATTTTGTAAATTAAATTTCAAAATAGTTGAGACAAACGGCATTATACTAAGAAAAACAAACTCTATAACATGCTAAAATTTGAACAAAATGTAACAAGCCGTTTTCGAAAAAAAATTTCAAAATTTTTAATTTTTTGAATAATTTTGTAAATTAAATTTTAAAATAGTTAAGACAAACGGCATTATACTTAGAAAAATAAACTCTATAACATGCTGAAAATGGAACAAAATGTAACGAGCCGTTTTCGAAAAAAAATTCAAAGTTTTAAAAATTTTTAATTTTTTGAATAATTTTGTAAATTAAATTTCAAAATAGTTGAGACAAACGGCATTATACTTAGAAAAATAAACTCTATAACATGCTGAAAATGGAACAGAATGTAACGAGCCGTTTTCGAAAAAAAATTCAAAATTTTCAAAATTTTTAATTTTTTGAATATATTTGGAAATTATATTTCAAAATAGTTGAGACAAACGGCATTATACTAAGAAAAACAAACTCTATAACATGCTAAAATTTGAACAAAATGTAACAAGCCGTTTTCGAAAAAAAATTTCAAAATTTTTAATTTTTTGAATAATTTTGTAAATTAAATTTCAAAATAGTTGAGACAAACGGCATTATACTTAGAAAAATAAACTCTATAACATGCTAAAAATAGAACAGAATGTAACGAGCCGTTTTCGAAATAAAATTCAAAATTTTCAAAATTTTTAATTTTTTGAATAATTTTGTAAATTAAATTTCAAAATAGTTGAGACAAACGGCATTATACTAAGAAAAACAAACTCTATAACATGCTAAAATTTGAACAAAATGTAACAAGCCGTTTTCGAAAAAAAATTTCAAAATTTTTAATTTTTTGAATAATTTTGTAAATTAAATTTTAAAATAGTTAAGACAAACGGCATTATACTTAGAAAAATAAACTCTATAACATGCTAAAATTTGAACAAAATGTAACAAGCCGTTTTCAAAAAAAAATTTCAAAATTTTTAAGTTTTTGAATAATTTTGTAAATTAACATTCAAAATAGTTGAGACAAACGGCATTATACTTAGAAAAATAAACTCTATAACATGCTGAAAATAGAACAAAATGTAACGAGCCGTTTTCGAAAAAAAATTCAAAATTTTCAAAATTTTTAATTTTTTGAATAATTTTGTAAATCAAATTTCAAAATAGTTGAGACAAACGGCATTATTCTTAGAAAAATAAACTCTATAACATGCTGAAAATGGAACAAAATTTAACGAGCCGTTTTCGAAAAAAAATTCAAAATTTTCAAAATTTTTAATTTTTTGAATAATTTTGTAAATTAAATTTCAAAATAGTTGAGACAAACGGCATTATACTTAGAAAAATAAACTCTATAACATACTAAAATTTGAACAAAATCGTAAGAGCCGTTTTCGAGACGGCATTATACTAAGAAAAATAAACTCTATAACATACTAAAATTTGAACAAAATCGTAAGAGCCGTTTTCAAGAAAAACTTTCAAAATTTTTAAATTTTTGAATAACTTTGTATATTAAATTTCAAAATAGTTGAGACAAACGGCATTATACTAAGAAAAATAAACTCTATAACATACTAAAATTTGAACAAAATCGTAAGAGCCGTTTTCGAGAAAACTTTTCAAAATTTTTAATTTTTTGAATAACTTTGTATATTAAATTTCAAAATAGTTGAGACAAACGGCATTATACTAAAAAAAATAAACTCTATAACATACTAAAATTTGAACAAAATCGTAAGAGCCGTTTTCGAGAAAAATTTTCAAAATTTTTAATTTTTTGAATAACTTTGTATATTAAATTTCAAAATAGTTGAGACAAACGGCATTATACTAAGAAAAATAAACTCTATAACATGCTAAAAATAGAACAAAACGTAACGAGCCGTTTTCGAAAAAAAATTCAAAATTTTCAAAATTTTTAATTTTTTGAATAATTTTGTAAATTAAATTTCAAAATAGTTGAGACATACGGCATTTTACTAAGAAAAACAAACTCTATAACATGCTAAAATTTGAACAAAATCGTAAGAGCCGTTTTCGAGAAAAATTTTCAAAATTTTTAATTTTTTGAATAACTTTGTATATTAAATTTCAAAATAGTTGAGACAAACGGCATTATACTAAGAAAAATAAACTCTATAACATACTAAAATTTGAACAAAATCGTAAGAGCCGTTTTCGAGAAAAATTTTCAAAATTTTTAATTTTTTGAATAACTTTGTATATTAAATTTCAAAATAGTTGAGACAAACAGCATTATACTAAGAAAAAAAGGCTATATACTCTTTGCACTTTTTTCGACAGAAAAATCGATTTTCTTAAAACTACAGCAAATGGCTTCAAACTTCTTATACACGTTAGTTACGAGCAAGTTAAGGATTATTAGCCCCTAAATACGATTTTTAATTTTTCGTGAAAAATGGGAAAAGTACAAAGGCTATAGTCTTTGCACTTTTTTCGACAAAAAAATCGATTTTCTTAAAACTACAGCAAATGGCTTCAAACTTCTTATACACATTAGTTATGAGCGAATTAAGGATTATTAGCCCCTAAATACGATTTTTAATTTTTCGTGAAAAATGGGAAAAGTACAAAGGCTATAGTCTTTGCACTTTTTTCGACAAAAAAATCGATTTTCTTAAAACTACAGCAAATGGCTTCAAACTTCTTATACACATTAGTTACGAGCAAGTTAAGGATTATTAGCCCCTAAATACAATTTTTAATTTTTCGCGAAAAATGAGAAAAGTACAAAGGCTATAGTCTTTGCACTTTTTTCGACAAAAAAATCGATTTTCTTAAAACTACAGCAAATGGCTTCAAACTTCTTATACACGTTAGTTATGAGCAAATTAAGGATTATTAGCCCCTAAACACGATTTTTAATTTTTTGAACAACTTTGTAAATTAAATTTCAAAATAGTTGAGACAAACGGCATTATACTAAAAAAAAACAAACTCTATAACATGCTAAAATTTGAACAAAATGTAACAAGCCGTTTTCAAAAAAAAATTTCAAAGTTTTTACTTTTTTGAATAATTTTGTAAATTAAATTTCAAAATAGTTGAGACAAACGGCATTATACTAAGAAAAATAAACTCTATAACATGCTAAAAATAGAACAGAATGTAACGAGCCGTTTTCGAAATAAAATTCAAAATTTTCAAAATTTTTAATTTTTTGAATAATTTTGTAAATTAAATTTCAAAATAGTTGAGACAAACGGCATTATACTAAGAAAAACAAACTCTATAACATGCTAAAATTTGAACAAAATGTAACAAGCCGTTTTCGAAAAAAAATTTCAAAATTTTTAATTTTTTGAATAATTTTGTAAATTAAATTTTAAAATAGTTAAGACAAACGGCATTATACTTAGAAAAATAAACTCTATAACATGCTAAAATTTGAACAAAATGTAACAAGCCGTTTTCAAAAAAAAATTTCAAAATTTTTAAGTTTTTGAATAATTTTGTAAATTAACATTCAAAATAGTTGAGACAAACGGCATTATACTTAGAAAAATAAACTCTATAACATGCTGAAAATAGAACAAAATGTAACGAGCCGTTTTCGAAAAAAAATTCAAAATTTTCAAAATTTTTAATTTTTTGAATAATTTTGTAAATCAAATTTCAAAATAGTTGAGACAAACGGCATTATTCTTAGAAAAATAAACTCTATAACATGCTGAAAATGGAACAAAATTTAACGAGCCGTTTTCGAAAAAAAATTCAAAATTTTCAAAATTTTTAATTTTTTGAATAATTTTGTAAATTAAATTTCAAAATAGTTGAGACAAACGGCATTATACTTAGAAAAATAAACTCTATAACATACTAAAATTTGAACAAAATCGTAAGAGCCGTTTTCGAGACGGCATTATACTAAGAAAAATAAACTCTATAACATACTAAAATTTGAACAAAATCGTAAGAGCCGTTTTCGAGAAAAACTTTCAAAATTTTTAAATTTTTGAATAACTTTGTATATTAAATTTCAAAATAGTTGAGACAAACGGCATTATACTAAGAAAAATAAACTCTATAACATACTAAAATTTGAACAAAATCGTAAGAGCCGTTTTCGAGAAAACTTTTCAAAATTTTTAATTTTTTGAATAACTTTGTATATTAAATTTCAAAATAGTTGAGACAAACGGCATTATACTAAAAAAAATAAACTCTATAACATACTAAAATTTGAACAAAATCGTAAGAGCCGTTTTCGAGAAAAATTTTCAAAATTTTTAATTTTTTGAATAATTTTGTAAATTAAATTTTAAAGTAGTTGAGACAAACGGCATTATACTTAGAAAAATAAACTCTATAACATGCTAAAAATAGAACAAAACGTAACGAGCCGTTTTCGAAAAAAAATTCAAAATTTTCAAAATTTTTAATTTTTTAAATAATTTTGTAAATTAAATTTCAAAATAGTTGAGACATACGGCATTTTACTAAGAAAAACAAACTCTATAACATGCTAAAATTTGAACAAAATCGTAAGAGCCGTTTTCGAGAAAAATTTTCAAAATTTTTAATTTTTTGAATAACTTTGTATATTAAATTTCAAAATAGTTGAGACAAACGGCATTATACTAAGAAAAATAAACTCTATAACATACTAAAATTTGAACAAAATCGTAAGAGCCGTTTTCGAGAAAAATTTTCAAAATTTTTAATTTTTTGAATAACTTTGTATATTAAATTTCAAAATAGTTGAGACAAACAGCATTATACTAAGAAAAAAAGGCTATATACTCTTTGCACTTTTTTCGACAAAAAAATCGATTTTCTTAAAACTACAGCAAATGGCTTCAAACTTCTTATACACGTTAGTTACGAGCAAGTTAAGGATTATTAGCCCCTAAATACGATTTTTAATTTTTCGTGAAAAATGGGAAAAGTACAAAGGCTATAGTCTTTGCACTTTTTTCGACAAAAAAATCGATTTTCTTAAAACTACAGCAAATGGCTTCAAACTTCTTATACACATTAGTTATGAGCGAATTAAGGATTATTAGCCCCTAAATACGATTTTTAATTTTTCGTGAAAAATGGGAAAAGTACAAAGGCTATAGTCTTTGCACTTTTTTCGACAAAAAAATCGATTTTCTTAAAACTACAGCAAATGGCTTCAAACTTCTTATACACATTAGTTACGAGCAAGTTAAGGATTATTAGCCCCTAAATACAATTTTTAATTTTTCGCGAAAAATGAGAAAAGTACAAAGGCTATAGTCTTTGCACTTTTTTCGACAAAAAAATCGATTTTCTTAAAACTACAGCAAATGGCTTCAAACTTCTTATACACGTTAGTTATGAGCAAATTAAGGATTATTAGCCCCTAAACACGATTTTTAATTTTTTGAACAACTTTGTAAATTAAATTTCAAAATAGTTGAGACAAACGGCATTATACTAAAAAAAAACAAACTCTATAACATGCTAAAATTTGAACAAAATGTAACAAGCCGTTTTCAAAAAAAAATTTCAAAGTTTTTACTTTTTTGAATAATTTTGTAAATTAAATTTCAAAATAGTTGAGACAAACGGCATTATACTAAGAAAACCAAACTCTATAACATGCTAAAATTTGAACAAAATGTAACAAGCCGTTTTCGAAAAAAAATTTCAAAATTTTTAATTTTTTGAATAATTTTGTAAATTAAATTTCAAAATAGTTAAGACAAACGGCATTATACTTAGAAAAATAAACTCTATAACATGCTAAAATTTGAACAAAATGTAACAAGCCGTTTTCAAAAAAAAAATTCAAAATTTTTAGGTTTGTGAATAATTTTGTAAATTAACATTCAAAATAGTTGAGACAAACGGCAATATACTTAGAAAAATAAACTCTATAACATACTGAAAATGGAACAAAATGTAACGAGCCGTTTTCGAAAAAAAATTCAAAATTTTCAAAATTTTTAATTTTTTGAATAATTTTGTAAATTAAATTTCAAAATAGTTGCGACAAACGGCATTATACTTAGAAAATAAACTCTATAACATGCTGTAAATGGAACAGAATGTAACGAGCCGTTTTCGAAAAAAAATTCAAAATTTTCAAAATTTTTAATTTTTTGAATAATTTTGTAAATTAAATTTTAAAATAGTTGAGACAAACGGCATTATACTAAGAAAAAGAAACTCTATAACATGCTAAAATTTGAACAAAATGTAACAAGCCGTTTTCGAAAAAAAATTTCAAAATTTTTAATTTTTTGAATAATTTTGTAAATTAACATTCAAAATAGTTGAGACAAACGGCATTATACTTAGAAAAATAAACTCTATAACATGCTGAAAATAGAACAAAATGTAACGAGCCGTTTTCGAAAAAAAATTCAAAATTTTCAAAATTTTTACTTTTTTGAATAATTTTGTAAATTAAATTTCAAAATAGTTGAGACAAACGGCATTATACTAAGAAAAACAAACTCTATAACATGCTAAAATTTGAACAAAATGTAACAAGCCGTTTTCGAAAAAAAATTTCAAAATTTTTAATTTTTTGAATAATTTTGTAAATTAAATTTCAAAATAGGTAAGACAAACGGCATTATACTTAGAAAAACAAACTCTATAACATGCTAAAATTTGAACAAAATGTAACAAGCCGTTTTCGAAAAAAAATTTCAAAATTTTTAATTTTTTGAATAATTTTGTAAATTAAATTTCAAAATAGTTAAGACAAACGGCATTATACTTAGAAAAATAAACTCTATAACATGCTAAAATTTGAACAAAATGTAACAAGCCGTTTTCAAAAAAAAATTTCAAAATTTTTAAGTTTGTGAATAATTTTGTAAATTAACATTCAAAATAGTTGAGACAAACGGCAATATACTTAGAAAAATAAACTCTATAACATACTGAAAATGGAACAAAATGTAACGAGCCGTTTTCGAAAAAAAATTCAAAATTTTCAAAATTTTTAATTTTTTGAATAATTTTTAAAATTAAATTTCAAAATAGTTGCGACAAACGGCATTATACTTAGAAAAATAAACTCTATAACATGCTGTAAATGGAACAGAATGTAACGAGCCGTTTTCGAAAAAAAATTCAAAATTTTCAAAATTTTTAATTTTTTGAATAATTTTGTAAATTAAATTTTAAAATAGTTGAGACAAACGGCATTATACTAAGAAAAAGAAACTCTATAACATGCTAAAATTTGAACAAAATGTAACAAGCCGTTTTCGAAAAAAAATTTCAAAATTTTTAATTTTTTGAATAATTTTGTAAATTAAAATTCAAAATAGTTGAGACAAACGGCATTATACTTAGAAAAATAAACTCTATAACATGCTGAAAATAGAACAAAATGTAACGAGCCGTTTTCGAAAAAAATTTCAAAATTTTCAAAATTTTTAATTTTTTGAATAATTTTGTAAATTAAATTTCAAAATAGTTGAGACAAACGGCATTATACTAAGAAAAACAAACTCTATAACATGCTAAAATTTGAACAAAATGTAACAAGCCGTTTTCAAAAAAAAATTTCAAAATTTTTAAGTTTTTGAATAATTTTGTAAATTAACATTCAAAATAGTTGAGACAAACGGCTTTATACTTAGAAAAATAAACTCTATAACATGCTGAAAATGGAACTAAATGTAACGAGCCGTTTTCGAAAAAAAATTCAAAATTTTCAAAATTTTTAATTTTTTGAATAATTTTGTAAATTAAATTTCAAAATAGTTGAGACAAACGGCATTATACTTAGAAAAATAAACTCTATAACATGCTGAAAATGGAACAGAATGTAACGAGCCGTTTTCGAAAAAAAATTCAAAATTTTCAAAATTTTTAATTTTTTGAATATATTTGGAAATTATATTTCAAAATAGTTGAGACAAACGGCATTATACTAAGAAAAACAAACTCTATAACATGCTAAAATTTGAACAAAATGTAACAAGCCGTTTTCAAAAAAAAATTTCAAAATTTTTAAGTTTTTGAATAATTTTGTAAATTAACATTCAAAATAGTTGAGACAAACGGCTTTATACTTAGAAAAATAAACTCTATAACATGCTGAAAATGGAACTAAATGTAACGAGCCGTTTTCGAAAAAAAATTCAAAATTTTCAAAATTTTTAATTTTTTGAATAATTTTGTAAATTAAATTTCAAAATAGTTGAGACAAACGGCATTATACTAAGAAAAACAAACTCTATAACATGCTAAAATTTGAACAAAATGTAACAAGCCGTTTTCGAAAAAAAATTTCAAAATTTTTAATTTTTTGAATAATTTTGTAAATTAAATTTCAAAATAGTTAAGACAAACGGCATTATACTTAGAAAAATAAACTCTATAACATGCTAAAATTTGAACAAAATGTAACAAGCCGTTTTCAAAAAAAAATTTCAAAATTTTTAAGTTTTTGAATAATTTTGTAAATTAACATTCAAAATAGTTGAGACAAACGGCATTATACTTAGAAAAATAAACTCTATAACATGCTGAAAATAGAACAAAATGTAACGAGCCGTTTTCGAAAAAAAATTCAAAATTTTCAAAATTTTTAATTTTTTGAATAATTTTGTAAATCAAATTTCAAAATAGTTGAGACAAACGGCATTATTCTTAGAAAAATAAACTCTATAACATGCTGAAAATGGAACAAAATTTAACGAGCCGTTTTCGAAAAAAAATTCAAAATTTTCAAAATTTTTAATTTTTTGAATAATTTTGTAAATTAAATTTCAAAATAGTTGAGACAAACGGCATTATACTTAGAAAAATAAACTCTATAACATGCTGAAAATGGAACAAAATGTAACAAGCCGTTTTCGAAAAAAAATTCAAAATTTTCAAAATTTTCAATTTTTTGAATAATTTTGTAAATTAAATTTCAAAATAGTTAAGACAAACGGCATTATACTAAAAAAAACAAACTCTATAACATGCTAAAATTTGAACAAAATCGTAAGAGCCGTTTTCGAGAAAAATTTTCAAAATTTTTAATTTTTTGAATAACTTTGTATATTAAATTTCAAAATAGTTGAGACAAACGGCATTATACTAAGAAAAATAAACTCTATAACATACTAAAATTTGAACAAAATCGTAAGAGCCGTTTTCGAGAAAAATTTGAAAATTTTTAATTTTATGAATAACTTTGTATATTAAATTTTAAAATAGTTGAGACAAACGGCATTATACTAAGAAAAAAAGGCTATATACTCTTTGCACTTTTTTCGACAGAAAAATCGATTTTCTTAAAACTACAGCAAATGGCTTCAAACTTCTTATACACGTTAGTTACGAGCAAGTTAAGGATTATTAGCCCCTAAATACGATTTTTAATTTTTCGCGAAAAATGGGAAAAGTACAAAGGCTATAGTCTTTGCACTTTTTTCGACAACACAATCGATTTTGTTAAAACTACAGCAAATGGCTTCAAACTTCTTATACACATTAGTTACGAGCAAGTTAAGGATTATTAGCCCCTAAATACAATTTTTAATTTTTCGCGAAAAATGAGAAAAGTACAAAGGCTATAGTCTTTGCACTTTTTTCGACAAAAAAATCGATTTTCTTAAAACTACAGCAAATGGCTTCAAACTTCTTATACACGTTAGTTATGAGAAAATTAAGGATTATTAGCCCCTAAATACGATTTTTAATTTTTTGAACAAC
The DNA here is from genome assembly GCA_947652605.1 of Elmis aenea. Taxonomy (NCBI): domain Eukaryota; kingdom Metazoa; phylum Arthropoda; class Insecta; order Coleoptera; family Elmidae; genus Elmis; species Elmis aenea. The sequence goes on from OX393579.1 coordinate 58,406,050, forward strand.
TTTGTAAATTAAATTTCAAAATAGTTGAGACAAACGGCATTATACTAAGAAAAATAAACTCTATAACATACTAAAATTTGAACAAAATCGTAAGAGCCGTTTTCGAGAAAAATTTTCAAAATTTTTAAATTTTTGAATAACTTTGTATATTAAATTTCAAAATAGTTGAGACAAACGGCATTATACTAAGAAAAATAAACTCTATAACATACTAAAATTTGAACAAAATCGTAAGAGCCGTTTTCGAGAAAACTTTTCAAAATTTTTAATTTTTTGAATAACTTTGTATATTAAATTTCAAAATAGTTGAGACAAACGGCATTATACTAAAAAAAATAAACTCTATAACATACTAAAATTTGAACAAAATCGTAAGAGCCGTTTTCGAGAAAAATTTTCAAAATTTTTAATTTTTTGAATAATTTTGTAAATTAAATTTTAAAGTAGTTGAGACAAACGGCATTATACTTAGAAAAATTAATTCTATAACATGCTAAAAATAGAACAAAATGTAACTAGCCGTTTTCGAAAAAAAATTCAAAATTTTCCAAATTTTTAATTTTTTGAATAATTTTGTAAATTAAATTTCAAAATACTTGAGACATACGGCATTATACTAAGAAAAACAAACTCTATAACATGCTAAAATTTGAACAAAATCGTAAGAGCCGTTTTCGAGAAAAATTTTCAAAATTTTTAATTTTTTGAATAACTTTGTATATTAAATTTCAAAATAGTTGAGACAAACGGCATTATACTAAGAAAAATAAACTCTATAACATACTAAAATTTGAACAAAATCGTAAGAGCCGTTTTCGAGAAAAATTTTCAAAATTTTTAATTTTTTGAATAACTTTGTATATTAAATTTCAAAATAGTTGAGACAAACGGCATTATACTAAGAAAAAAAGGCTATATACTCTTTGCACTTTTTTCGACAGAAAAATCGATTTTCTTAAAACTACAGCAAATGGCTTCAAACTTCTTATACACGTTAGTTACGAGCAAGTTAAGGATTATTAGCCCCTAAATACGATTTTTAATTTTTCGTGAAAAATGGGAAAAGTACAAAGGCTATAGTCTTTGCACTTTTTTCGACAAAAAAATCGATTTTCTTAAAACTACAGCAAATGGCTTCAAACTTCTTATACACATTAGTTATGAGCGAATTAAGGATTATTAGCCCCTAAATACAATTTTTAATTTTTCGCAAAAAATGAGAAAAGTACAAAGGCTATATATAGTCTTTGCACTTTTTTCGACAAAAAAATCGATTTTCTTAAAACTACAGCAAATGGCTTCAAACTTCTTATACACGTTAGTTATGAGCAAATTAAGGATTATTAGCCCCTAAACACGATTTTTAATTTTTTGAACAACTTTGTAAATTAAATTTCAAAATAGTTGAGACAAACGGCATTATACTATGAAAAACAAACTCTATAACATGCTAAAATTTGAACAAAATGTAACAAGCCGTTTTCGAAAAAAAATTTCAAAGTTTTTACTTTTTTGAATAATTTTGTAAATTAAATTTCAAAATAGTTGAGACAAACGGCATTATACTAAGAAAAACAAACTCTATAACATGCTAAAATTTGAACAAAATGTAACAAGCCGTTTTCGAAAAAAAATTTCAAAATTTTTAATTTTTTGAATAATTTTGTAAATTAAATTTCAAAATAGTTAAGACAAACGGCATTATACTTAGAAAAACAAACTCTATAACATGCTAAAATTTGAACAAAATGTAACAAGCCGTTTTCGAAAAAAAATTTCAAAATTTTTAATTTTTTGAATAATTTTGTAAATTAAATTTCAAAATAGTTAAGACAAACGGCATTATACTTAGAAAAATAAACTCTATAACATGCTAAAATTTGAACAAAATGTAACAAGCCGTTTTCAAAAAAAAATTTCAAAATTTTTAAGTTTGTGAATAATTTTGTAAATTAACATTCAAAATAGTTGAGACAAACGGCATTAAACTTAGAAAAATAAACTCTATAACATACTGAAAATGGAACAAAATGTAACGAGCCGTTTTCGAAAAAATATTCAAAATTTTCAAAATTTTTAATTTTTTGAATAATTTTGAAAATTAAATTTTAAAATAGTTGAGACAAACGGCATTATACTTAGAAAAATAAACTCTATAACATGCTGAAAATGGAACAGAATGTAACGAGCCGTTTTCGAAAAAAAATTCAAAATTTTCAAAATTTTTAATTTTTTGAATAATTTTGTAAATTAAATTTCAAAATAGTTGAGACAAACGGCATTATACTTAGAAAAATAAACTCTATAACATGCTAAAATTTGAACAAAATGTAACAAGCCGTTTTCGAAAAAAAATTTCAAAATTTTTAAGTTTTTGAATAATTTTGTAAATTAACATTCAAAATAGTTGAGACAAACGGCATTATACTTAGAAAAATAAACTTTATAACATGCTGAAAATGGAACTAAATGTAACGAGCCGTTTTCGAAAGAAAATTCAAAATTTTCAAAATTTTTAATTTTTTGAATAATTTTGTAAATTAAATTTCAAAATAGTTGAGACAAACGGCATTATACTAAGAAAAACAAACTCTATAACATGCTAAAATTTGAACAAAATGTAACAAGCCGTTTTCGAAAAAAAATTTCAAAATTTTTAATTTTTTGAATAATTTTGTAAATTAAATTTCAAAATAGTTGAGACAAACGGCATTATACTTAGAAAAATAAACTCTATAACATGCTAAAAATGGAACAGAATGTAACGAGCCGTTTTCGAAAAAAAATTTCAAAATTTTTAAGTTTTTGAATAATTTTGTAAATTAACATTCAAAATAGTTGAGACAAACGGCATTATACTTAGAAAAATAAACTTTATAACATGCTGAAAATGAAACTAAATGTAACGAGCCGTTTTCGAAAGAAAATTCAAAATTTTCAAAATTTTTAATTTTTTGAATAATTTTGTAAATTAAATTTCAAAATAGTTGAGACAAACGGCATTATACTAAGAAAAACAAACTCTATAACATGCTAAAACTTGAACAAAATGTAACAAGCCGTTTTCGAAAAAAAATTTCAAAATTTTTAATTTTTTGAATAATTTTGTAAATTAAATTTCAAAATAGGTAAGACAAACGGCATTATACTTAGAAAAATAAACTCTATAACATGCTAAAATTTGAACAAAATGTAACAAGCCGTTTTCAAAAAAAAATTTCAAAATTTTTAAGTTTTTGAATAATTTTGTAAATTAACATTCAAAATAGTTGAGACAAACGGCATTATACTTAGAAAAATAAACTCTATAACATGCTGAAAATAGAACAAAATGTAACGAGCCGTTTTCGAAAAAAAATTCAAAATTTTCAAAATTTTTAATTTTCTGAATAATTTTGTAAATTAAATTTCAAAATAGTTGAGACAAACGGCATTATACTTAGAAAAATAAACTCTATAACATGCTGAAAATGGAACAAAATTTAACGAGCCGTTTTCGAAAAAAAATTCAAAATTTTCAAAATTTTTAATTTTTTGAATAATTTTGTAAATTAAATTTCAAAATAGTTAAGACAAACGGCATTATACTTGGAAAAATAAACTCTATAACATGCTGAAAATGGAACAAAATGTAACAAGCCGTTTTCGAAAAAAAAATCAAAATTTTCAAAATTTTCAATTTTTTGAATAATTTTGTAAATTAAATTTCAAAATAGTTAAGACAAACGGCATTATACTAAGAAAAACAAACTCTATAACATGCTAAAATTTGAACAAAATCGTAAGAGCCGTTTTCGAGAAAAATTTTCAAAATTTTTAATTTTTTGAATAACTTTGTATATTAAATTTCAAAATAGTTGAGACAAACGGCATTATACTAAGAAAAATAAACTCTATAACATACTAAAATTTGAACAAAATCGTAAGAGCCGTTTTCGAGAAAAATTTGAAAATTTTTAATTTTATGAATAACTTTGTATATTAAATTTTAAAATAGTTGAGACAAACGGCATTATACTAAGAAAAAAAGGCTATATACTCTTTGCACTTTTTTCGACAGAAAAATCGATTTTCTTAAAACTACAGCAAATGGCTTCAAACTTCTTATACACGTTAGTTACGAGCAAGTTAAGGATTATTAGCCCCTAAATACGATTTTTAATTTTTCGCGAAAAATGGGAAAAGTACAAAGGCTATAGTCTTTGCACTTTTTTCGACAAAAAAATCGATTTTGTTAAAACTACAGCAAATGGCTTCAAACTTCTTATACACATTAGTTACGAGCAAGTTAAGGATTATTAGCCCCTAAATACAATTTTTAATTTTTCGCGAAAAATGAGAAAAGTACAAAGGCTATAGACTTTGCACTTTTTTCGACAAAAAAATCGATTTTCTTAAAACTACAGCAAATGGCTTCAAACTTCTTATACACGTTAGTTATGAGAAAATTAAGGATTATTAGCCCCTAAATACGATTTTTAATTTTTTGAACAACTTTGTAAATTAAATTTCAAAATAGTTGAGACAAACGGCATTATACTAAGAAAAATAAACTCTATAACATACTAAAATTTGAACAAAATCGTAAGAGCCGTTTTCGAGAAAAATTTTCAAATTTTTTAAATTTTTGAATAACTTTGTATATTAAATTTCAAAATAAATGAGACAAACGGCATTATACTAAGAAAAATAAACTCTATAACATACTAAAATTTGAACAAAATCGTAAGAGCCGTTTTCAAGAAAACTTTTCAAAATTTTTAATTTTTTGAATAACTTTGTATATAAAATTTCAAAATAGTTGAGACAAACGGCATTATACTAAAAAAAATAAACTCTATGACATACTAAAATTTGAACAAAATCGTAAGAGCCGTTTTCGAGAAAAATTTTCAAAATTTTCAAAATTTTTAATTTTTTGAATAACTTTGTATATTAAATTTCAAAATAGTTGAGACAAACGGCATTATACTAAGAAAAAAAGGCTATATACTCTTTGCACTTTTTTCGACAGAAAAATCGATTTTCTTAAAACTACAGCAAATGGCTTCAAACTTCTTATACACGTTAGTTACGAGCAAGTTAAGGATTATTAGCCCCTAAATACGATTTTTAATTTTTCGTGAAAAATGGGAAAAGTACAAAGGCTATAGTCTTTGCACTTTTTTCGACAAAAAAATCGATTTTCTTAAAACTACAGCAAATGGCTTCAAACTTCTAATACACATTAGTTAAGAGCGAATTAAGGATTATTAGCCCCTAAATACGATTTTTAATTTTTCGTGAAAAATGGGAAAAGTACAAAGGTACAAAGTCTTTGCACTTTTTTCGACAACACAATCGATTTTGTTAAAACTACAGCAAATGGCTTCAAACTTCTTATACACATTAGTTACGAGCAAGTTAAGGATTATTAGCCCCTAAATACAATTTTTAATTTTTCGCGAAAAATGAGAAAAGTACAAAGGCTATAGTCTTTGCACTTTTTTTGGACAAAAAAATCGATTTTTTTAAAACTACAGCAAATGGCTTCAAACTTCTTATACACGTTAGTTATGAGCAAATTAAGGATTATTAGCCCCTAAACACGATTTTTAATTTTTTGAACAACTTTGTAAATTAAATTTCAAAATAGTTGAGACAAACGGCATTATACTAAGAAAAACAAACTCTATAACATGCTAAAATTTGAACAAAATGTAACAAGCCGTTTTCGAAAAAAATTTCAAAGTTTTTACTCTTTTGAATAATTTTGTAAATTAAATTTCAAAATAGTTGAGACAAACGGCATTATACTAAGAAAAATAAACTCTATAACATTCTAAAAATGGAACAGAATGTAACGAGCCGTTTTCGAAAAAAAATTCAAAATTTTCAAAATTTTTAATTTTTTGAATAATTTTGTAAATTAAATTTCAAAATAGTTGAGACAAACGGCATTATACTTAGAAAAATAAACTCTATAACATGCTGAAAATGGAACAGAATGTAACGAGCCGTTTTCGAAAAAAAATTCAAAATTTTCAAAATTTTTAATTTTTTGAATAATTTTGTAAATTAAATTTCAAAATAGTTGAGACAAACGGCATTATACTTAGAAAAAAAAACTCTATAACATGCTGAAAATGGAACAAAATGTAAGGAGCCGTTTTCGAAAAAAAATTCAAAATTTTCAAAATTTTTAATTTTTTGAATAATTTTGTAAATTAAATTTCAAAATAGTTGAGACAAACGGCATTATACTAAGAAAAACAAACTCTATAACATGCTAAAATTTGAACAAAATGTAACAAGCCGTTTTCGAAAAAAAATTTCAAAATTTTTAATTTTTTGAATAATTTTGTAAATTAAATTTCAAAATAGTTAAGACAAACGGCATTATACTTAGAAAAATAAACTCTATAACATGCTAAAATTTGAACAAAATGTAACAAGCCGTTTTCAAAAAAAAATTTCAAAATTTTTAAGTTTTTGAATAATTTTGTAAATTAACATTCAAAATCGTTGAGACAAACGGCATTATACTTAGAAAAATAAACTCTATAACATACTGAAAATGGAACAAAATGTAACGAGCCGTTTTCGAAAAAAAATTCAAAATTTTCAAAATTTTTAATTTTTTGAATAATTTTGTAAATTAAATTTCAAAATAGTTGAGACAAACGGCATTATACTTAGAAAAATAAACTCTATAACATACTGAAAATGGAACAAAATGTAACGAGCCGTTTTCGAAAAAAAATTCAAAATTTTCAAAATTTTTAATTTTTTGAATAATTTTGTAAATTAAATTTCAAAATAGTTGAGACAAACGGCAATATACTTAGAAAAATAAACTCTATAACATGCTGAAAATGGAACAGAATGTAACGAGCCGTTTTCGAAAAAAAATTCAAAATTTTCAAAATTTTTAGTTTTTTGAATAATTTTGTAAATTAAATTTCAAAATAGTTATGACAAACGGCATTATACTAAGAAAAAGAAACTCTATAACATGCTAAAATTTGAACAAAATGTAACAAGCCGTTTTCGAAAAAAAATTTCAAAATTTTTAATTTTTTGAATAATTTTGTAAATTAAAATTTAAAATAGTTGAGACAAACGGCATTATACTTAGAAAAATAAACTCTATAACATGCTGAAAATGGAACAAAATGTAACGAGCCGTTTTCGAAAAAAAATTCAAAATTTTCAAAATTTTTAATTTTTTGAATAATTTTGTAAATTAAATTTCAAAATAGTTGAGACAAACGGCATTATACTAAGAAAAACAAACTCTATAACATGCTAAAATTTGAACAAAATGTAACAAGCCGTTTTCGAAAAAAAATTTCAAAATTTTTAATTTTTTGAATAATTTTGTAAATTAAATTTCAAAATAGTTAAGACAAACGGCATTATACTTAGAAAAATAAACTCTATAACATGCTAAAATTTGAACAAAATGTAACAAGCCGTTTTCAAAAAAAAATTTCAAAATTTTTAAAATTTTTAATTTTTTGAATAATTTTGTAAATTAAATTTCAAAATAGTTGAGACAAACGGCATTATACTTAGAAAAATAAACTCTATAACATGCTGAAAATGGAACAAAATGTAACGAGCCGTTTTCGAAAAAAAATTCAAAATTTTCAAAATTTTTAATTTTTTGAATAATTTTGTAAATTAAATTTCAAAATAGTTGAGACAAACGGCATTATACTAAGAAAAACAAACTCTATAACATGCTAAAATTTGAACAAAATGTAACAAGCCGTTTTCGAAAAAAAATTTCCAAATTTTTAATTTTTTGAATAATTTTGTAAATTAAATTTCAAAATAGTTAAGACAAACGGCATTATACTTAGAAAAATAAACTCTATAACATGCTAAAATTTGAACAAAATGTAACAAGCCGTTTTCAAAAAAAAATTTCAAAATTTTTAAGTTTTTGAATAATTTTGTAAATTAACATTCAAAATCGTTGAGACAAACGGCATTATACTTAGAAAAATAAACTCTATAACATACTGAAAATGGAACAAAATGTAACGGGCCGTTTTCGAAAAAAAATTCAAAATTTTCAAAATTTTTAATTTTTTGAATAATTTTGTAAATTAAATTTCAAAATAGTTGAGACAAACGGCAATATACTAAGAAAAATAAACTCTATAACATGCTGAAAATGGAACAGAATGTAACGAGCCGTTTTCGAAAAAAAATTCAAAATTTTCAAAATTTTTAATTTTTTGAATAATTTTGTAAATTAAATTTCAAAATAGTTATGACAAACGGCATTATACTAAGAAAAAGAAACTCTATAACATGCTAAAATTTGAACAAAATGTAACAAGCCGTTTTCGAAAAAAAATTTCAAAATTTTTAATTTTTTGAATAATTTTGTAAATTAAAATTTAAAATAGTTGAGACAAACGGCATTATACTTAGAAAAATAAACTCTATAACATGCTGAAAATGGAACAAAATGTAACGAGCCGTTTTCGAAAAAAAATTCAAAATTTTCAAAATTTTTAATTTTTTGAATAATTTTGTAAATTAAATTTCAAAATAGTTGAGACAAACGGCATTATACTAAGAAAAACAAACTCTATAACATGCTAAAATTTGAACAAAATGTAACAAGCCGTTTTCGAAAAAAAATTTCAAAATTTTTAATTTTTTGAATAATTTTGTAAATTAAATTTCAAAATAGTTAAGACAAACGGCATTATACTTAGAAAAATAAACTCTATAACATGCTAAAATTTGAACAAAATGTAACAAGCCGTTTTCAAAAAAAAATTTCAAAATTTTTAAGTTTTTGAATAATTTTGTAAATTAACATTCAAAATAGTTGAGACAAACGGCATTATACTTAGAAAAATAAACTCTATAACATGCTGAAAATGGAACAGAATGTAACGAGCCGTTTTCGAAAAAAAATTCAAAATTTTCAAAATTTTTAATTTTTTGAATAATTTTGTAAATTAAATTTCAAAATAGTTGAGACAAACGGCAATATACTTAGAAAAATAAACTCTATAACATGCTGAAAATGGAACAGAATGTAACGAGCCGTTTTCGAAAAAAAATTCAAAATTTTCAAAATTTTTAATTTTTTGAATAATTTTGTAAATTAAATTTCAAAATAGTTATGACAAACGGCATTATACTAAGAAAAAGAAACTCTATAACATGCTAAAATTTGAACAAAATGTAACAAGCCGTTTTCGAAAAAAAATTTCAAAATTTTTAATTTTTTGAATAATTTTGTAAATTAAAATTTAAAATAGTTGAGACAAACGGCATTATACTTAGAAAAATAAACTCTATAACATGCTGAAAATGGAACAAAATGTAACGAGCCGTTTTCGAAAAAAAATTCAAAATTTTCAAAATTTTTAATTTTTTGAATAATTTTGTAAATTAAATTTCAAAATAGTTGAGACAAACGGCATTATACTAAGAAAAACAAACTCTATAACATGCTAAAATTTGAACAAAATGTAACAAGCCGTTTTCGAAAAAAAATTTCAAAATTTTTAATTTTTTGAATAATTTTGTAAATTAAATTTCAAAATAGTTAAGACAAACGGCATTATACTTAGAAAAATAAACTCTATAACATGCTAAAATTTGAACAAAATGTAACAAGCCGTTTTCAAAAAAAAATTTCAAAATTTTTAAGTTTTTGAATAATTTTGTAAATTAACATTCAAAATAGTTGAGACAAACGGCATTATACTTAGAAAAATAAACTCTATAACATGCTGAAAATGGAACAAAATGTAACGAGCCGTTTTCGAAAAAAAATTCAAAATTTTCAAAATTTTTAATTTTTTGAATAATTTTGTAAATTAAATTTCAAAATAGTTGAGACAAACGGCATTATACTTAGAAAAATAAACTCTATAACATGCTGAAAATGGAACAGAATGTAACAAGCCGTTTTCGAAAAAAAATTCAAAATTTTCAAAATTTTTAATTTTTTGAATAATTTTGTAAATTAAATTTCAAAATAGTTAAGACAAACGGCATTATACTAAGAAAAACAAACTCTATAACATGCTAAAATTTGAACAAAATGTAACAAGCCGTTTTCGAAAAAAATTTCAAAATTTTTAATTTTTTGAATAATTTTGTAAATTAAATTTCAAAATAGTTGAGACAAACGGCATTATACTAAGAAAAATAAACTCTATAACATGCTAAAAATGGAACAGAATGTACTGAGCCGTTTTCGAAAAAAAATTCAAAATTTTCAAAATTTTTAATTTTTTGAATAATTTTGTAAATTAAATTTCAAAATAGTTGAGACAAACGGCATTATACTAAGAAAAACAAACTCTATAACATGCTAAAATTTGAACAAAATGTAACAAGCCGTTTTCGAAAAAAAATTTCAAAATTTTTAATTTTTTGAATAATTTTGTAAATTAAATTTCAAAATAGTTAAGACAAACGGCATTATACTTAGAAAAATAAACTCTATAACATGCTAAAATTTGAACAAAATGTAACAAGCCGTTTTCAAAAAAAAATTTCAAAATTTTTAAGTTTTTGAATAATTTTGTAAATTAACATTCAAAATAGTTGAGACAAACGGCATTATACTTAGAAAAATAAACTCTATAACATGCTGAAAATGGAACAAAATGTAACGAGCCGTTTTCGAAAAAAAATTCAAAATTTTCAAAATTTTTAATTTTTTGAATAATTTTGTAAATTAAATTTCAAAATAGTTGAGACAAACGGCATTATACTTAGAAAAATAAACTCTATAACATGCTGAAAATGGAACAGAATGTAACAAGCCGTTTTCGAAAAAAAATTCAAAATTTTCAAAATTTTTAATTTTTTGAATAATTTTGTAAATTAAATTTCAAAATAGTTAAGACAAACGGCATTATACTAAGAAAAACAAACTCTATAACATGCTAAAATTTGAACAAAATGTAACAAGCCGTTTTCGAAAAAAAATTTCAAAATTTTTAATTTTTTGAATAATTTTGTAAATTAAATTTCAAAATAGTTGAGACAAACGGCATTATACTAAGAAAAATTAACTCTATAACATGCTAAAAATGGAACAGAATGTACTGAGCCGTTTTCGAAAAAAAATTCAAAATTTTCAAAATTTTTAATTTTTTGAATAATTTTGTAAATTAAATTTCAAAATAGTTGAGACAAACGGCATTATACTAAGAAAAACAAACTCTATAACATGCTAAAATTTGAACAAAATGTAACAAGCCGTTTTCGAAAAAAAATTTCAAAATTTTTAATTTTTTGAATAATTTTGTAAATTAAATTTCAAAATAGTTAAGACAAACGGCATTATACTTAGAAAAATAAACTCTATAACATGCTAAAATTTGAACAAAATGTAACAAGCCGTTTTAAAAAAAAAATTTCAAAATTTTTAAGTTTTTGAATAATTTTGTAAATTAACATTCAAAATAGTTGAGACAAACGGCAATATACTTAGAAAAATAAACTTTATAACATGCTGTAAATAGAACAAAATGTAACGAGCCGTTTTCGAAAAAAAATTCAAAATTTTCAAAATTTTTAATTTTTTGAATAATTTTGTAAATTAAATTTCAAAATAGGTTAGACAAACGGCATTATACTTAGAAAAATAAACTCTATAACATGCTGAAAATGGAACAAAATTTATCGAGCCGTTTTCGAAAAAAAATTCAAAATTTTCAAAATTTTTAATTTTTTGAATAATTTTGTAAATTAAATTTCAAAATAGTTGAGACAAACGGCATTATACTTAGAAAAATAAACTCTATAACATGCTGAAAATTTTAATTTTTCGCGAAAAATGGGAAAAGTACAAAGGCTATAGTCTTTGCACTTTTTTCGACAAAAAAATCGATTTTGTTAAAACTACAGCAAATGGCTTCAAACTTCTTATACACATTAGTTACGAGCAAGTTAAGGATTATTAGCCCCTAAATACAATTTTTAATTTTTCGCGAAAAATGAGAAAAGTACAAAGGCTATAGTCTTTGCACTTTTTTCGACAAAAAAATCGATTTTCTTAAAACTACAGCAAATGGCTTCAAACTTCTTATACACGTTAGTTATGAGAAAATTAAGGATTATTAGCCCCTAAATACGATTTTTAATTTTTTGAACAACTTTGTAAATTAAATTTCAAAATAGTTGAGACAAACGGCATTATACTAAGAAAAATAAACTCTATAACATACTAAAATTTGAACAAAATCGTAAGAGCCGTTTTCGAGAAAAATTTTCAAAATTTTTAAATTTTTGAATAACTTTGTATATTAAATTTCAAAATAGTTGAGACAAACGGCATTATACTAAGAAAAATAAACTCTATAACATACTGAAATTTGAACAAAATCGTAAGAGCCGTTTTCGAGAAAACTTTTCAAAATTTTTAATTTTTTGAATAACTTTGTATATTAAATTTCAAAATAGTTGAGACAAACGGCATTATACTAAAAAAAATAAACTCTATAACATACTAAAATTTGAACAAAATCGTAAGAGCCGTTTTCGAGAAAAAATTTCAAAATTTTTAATTTTTTGAATAATTTTGTAAATTAAATTTCAAAATAGTTGAGACAAACGGCATTATACTTAGAAAAAAAAACTCTATAACATGCTGAAAATGGAACAGAATGTAACGAGCCGTTTTCGAAAAAAAATTCAAAATTTTCAAAATTTTTAATTTTTTGAATAATTTTGTAAATTAAATTTCAAAATAGTTGAGACAAACGGCTGTATACTAAGAAAAAGAAACTCTATAACATGCTAAAATTTGAACAAAATGTAACAAGCCATTTTCGAAAAAAAATTTTAAAATTTTTAATTTTTTGAATAATTTTGTAAATTAAAATTCAAAATAGTTGAGACAAACGGCATTATACTTAGAAAAATAAACTCTATAACATGCTGAAAATGGAACAAAATGTACCGAGCCGTTTTCGAAAAAAAATTCAAAATTTTCAAAATTTTTAATTTTTTGAATAATTTTGTAAATTAAATTTCAAAATAGTTGAGACAAACGGCATTATACTAAGAAAAAAAGGCTATATACTCTTTGCACTTTTTTCGACAGAAAAATCGATTTTCTTAAAACTACAGCAAATGGCTTCAAACTTCTTATACACGTTAGTTACGAGCAAGTTAAGGATTATTAGCCCCTAAATACGATTTTTAATTTTTCGCGAAAAATGGGAAAAGTACAAAGGCTATAGTCTTTGCACTTTTTTCGACAAAAAAATCGATTTTGTTAAAACTACAGCAAATGGCTTCAAACTTCTTATACACATTAGTTACGAGCAAGTTAAGGATTATTAGCCCCTAAATACAATTTTTAATTTTTCGCGAAAAATGAGAAAAGTACAAAGGCTATAGTCTTTGCACTTTTTTCGACAAAAAAATCGATTTTCTTAAAACTACAGCAAATGGCTTCAAACTTCTTATACACGTTAGTTATGAGAAAATTAAGGATTATTAGCCCCTAAATACGATTTTTAATTTTTTGAACAACTTTGTAAATTAAATTTCAAAATAGTTGAGACAAACGGCATTATACTAAGAAAAATAAACTCTATAACATACTAAAATTTGAACAAAATCGTAAGAGCCGTTTTCGAGAAAAATTTTCAAAATTTTTAAATTTTTGAATAACTTTGTATATTAAATTTCAAAATAGTTGAGACAAACGGCATTATACTAAGAAAAATAAACTCTATAACATACTGAAATTTGAACAAAATCGTAAGAGCCGTTTTCGAGAAAACTTTTCAAAATTTTTAATTTTTTGAATAACTTTGTATATTAAATTTCAAAATAGTTGAGACAAACGGCATTATACTAAAAAAAATAAACTCTATAACATACTAAAATTTGAACAAAATCGTAAGAGCCGTTTTCGAGAAAAATTTTCAAAATTTTTAATTTTTTGAATAATTTTGTAAATTAAATTTCAAAATAGTTGAGACAAACGGCATTATACTTAGAAAAATAAACTCTATAACATACTAAAATTTGAACAAAATCGTAAGAGCCGTTTTCGAGAAAAATTTTCAAAATTTTTAATTTTTTGAATAATTTTGTAAATTAAATTTCAAAATAGTTGAGACAAACGGCATTATACTTAGAAAAATAAACTCTATAACATGCTGAAAATGGAACAGAATGTAATGAGCCGTTTTCGAAAAAAAATTCAAAATTTTCAAAATTTTTAATTTTTTGAATAATTTTGTAAATTAACATTCAAAATAGTTGAGACAAACGGCAATATACTTAGAAAAATAAACTTTATAACATGCTGTAAATAGAACAAAATGTAACGAGCCGTTTTCGAAAAAAAATTCAAAATTTTCAAAATTTTTAATTTTTTGAATAATTTTGTAAATTAAATTTCAAAATAGGTTAGACAAACGGCATTATACTTAGAAAAATAAACTCTATAACATGCTGAAAATGGAACAAAATTTATCGAGCCGTTTTCGAAAAAAAATTCAAAATTTTCAAAATTTTTAATTTTTTGAATAATTTTGTAAATTAAATTTCAAAATAGTTGAGACAAACGGCATTATACTTAGAAAAATAAACTCTATAACATGCTGAAAATTTTAATTTTTCGCGAAAAATGGGAAAAGTACAAAGGCTATAGTCTTTGCACTTTTTTCGACAAAAAAATCGATTTTGTTAAAACTACAGCAAATGGCTTCAAACTTCTTATACACATTAGTTACGAGCAAGTTAAGGATTATTAGCCCCTAAATACAATTTTTAATTTTTCGCGAAAAATGAGAAAAGTACAAAGGCTATAGTCTTTGCACTTTTTTCGACAAAAAAATCGATTTTCTTAAAACTACAGCAAATGGCTTCAAACTTCTTATACACGTTAGTTATGAGAAAATTAAGGATTATTAGCCCCTAAATACGATTTTTAATTTTTTGAACAACTTTGTAAATTAAATTTCAAAATAGTTGAGACAAACGGCATTATACTAAGAAAAATAAACTCTATAACATACTAAAATTTGAACAAAATCGTAAAAGCCGTTTTCGAGAAAAATTTTCAAAATTTTTAAATTTTTGAATAACTTTGTATATTAAATTTCAAAATAGTTGAGACAAACGGCATTATACTAAGAAAAATAAACTCTATAACATACTGAAATTTGAACAAAATCGTAAGAGCCGTTTTCGAGAAAACTTTTCAAAATTTTTAATTTTTTGAATAACTTTGTATATTAAATTTCAAAATAGTTGAGACAAACGGCATTATACTAAAAAAAATAAACTCTATAACATACTAAAATTTGAACAAAATCGTAAGAGCCGTTTTCGAGAAAAAATTTCAAAATTTTTAATTTTTTGAATAATTTTGTAAATTAAATTTCAAAATAGTTGAGACAAACGGCATTATACTTAGAAAAATAAACTCTATAACATACTAAAATTTGAACAAAATCGTAAGAGCCGTTTTCGAGAAAAATTTTCAAAATTTTTAATTTTTTGAATAATTTTGTAAATTAAATTTCAAAAAAGTTGAGACAAACGGCATTATACTTAGAAAAAAAAACTCTATAACATGCTGAAAATGGAACAGAATGTAACGAGCCGTTTTCGAAAAAAAATTCAAAATTTTCAAAATTTTTAATTTTTTGAATAATTTTGTAAATTAAATTTCAAAATAGTTGAGACAAACGGCTGTATACTAAGAAAAAGAAACTCTATAACATGCTAAAATTTGAACAAAATGTAACAAGCCGTTTTCGAAAAAAAATTTTAAAATTTTTAATTTTTTGAATAATTTTGTAAATTAAAATTCAAAATAGTTGAGACAAACGGCATTATACTTAGAAAAATAAACTCTATAACATGCTGAAAATGGAACAAAATGTACCGAGCCGTTTTCGAAAAAAAATTCAAAATTTTCAAAATTTTTAATTTTTTGAATAATTTTGTAAATTAAATTTCAAAATAGTTGAGACAAACGGCATTATACTAAGAAAAAAAGGCTATATACTCTTTGCACTTTTTTCGACAGAAAAATCGATTTTCTTAAAACTACAGCAAATGGCTTCAAACTTCTTATACACGTTAGTTACGAGCAAGTTAAGGATTATTAGCCCCTAAATACGATTTTTAATTTTTCGCGAAAAATGGGAAAAGTACAAAGGCTATAGTCTTTGCACTTTTTTCGACAAAAAAATCGATTTTGTTAAAACTACAGCAAATGGCTTCAAACTTCTTATACACATTAGTTACGAGCAAGTTAAGGATTATTAGCCCCTAAATACAATTTTTAATTTTTCGCGAAAAATGAGAAAAGTACAAAGGCTATAGTCTTTGCACTTTTTTCGACAAAAAAATCGATTTTCTTAAAACTACAGCAAATGGCTTCAAACTTCTTATACACGTTAGTTATGAGAAAATTAAGGATTATTAGCCCCTAAATACGATTTTTAATTTTTTGAACAACTTTGTAAATTAAATTTCAAAATAGTTGAGACAAACGGCATTATACTAAGAAAAATAAACTCTATAACATACTAAAATTTGAACAAAATCGTAAGAGCCGTTTTCGAGAAAAATTTTCAAAATTTTTAAATTTTTGAATAACTTTGTATATTAAATTTCAAAATAGTTGAGACAAACGGCATTATACTAAGAAAAATAAACTCTATAACATACTGAAATTTGAACAAAATCGTAAGAGCCGTTTTCGAGAAAACTTTTCAAAATTTTTAATTTTTTGAATAACTTTGTATATTAAATTTCAAAATAGTTGAGACAAACGGCATTATACTAAAAAAAATAAACTCTATAACATACTAAAATTTGAACAAAATCGTAAGAGCCGTTTTCGAGAAAAATTTTCAAAATTTTTAATTTTTTGAATAATTTTGTAAATTAAATTTCAAAATAGTTGAGAC
Organism: Elmis aenea; assembly: GCA_947652605.1. Taxonomy (NCBI): domain Eukaryota; kingdom Metazoa; phylum Arthropoda; class Insecta; order Coleoptera; family Elmidae; genus Elmis; species Elmis aenea. Next base: position 58,422,972 of record OX393579.1, read on the forward strand.
AAACGGCATTATACTTAGAAAAATAAACTCTATAACATGCTGAAAATGGAACAGAATGTAATGAGCCGTTTTCGAAAAAAAATTCAAAATTTTCAAAATTTTTAATTTTTTGAATAATTTTGTAAATTAAATTTCAAAATAGTTGAGACAAACGGCTGTATACTAAGAAAAAGAAACTCTATAACATGCTAAAATTTGAACAAAATGTAACAAGCCGTTTTCGAAAAAAAATTTTAAAATTTTTAATTTTTTGAATAATTTTGTAAATTAAAATTCAAAATAGTTGAGACAAACGGCATTATACTTAGAAAAATAAACTCTATAACATGCTGAAAATGGAACAAAATGTACCGAGCCGTTTTCGAAAAAAAATTCAAAATTTTCAAAATTTTTAATTTTTTGAATAATTTTGTAAATTAAATTTCAAAATAGTTGAGACAAACGGCATTATACTAAGAAAAAAAGGCTATATACTCTTTGCACTTTTTTCGACAGAAAAATCGATTTTCTTAAAACTACAGCAAATGGCTTCAAACTTCTTATACACGTTAGTTACGAGCAAGTTAAGGATTATTAGCCCCTAAATACAATTTTTAATTTTTCGCGAAAAATGAGAAAAGTACAAAGGCTATAGTCTTTGCACTTTTTTCGACAAAAAAATCGATTTTCTTAAAACTACAGCAAATGGCTTCAAACTTCTTATACACGTTAGTTATGAGAAAATTAAGGATTATTAGCCCCTAAATACGATTTTTAATTTTTTGAACAACTTTGTAAATTAAATTTCAAAATAGTTGAGACAAACGGCATTATACTAAGAAAAATAAACTCTATAACATACTAAAATTTGAACAAAATCGTAAGAGCCGTTTTCGAGAAAAATTTTCAAAATTTTTAAATTTTTGAATAACTTTGTATATTAAATTTCAAAATAGTTGAGACAAACGGCATTATACTAAGAAAAATAAACTCTATAACATACTAAAATTTGAACAAAATCGTAAGAGCCGTTTTCGAGAAAACTTTTCAAAATTTTTAATTTTTTGAATAACTTTGTATATTAAATTTCAAAATAGTTGAGACAAACGGCATTATACTAAGAAAAACAAACTCTATAACATGCTAAAATTTGAACAAAATGTAACAAGCCGTTTTCGAAAAAAAATTTCAAAATTTTTAATTTTTTGAATAATTTTGTAAATTAAATTTCAAAATAGTTAAGACAAACGGCATTATACTTAGAAAAATAAACTCTATAACATGCTAAAATTTGAACAAAATGTAACAAGCCGTTTTCAAAAAAAAATTTCAAAATTTTTAAGTTTTTGAATAATTTTGTAAATTAACATTCAAAATAGTTGAGACAAACGGCAATATACTTAGAAAAATAAACTTTATAACATGCTGAAAATAGAACAAAATGTAACGAGCCGTTTTCGAAAAAAAATTCAAAATTTTCAAAATTTTTAATTTTTTGAATAATTTTGTAAATTAAATTTCAAAATAGTTGAGACAAACGGCTGTATACTAAGAAAAAGAAACTCTATAACATGCTAAAATTTGAACAAAATGTAACAAGCCGTTTTCGAAAAAAAATTTCAAAATTTTTAATTTTTTGAATAATTTTGTAAATTAAAATTCAAAATAGTTGAGACAAACGGCATTATACTTAGAAAAATAAACTCTATAACATGCTGAAAATGGAACAAAATGTACCGAGCCGTTTTCGAAAAAAAATTCAAAATTTTCAAAATTTTTAATTTTTTGAATAATTTTGTAAATTAAATTTCAAAATAGTTGAGACAAACGGCATTATACTAAGAAAAACAAACTCTATAACATGCTAAAATTTGAACAAAATGTAACAAGCCGTTTTCGAAAAAAAATTTCAAAATTTTTAATTTTTTGAATAATTTTGTAAATTAAATTTCAAAATAGTTAAGACAAACGGTATTATACTTAGAAAAATAAACTCTATAACATGCTAAAATTTGAACAAAATGTAACAAGCCGTTTTCAAAAAAAAAATTCAAAATTTTTAAGTTTTTGAATAATTTTGTAAATTAAATTTCAAAATAGTTGAGACAAACGGCATTATACTTAGAAAAATAAACTCTATAACATGCTGAAAATGGAACAGAATGTAACGGGCCGTTTTCGAAAAAAAATTCAAAATTTTCAAAATTTTTAATTTTTTGAATAATTTTGTAAATTAAATTTTAAAATAGTTAAGACAAACGGCATTATACTTAGAAAAACAAACTCTATAACATGCTAAAATTTGAACAAAATGTAACAAGCCGTTTTCAAAAAAAAATTTCAAAATTTTTAAGTTTGTGAATAATTTTGTAAATTAACATTCAAAATAGTTGAGACAAACGGCATTATACTTAGAAAAATAAACTCTATAGTCTTTGCACTTTTTTCGACAAAAAAATCGATTTTGTTAAAACTACAGCAAATGGCTTCAAACTTCTTATACACATTAGTTACGAGCAAGTTAAGGATTATTAGCCCCTAAATACAATTTTTAATTTTTCGCGAAAAATGAGAAAAGTACAAAGGCTATAGTCTTTGCACTTTTTTCGACAAAAAAATCGATTTTCTTAAAACTACAGCAAATGGCTTCAAACTTCTTATACACGTTAGTTATGAGAAAATTAAGGATTATTAGCCCCTAAATACGATTTTTAATTTTTTGAACAACTTTGTAAATTAAATTTCAAAATAGTTGAGACAAACGGCATTATACTTAGAAAAATAAACTCTATAACATGCTGAAAATGGAACAGAATGTAACGGGCCGTTTTCGAAAAAAAATTCAAAATTTTCAAAATTTTTAATTTTTTGAATAATTTTGTAAATTAAATTTTAAAATAGTTAAGACAAACGGCATTATACTTAGAAAAACAAACTCTATAACATGCTAAAATTTGAACAAAATGTAACAAGCCGTTTTCAAAAAAAAATTTCAAAATTTTTAAGTTTGTGAATAATTTTGTAAATTAACATTCAAAATAGTTGAGACAAACGGCATTATACTTAGAAAAATAAACTCTATAGTCTTTGCACTTTTTTCGACAAAAAAATCGATTTTGTTAAAACTACAGCAAATGGCTTCAAACTTCTTATACACATTAGTTACGAGCAAGTTAAGGATTATTAGCCCCTAAATACAATTTTTAATTTTTCGCGAAAAATGAGAAAAGTACAAAGGCTATAGTCTTTGCACTTTTTTCGACAAAAAAATCGATTTTCTTAAAACTACAGCAAATGGCTTCAAACTTCTTATACACGTTAGTTATGAGAAAATTAAGGATTATTAGCCCCTAAATACGATTTTTAATTTTTTGAACAACTTTGTAAATTAAATTTCAAAATAGTTGAGACAAACGGCATTATACTAAGAAAAATAAACTCTATAACATACTAAAATTTGAACAAAATCGTAAGAGCCGTTTTCGAGAAAAATTTTCAAAATTTTTAAATTTTTGAATAACTTTGTATATTAAATTTCAAAATAGTTGAGACAAACGGCATTATACTAAGAAAAATAAACTCTATAACATACTGAAATTTGAACAAAATCGTAAGAGCCGTTTTCGAGAAAACTTTTCAAAATTTTTAATTTTTTGAATAACTTTGTATATTAAATTTCAAAATAGTTGAGACAAACGGCATTATACTAAAAAAAATAAACTCTATAACATACTAAAATTTGAACAAAATCGTAAGAGCCGTTTTCGAGAAAAATTTTCAAAATTTTTAATTTTTTGAATAATTTTGTAAATTAAATTTCAAAATAGTTGAGACAAACGGCATTATACTTAGAAAAATAAACTCTATAACATACTAAAATTTGAACAAAATCGTAAGAGCCGTTTTCGAGAAAAATTTTCAAAATTTTTAATTTTTTGAATAATTTTGTAAATTAAATTTCAAAATAGTTGAGACAAACGGCATTATACTTAGAAAAATAAACTCTATAACATGCTGAAAATGGAACAGAATGTAACGAGCCGTTTTCGAAAAAAAATTCAAAATTTTCAAAATTTTTAATTTTTTGAATAATTTTGTAAATTAAATTTCAAAATAGTTGAGACAAACGGCTGTATACTAAGAAAAAGAAACTCTATAACATGCTAAAATTTGAACAAAATGTAACAAGCCGTTTTCGAAAAAAAATTTTAAAATTTTTAATTTTTTGAATAATTTTGTAAATTAAAATTCAAAATAGTTGAGACAAACGGCATTATACTTAGAAAAATAAACTCTATAACATGCTGAAAATGGAACAAAATGTACCGAGCCGTTTTCGAAAAAAAATTCAAAATTTTCAAAATTTTTAATTTTTTGAATAATTTTGTAAATTAAATTTCAAAATAGTTGAGACAAACGGCATTATACTAAGAAAAAAAGGCTATATACTCTTTGCACTTTTTTCGACAGAAAAATCGATTTTCTTAAAACTACAGCAAATGGCTTCAAACTTCTTATACACGTTAGTTACGAGCAAGTTAAGGATTATTAGCCCCTAAATACGATTTTTAATTTTTCGCGAAAAATGGGAAAAGTACAAAGGCTATAGTCTTTGCACTTTTTTCGACAAAAAAATCGATTTTGTTAAAACTACAGCAAATGGCTTCAAACTTCTTATACACATTAGTTACGAGCAAGTTAAGGATTATTAGCCCCTAAATACAATTTTTAATTTTTCGCGAAAAATGAGAAAAGTACAAAGGCTATAGTCTTTGCACTTTTTTCGACAAAAAAATCGATTTTCTTAAAACTACAGCAAATGGCTTCAAACTTCTTATACACGTTAGTTATGAGAAAATTAAGGATTATTAGCCCCTAAATACGATTTTTAATTTTTGAACAACTTTGTAAATTAAATTTCAAAATAGTTGAGACAAACGGCATTATACTAAGAAAAATAAACTCTATAACATACTAAAATTTGAACAAAATCGTAAGAGCCGTTTTCGAGAAAAATTTTCAAAATTTTTAAATTTTTGAATAACTTAGTATAATAAATTTCAAAATAGTTGAGAAAAACGGCATTATACTAAGAAAAATAAACTCTATAACATACTAAAATTTGAACAAAATCGTAAAAGCCGTTTTCGAGAAAACTTTTCAAAATTTTTAATTTTTTGAATAACTTTGTATATTAAATTTCAAAATAGTTGAGACAAACGGCATTATACTAAAAAAAATAAACTCTATAACATACTAAAATTTGAACAAAATCGTAAGAGCCGTTTTCGAGAAAAATTTTCAAAATTTTTAATTTTTTGAATAATTTTGTAAATTAAATTTCAAAATAGTTGAGACAAACGGCATTATACTTAGAAAAATAAACTCTATAACATGCTGAAAATGGAACAGAATGTAACGAGCCGTTTTCGAAAAAAAATTCAAAATTTTCAAAATTTTTAATTTTTTGAATAATTTTGTAAATTAAATTTCAAAATAGTTGAGACAAACGGCTGTATACTAAGAAAAAGAAACTCTATAACATGCTAAAATTTGAACAAAATGTAACAAGCCGTTTTCGAAAAAAAATTTCAAAATTTTTAATTTTTTGAATAATTTTGTAAATTAAAATTCAAAATAGTTGAGACAAACGGCATTATACTTAGAAAAATAAACTCTATAACATGCTGAAAATGGAACAAAATGTACCGAGCCGTTTTCGAAAAAAAATTCAAAATTTTCAAAATTTTTAATTTTTTGAATAATTTTGTAAATTAAATTTCAAAATAGTTGAGACAAACGGCATTATACTAAGAAAAACAAACTCTATAACATGCTAAAATTTGAACAAAATGTAACAAGCCGTTTTCGAAAAAAAATTTCAAAATTTTTAATTTTTGGAATAATTTTGTAAATTAAATTTCAAAATAGTTAAGACAAACGGCATTATACTTAGAAAAATAAACTCTATAACATGCTAAAATTTGAACAAAATTTAACAAGCCGTTTTCAAAAAAAAAATTCAAAATTTTTAAGTTTTTGAATAATTTTGTAAATTAACATTCAAAATAGTTGAGACAAACGGCATTATACTTAGAAAAATAAACTCTATAACATGCTGAAAATGGAACAAAATGTAACGAGCCGTTTTCGAAAAAAAATTCAAAATTTTCAAAATTTTTAATTTTTTGAATAATTTTGTAAATTAAATTTTAAAATAGTTGAGACAAACGGCATTATACTTAGAAAAATAAACTCTATAACATGCTGAAAATGGAACAGAATGTAACGAGCCGTTTTCGAAAAAAAATTTAAAATTTTCAAAATTTTTAATTTTTTGAATAATTTTGTAAATTAAATTTCAAAATAGTTGAGACAAACGGCATTATACTAAGAAAAACAAACTCTATAACATGCTAAAATTTGAACAAAATGTAACAAGCCGTTTTCGAAAAAAAATTTCAAAATTTTTAATTTTTTGAATAATTTTGTAAATTAAAATTCAAAATAGTTGAGACAAACGGCATTATACTTAGAAAAATAAACTCTATAACATGCTGAAAATGGAACAAAATGTACCGAGCCGTTTTCGAAAAAAAATTCAAAATTTTCAAAATTTTTAATTTTTTGAATAATTTTGTAAATTAAATTTCAAAATAGTTGAGACAAACGGCATTATACTAAGAAAAACAAACTCTATAACATGCTAAAATTTGAACAAAATGTAACAAGCCGTTTTCGAAAAAAAATTTCAAAATTTTTAATTTTTGGAATAATTTTGTAAATTAAATTTCAAAATAGTTAAGACAAACGGCATTATACTTAGAAAAATAAACTCTATAACATGCTAAAATTTGAACAAAATTTAACAAGCCGTTTTCAAAAAAAAAATTCAAAATTTTTAAGTTTTTGAATAATTTTGTAAATTAACATTCAAAATAGTTGAGACAAACGGCATTATACTTAGAAAAATAAACTCTATAACATGCTGAAAATGGAACAAAATGTAACGAGCCGTTTTCGAAAAAAAATTCAAAATTTTCAAAATTTTTAATTTTTTGAATAATTTTGTAAATTAAATTTTAAAATAGTTGAGACAAACGGCATTATACTTAGAAAAATAAACTCTATAACATGCTGAAAATGGAACAGAATGTAACGAGCCGTTTTCGAAAAAAAATTTAAAATTTTCAAAATTTTTAATTTTTTGAATAATTTTGTAAATTAAATTTCAAAATAGTTGAGACAAACGGCATTATACTAAGAAAAACAAACTCTATAACATGCTAAAATTTGAACAAAATGTAACAAGCCGTTTTCGAAAAAAAATTTCAAAATTTTTAATTTTTTGAATAATTTTGTAAATTAAATTTCAAAATAGTTGAGACAAACGGCATTATACTTAGAAAAATAAACTCTATAACATGCTAAAAATGGAACAGAATGTAACGAGCCGTTTTCGAAAAAAAATTCAAAATTTTCAAAATTTTTAATTTTTTGAATAATTTTGTAAATTAAATTTCAAAATAGTTGAGACAAACGGCATTATACCAAGAAAAACAAACTCTATAACATGCTAAAATTTGAACAAAATGTAACAAGCCGTTTTCGAAAAAAAATTTCAAAATTTTTAATTTTTGGAATAATTTTGTAAATTAAATTTCAAAATAGTTGAGATTAACGGCATTATACTTAGAAAAATAAACTCTATAACATGCTAAAAATGGAACAGAATGTAACGAGCCGTTTTCGAAAAAAAATTCAAAATTTTCAAAATTTTTAATTTTTTGAATAATTTTGTAAATTAAATTTCAAAATAGTTGAGACAAACGGCAATATACTAAGAAAAACAAACTCTATAACATGCTAAAATTTGAACAAAATGTAACAAGCCGTTTTCGAAAAAAAATTTCAAAATTTTTAATTTTTTGAATAATTTTGTAAATTAAATTTCAAAATAGTTAAGACAAACGGCATTATACTTAGAAAAATAAACTCTATAACATGCTAAAATTTGAACAAAATGTAACAAGCCGTTTTCAAAAAAAAATTTCAAAATTTTTAAGTTTTTGAATAATTTTGTAAATTAACATTCAAAATAGTTGAGACAAACGGCAATATACTTAGAAAAATAAACTCTATAACATGCTGAAAATAGAACAAAATGTAACGAGCCGTTTTCGAAAAAAAATTCAAAATTTTCAAAATTTTTAATTTTTTGAATAATTTTGTAAATTAAAATTCAAAATAGTTGAGACAAACGGCATTATACTTAGAAAAATAAACTCTATAACATGCTGAAAATAGAACAAAATTTAACGAGCCGTTTTCGAAAAAAAATTCAAAATTTTCAAAATTTTTAATTTTTTGAATAATTTTGTAAATTAAATTTCAAAATAGTTGAGACAAACGGCATTATACTTAGAAAAATAAACTCTATAACATGCTGAAAATGGAACAAAATGTAACAAGCCGTTTTCGAAAAAAAATTCAAAATTTTCAATTTTTTGAATAATTTTGTAAATTAAATTTCAAAATAGTTAAGACAAACGGCATTATACTAAGAAAAACAAACTCTATAACATGCTAAAATTTGAACAAAATCGTAAGAGCCGTTTTCGAGAAAAATTTGAAAATTTTTAATTTTATGAATAACTTTGTATATTAAATTTTAAAATAGTTGAGACAAACGGCATTATACTAAGAAAAAAAGGCTATATACTCTTTGCACTTTTTTCGACAGAAAAATCGATTTTCTTAAAACTACAGCAAATGGCTTCAAACTTCTTATACACGTTAGTTACGAGCAAGTTAAGGATTATTAGCCCCTAAATACGATTTTTAATTTTTCGCGAAAAATGGGAAAAGTACAAAGGCTATAGTCTTTGCACTTTTTTCGACAAAAAAATCGATTTTGTTAAAACTACAGCAAATGGCTTCAAACTTCTTATACACATTAGTTACGAGCAAGTTAAGGATTATTAGCCCCTAAATACAATTTTTAATTTTTCGCGAAAAATGAGAAAAGTACAAAGGCTATAGTCTTTGCACTTTTTTCGACAAAAAAATCGATTTTCTTAAAACTACAGCAAATGGCTTCAAACTTCTTATACACGTTAGTTATGAGAAAATTAAGGATTATTAGCCCCTAAATACGATTTTTAATTTTTTGAACAACTTTGTAAATTAAATTTCAAAATAGTTGAGACAAACGGCATTATACTAAGAAAAATAAACTCTATAACATACTAAAATTTGAACAAAATCGTAAGAGCCGTTTTCGAGAAAAATTTTCAAAATTTTTAAATTTTTGAATAACTTTGTATATTAAATTTCAAAATAGTTGAGACAAACGGCATTATACTAAGAAAAATAAACTTTATAACATACTAAAATTTGAACAAAATCGTAAGAGCCGTTCTCGAGAAAACTTTTCAAAATTTTTAATTTTTTGAATAACTTTGTATATTAAATTTCAAAATAGTTGAGACAAACGGCATTATACTAAAAAAAATAAACTCTATAACATACTAAAATTTGAACAAAATCGTAAGAGCCGTTTTCGAGAAAAATTTTCAAAATTTTTAATTTTTTGAATAATTTTGTAAATTAAATTTTAAAGTAGTTGAGACCAACGGCATTATACTTAGAAAAATAAACTCTATAACATGCTAAAAATAGAACAAAATGTAACGAGCCGTTTTCGAAAAAAAATTCAAAATTTTCAAAATTTTTAATTTTTTGAATAATTTTGTAAACTAAATTTCAAAATAGTTGAGACATACGGCATTATACTAAGAAAAACAAACTCTATAACATGCTAAAATTTGAACAAAATCGTAAGAGCCGTTTTCGAGAAAAATTTTCAAAATTTTTAATTTTTTGAATAACTTTGTATATTAAATTTCAAAATAGTTGAGACAAACGGCATTATACTAAGAAAAATAAACTCTATAACATACTAAAATTTGAACAAAATCGTAAGAGCCGTTTTCAAGAAAAATTTTCAAAATTTTTAATTTTTTGAATAACTTTGTATATTAAATTTCAAAATAGTTGAGACAAACGGCATTATACTAAGAAAAAAAGGCTATATACTCTTTGCACTATTTTCGACAGAAAAATCGATTTTCTTAAAACTACAGCAAATGGCTTCAAACTTCTTATACACGTTAGTTACGAGCAAGTTAAGGATTATTAGCCCCTAAATACGATTTTTAATTTTTCGTGAAAAATGGGAAAAGTACAAAGGCTATAGTCTTTGCACTTTTTTCGACAAAAAAATCGATTTTCTTAAAACTACAGCAAATGGCTTCAAACTTCTTATACACATTAGTTATGAGCGAATTAAGGATTATTAGCCCCTAAATACGATTTTTAATTTTTCGTGAAAAATGGGAAAAGTACAAAGGCTATAGCCTTTGCACTTTTTTCGACAAAAAAATCGATTTTCTTAAAACTACAGCAAATGGCTTCAAACTTCTTATACACATTAGTTACGAGCAAGTTAAGGATTATTAGCCCCTAAATACAATTTTTAATTTTTCGCGAAAAATGAGAAAAGTACAAAGGCTATAGTCTTTGCACTTTTTTCGACAAAAAAATCGATTTTCTTAAAACTACAGCAAATGGCTTCAAACTTCTTATACACGTTAGTTATGAGCAAATTAAGGATTATTAGCCCCTAAACACGATTTTTAATTTTTTGAACAACTTTGTAAATTAAATTTCAAAATAGTTGAGACAAACGGCATTATACTAAGAAAAACAAACTCTATAACATGCTAAAATTTGAACAAAATGTAACAAGCCGTTTTCGAAAAAAAATTTCAAAGTTTTTACTTTTTTGAATAATTTTGTAAATTAAATTTCAAAATAGTTGAAACAAACGGCATTATACTAAGAAAAACAAACTCTATAACATGCTAAAATTTGAACAAAATGTAACAAGCCGTTTTCGAAAAAAAATTTCAAAATTTTTAATTTTTTGAATAATTTTGTAAATTAAATTTCAAAAAAGTTAAGACAAACGGCATTATACTTAGAAAAACAAACTCTATAACATGCTAAAATTTAAACAAAATGTAACAAGCCGTTTTCGAAAAAAAATTTCAAAATTTTTAATTTTTTGAATAATTTTGTAAATTAAATTTTAAAATAGTTAAGACAAACGGCATTATACTTAGAAAAACAAACTCTATAACATGCTTATATTTGAACAAAATGTAACAAGCCGTTTTCAAAAAAAAATTTCAAAATTTTTAAGTTTGTGAATAATTTTGTAAATTAACATTCAAAATAGTTGAGACAAACGGCATTATACTTAGAAAAATAAACTCTATAACATACTGAAAATGGAACAAAATGTAACGAGCCGTTTTCGAAAAAAAATTCAAAATTTTCAAAATTTTTAATTTTTTGAATAATTTTGTAAATTAAATTTCAAAATAGTTGAGACAAACGGCATTTTACTTAGAAAAATAAACTCTATAACATGCTGAAAATGGAACAGAATGTAACGAGCCGTTTTCGAAAAAAAATTCAAAATTTTCAAAATTTTTAATTTTTTGAATAATTTTGTAAATTAAATTTCAAAATAGTTGAGACAAACGGCATTATACTAAGAAAAAGAAACTCTATAACATGCTAAAATTTGAACAAAATGTAACAAGCCGTTTTCGAAAAAAAATTTCAAAATTTTTAATTTTTTGAATAATTTTGTAAATTAAAATTCAAAATAGTTGAGACAAACGGCATTATACTTAGAAAAATAAACTCTATAACATGCTGAAAATGGAACAAAATGTAACGAGCCGTTTTCGAAAAAAAATTCAAAATTTTCAAAATTTTTAATTTTTTGAATAATTTTGTAAATTAAATTTCAAAATAGTTGAGACAAACGGCATTATACTAAGAAAAACAAACTCTATAACATGCTAAAATTTGAACAAAATGTAACAAGCCGTTTTCGAAAAAAAATTTCAAAATTTTTAATTTTTTGAATAATTTTGTAAATTAAATTTCAAAATAGTTAAGACAAACGGCATTATACTTAGAAAAATAAACTCTATAACATGCTAAAATTTGAACAAAATGTAACAAGCCGTTTTCAAAAAAAAATTTCAAAATTTTTAAGTTTTTGAATAATTTTGTAAATTAACATTCAAAATAGTTGAGACAAACGGCATTATACTTAGAAAAATAAACTCTATAACATGCTGAAAATGGAACAAAATGTAACGAGCCGTTTTCGAAAAAAAATTCAAAATTTTCAAAATTTTTAATTTTTTGAATAATTTTGTAAATTAAATTTCAAAATAGTTGAGACAAACGGCATTATACTTAGAAAAATAAACTCTATAACATGCTGAAAATGGAACAAAATGTAACAAGCCGTTTTCAAAAAAAAATTTCAAAATTTTTAATTTTTTGAATAATTTTGTAAATTAAATTTCAAAATAGTTGAGACAAACGGCATTATACTAAGAAAAACAAACTCTATAACATGCTAAAATTTGAACAAAATGTAACGAGCCGTTTTCGAAAAAAAATTTCAAAATTTTTAATTTTTTGAATAATTTTGTAAATTAAAATTCAAAATAGTTGAGACAAACGGCATTATACTAAGAAAAACAAACTCTATAACATGCTAAAATTTGAACAAAATGTAACAAGCCGTTTTCGAAAAAAAATTTCAAAATTTTTAATTTTTTGAATGATTTTGTAAATTAAATTTCAAAATAGTTAAGACAAACGGCATTATACTTAGAAAAATAAACTCTATAACATGCTAAAATTTGAACAAAATGTAACAAGCCGTTTTCAAAAAAAAAATTCAAAATTTTTAAGTTTTTGAATAATTTTGTAAATTAACATTCAAAATAGTTGAGACAAACGGCATTATACTTAGAAAAATAAACTCTATAACATGCTGAAAATGGAACAAAATGTAACGAGCCGTTTTCGAAAAAAAATTCAAAATTTTTAATTTTTTGAATAATTTTGTAAATTAAATTTCAAAATAGTTGAGACAAACGGCATTATACTTAGAAAAATAAACTCTATAACATGCTGAAAATGGAACAGAATGTAACGAGCCGTTTTCGAAAAAAAATTTAAAATTTTCAAAATTTTTAATTTTTTGAATAATTTTGTAAATTAAATTTCAAAATAGTTGAGACAAACGGCATTATACTAAGAAAAACAAACTCTATAACATGCTAAAATTTGAACAAAATGTAACAAGCCGTTTTCGAAAAAAAATTTCAAAATTTTTAATTTTTTGAATAATTTTGTAAATTAAATTTCAAAATAGTTGAGACAAACAACATTATACTTAGAAAAATAAACTCTATAACATGCTAAAAATGGAACAGAATGTAACGAGCCGTTTTCGAAAAAAATTTTCAAAATTTTTAATTTTTTGAATAATTTTGTAAATTAAATTTCAAAATAGTTGAGACAAACGGCATTATACTTAGAAAAATAAACTCTATAACATGCTGAAAATGGAACAAAATGTAACAAGCCGTTTTCAAAAAAAAATTTCAAAATTTTTAATTTTTTGAATAATTTTGTAAATTAAATTTCAAAATAGTTGAGACAAACGGCATTATACTAAGAAAAACAAACTCTATACCATGCTAAAATTTGAACAAAATGTAACAAGCCGTTTTCGAAAAAAAATTTCAAAATTTTTAATTTTTTGAATAATTTTGTAAATTAAAATTCAAAATAGTTGAGACAAACGGCATTATACTTAGAAAAATAAACTCTATAACATGCTGAAAATGGAACAAAATGTACCGAGCCGTTTTCGAAAAAAAATTCAAAATTTTCAAAATTTATAATTTTTTGAATAATTTTGTAAATTAAATTTCAAAATAGTTGAGACAAACGGCATTATACTTAAAAAAATAAACTCTATAACATGCTAAAATTTGAACAAAATGTAACAAGCCGTTTTCGAAAAAAAATTTAAAATTTTCAAAATTTTTAATTTTTTGAATAATTTTGTAAATTAAATTTTAAAATAGTTGAGACAAACAGCATTATACTAAGAAAAACAAACTCTATAACATGCTAAAATTTGAACAAAATGTAACAAGCCGTTTTCGAAAAAAAATTTCAAAATTTTTAATTTTTTGAATAATTTTGTAAATTAAATTTCAAAATAGATGAGACAAACGGCATTATACTTAGAAAAATAAACTCTATAACATGCTAAAAATGGAACAGAATGTAACGAGCCGTTTTCGAAAAAAAATTTCAAAATTTTTAATTTTTTGAATAATTTTGTAAATTAAATTTCAAAATAGTTGAGACAAACGGCATTACTCTTAGAAAAATAAACTCTATAACATGCTAAAAATGGAACAGAATGTAACGAGCCGTTTTCGAAAAAAAATTCAAAATTTTCAAAATTTTTAATTTTTTGAATAATTTTGTAAATTAAATTTCAAAATAGTTGAGACAAACGGCATTATACTAAGAAAAACAAACTCTATAACATGCTAAAATTTGAACAAAATGTAACAAGCCGTTTTCGAAAAAAAATTTCAAAATTTTTAATTTTTTGAATAATTTTGTAAATTAAATTTCAAAATAGTTGAGACAAACGGCATTATACTTAGAAAAATAAACTCTATAACATGCTAAAAATGGAACAGAATGTAACGAGCCGTTTTCGAAAAAAAATTTCAAAATTTTTAATTTTTTGAATAATTTTGTAAATTAAATTTCAAAATAGTTGAGACAAACGGCATTATACTAAGAAAAACAAACTCTATAACATGCTAAAATTTGAACAAAATGTAACAAGCCGTTTTCGAAAAAAAATTTCAAAATTTTTAATTTTTTGAATGATTTTGTAAATTAAATTTCAAAATAGTTAAGACAAACGGCATTATACTTAGAAAAATAAACTCTATAACATGCTAAAATTTGAACAAAATGTAACAAGCCGTTTTCAAAAAAAAAATTCAAAATTTTTAAGTTTTTGAATAATTTTGTAAATTAACATTCAAAATAGTTGAGACAAACGGCATTATACTTAGAAAAATAAACTCTATAACATGCTGAAAATGGAACAAAATGTAACGAGCCGTTTTCGAAAAAAAATTCAAAATTTTTAATTTTTTGAATAATTTTGTAAATTAAATTTCAAAATAGTTGAGACAAACGGCATTATACTTAGAAAAATAAACTCTATAACATGCTGAAAATGGAACAGAATGTAACGAGCCGTTTTCGAAAAAAAATTTAAAATTTTCAAAATTTTTAATTTTTTGAATAATTTTGTAAATTAAATTTCAAAATAGTTGAGACAAACGGCATTATACTAAGAAAAACAAACTCTATAACATGCTAAAATTTGAACAAAATGTAACAAGCCGTTTTCGAAAAAAAATTTCAAAATTTTTAATTTTTTGAATAATTTTGTAAATTAAATTTCAAAATAGTTGAGACAAACGGCATTATACTTAGAAAAATAAACTCTATAACATGCTAAAAATGGAACAGAATGTAACGAGCCGTTTTCGAAAAAAATTTTCAAAATTTTTAATTTTTTGAATAATTTTGTAAATTAAATTTCAAAATAGTTGAGACAAACGGCATTATACTTAGAAAAATAAACTCTATAACATGCTGAAAATGGAACAAAATGTAACAAGCCGTTTTCAAAAAAAAATTTCAAAATTTTTAATTTTTTGAATAATTTTGTAAATTAAATTTCAAAATAGTTGAGACAAACGGCATTATACTAAGAAAAACAAACTCTATACCATGCTAAAATTTGAACAAAATGTAACAAGCCGTTTTCGAAAAAAAATTTCAAAATTTTTAATTTTTTGAATAATTTTGTAAATTAAAATTCAAAATAGTTGAGACAAACGGCATTATACTTAGAAAAATAAACTCTATAACATGCTGAAAATGGAACAAAATGTACCGAGCCGTTTTCGAAAAAAAATTCAAAATTTTCAAAATTTATAATTTTTTGAATAATTTTGTAAATTAAATTTCAAAATAGTTGAGACAAACGGCATTATACTTAAAAAAATAAACTCTATAACATGCTAAAATTTGAACAAAATGTAACAAGCCGTTTTCGAAAAAAAATTTAAAATTTTCAAAATTTTTAATTTTTTGAATAATTTTGTAAATTAAATTTTAAAATAGTTGAGACAAACAGCATTATACTAAGAAAAACAAACTCTATAACATGCTAAAATTTGAACAAAATGTAACAAGCCGTTTTCGAAAAAAAATTTCAAAATTTTTAATTTTTTGAATAATTTTGTAAATTAAATTTCAAAATAGATGAGACAAACGGCATTATACTTAGAAAAATAAACTCTATAACATGCTAAAAATGGAACAGAATGTAACGAGCCGTTTTCGAAAAAAAATTTCAAAATTTTTAATTTTTTGAATAATTTTGTAAATTAAATTTCAAAATAGTTGAGACAAACGGCATTACACTTAGAAAAATAAACTCTATAACATGCTAAAAATGGAACAGAATGTAACGAGCCGTTTTCGAAAAAAAATTCAAAATTTTCAAAATTTTTAATTTTTTGAATAATTTTGTAAATTAAATTTCAAAATAGTTGAGACAAACGGCATTATACTAAGAAAAACAAACTCTATAACATGCTAAAATTTGAACAAAATGTAACAAGCCGTTTTCGAAAAAAAATTTCAAAATTTTTAATTTTTTGAATAATTTTGTAAATTAAATTTCAAAATAGTTGAGACAAACGGCATTATACTTAGAAAAATAAACTCTATAACATGCTAAAAATGGAACAGAATGTAACGAGCCGTTTTCGAAAAAAAATTTCAAAATTTTTAATTTTTTGAATAATTTTGTAAATTAAATTTCAAAATAGTTGAGACAAACGGCATTATACTAAGAAAAACAAACTCTATAACATGCTAAAATTTGAACAAAATGTAACAAGCCGTTTTCGAAAAAAAATTTCAAAATTTTTAATTTTTTGAATAATTTTGTAAATTAAATTTTAAAATAGTTAAGACAAACGGCATTATACTTAGAAAAATAAACTCTATAACATGCTAAAATTTGAACAAAATGTAACAAGCCGTTTTCAAAAAAAAATTTCAAAATTTTTAATTTTTTGAATAATTTTGTAAATTAAATTTTAAAATAGTTAAGACAAACGGCATTATACTTAGAAAAATAAACTCTATAACATGCTGAAAATAGAACAAAATGTAACAAGCCGTTTTCAAAAAAAAATTTCAAAATTTTTAAGTTTTTGAATAATTTTGTAAATTAAATTTTAAAATAGTTGAGACCAACGACATTATACTTAGAAAAATTAACTCTATAACATGCTGAAAATAGAACAAAATGTAACGAGCCGTTTTCGAAAAAAAATTCAAAATTTTCAAAATTTTTAATTTTTTGAATAATTTTGTAAATTAAATTTCAAAATAGTTGAGACAAACGGCATTATACTTAGAAAAATAAACTCTATAACATGCTGAAAATGGAACAAAATTTAACGAGCTGTTTTCGAAAAAAAATTCAAAATTTTCAAAATTTTTAATTTTATGAATAATTTTGTTAATTAAATTTCAAAATAGTTGAGACAAACGGCATTATACTTAGAAAAATAAACTCTATAACATGCTGAAAATGGGACAAAATGTAACAAGCCGTTTTCGAAAAAAAATTTAAATTTTTCAAAATTTTTAATTTTTTGAATAATTTTGTAAATTAAATTTCAAAATAGTTGAGACAAACGGCATTATACTAAGAAAAACAAACTCTATAACATGCTAAAATTTGAACAAAATGTAACAAGCCGTTTTCAAAAAAAAATTTCAAAATTTTTAAGTTTTTGAATAATTTTGTAAATTAAATTTCAAAATAGTTGAGACCAACGACATTATACTTAGAAAAATAAACTCTATAACATGCTGAAAATAGAACAAAATGTAACGAGCCGTTTTCGAAAAAAAATTCAAAATTTTCAAAATTTTTAATTTTTTGAATAATTTTGTAAATTAAATTTCAAAATAGTTGAGACAAACGGCATTATACTAAGAAAAACAAACTCTATAACATGCTAAAATTTGAACAAAATGTAACAAGCCGTTTTCGAAAAAAAATTTCAAAATTTTTAATTTTTTGAATAATTTTGTAAATAAAATTTCAAAATAGTTGAGACAAACGGCATTATACTTAGAAAAATAAACTCTATAACATGCTAAAAATGGAACAGAATGTAACGAGCGGTTTTCGAAAAAAAATTCAAAATTTTCAAAATTTTTAATTTTTTGAATAATTTTGTAAATTAAATTTCAAAATAGTTGAGACAAACGGCATTATACTAAGAAAAACAAACTCTATAACATGCTAAAATTTGAACAAAATGTAACAAGCCGTTTTCGAAAAAAAATTTCAAAATTTTTAATTTTTTGAATAATTTTGTAAATTAAATTTTAAAATAGTTAAGACAAACGGCATTATACTTAGAAAAATAAACTCTATAACATGCTAAAATTTGAACAAAATGTAACAAGCCGTTTTCAAAAAAAAATTTCAAAATTTTTAAGTTTTTGAATAATTTTGTAAATTAAATTTCAAAATAGTTGAGACCAACGACATTATACTTAGAAAAATTAACTCTATAACATGCTGAAAATAGAACAAAATGTAACGAGCCGTTTTCGAAAAAAAATTCAAAATTTTCAAAATTTTTAATTTTTTGAATAATTTTGTAAATTAAATTTCAAAATAGTTGAGACAAACGGCATTATACTTAGAAAAATAAACTCTATAACATGCTGAAAATGGAACAAAATTTAACAAGCCGTTTTCGAAAAAAAATTCAAAATTTTCAAAATTTTTAATTTTATGAATAATTTTGTTAATTAAATTTCAAAATAGTTGAGACAAACGGCATTATACTTAGAAAAATAAACTCTATAACATGCTGAAAATGGGACAAAATGTAACAAGCCGTTTTCGAAAAAAAATTTAAATTTTTCAAAATTTTTAATTTTTTGAATAATTTTGTAAATTAAATTTCAAAATAGTTGAGACAAACGGCATTATACTAAGAAAAACAAACTCTATAACATGCTAAAATTTGAACAAAATGTAACAAGCCGTTTTCGAAAAAAAATTTCAAAATTTTTAATTTTTTGAATAATTTTGTAAATTAAATTTCAAAATAGTTGAGACAAACAGCATTATACTTAGAAAAATAAACTCTATAACATGCTAAAAATGGAACAGAATGTAACGAGCCGTTTTTGAAAAAAAATTCAAAATTTTCAAAATTTTTAATTTTTTGAATAATTTTGTAAATTAAATTTCAAAATAGTTGAGACAAACGGCATTATACTAAGAAAAACAAACTCTATAACATGCTAAAATTTGAACAAAATGTAACAAGCCGTTTTCGAAAAAAAATTTCAAAATTTTTAATTTTTTGAATAATTTTGTAAATTAAATTTTAAAATAGTTAAGACAAACGGCATTATACTTAGAAAAATAAACTCTATAACATGCTAAAATTTGAACAAAATGTAACAAGCCGTTTTCAAAAAAAAAATTCAAAATTTTTAAGTTTTTGAATAATTTTGTAAATTAAATTTCAAAATAGTTGAGACTAACGACATTATACTTAGAAAAATTAACTCTATAACATGCTGAAAATGGAACAAAATGTAACAAGCCGTTTTCAAAAAAAAATTTCAAAATTTTTAATTTTTTGAATAATTTTGTAAATTAAATTTCAAAATAGTTGAGACAAACGGCATTATACTAAGAAAAACAAACTCTATAACATGCTAAAATTTGAACAAAATGTAACAAGCCGTTTTCGAAAAAAAATTTCAAAATTTTTAATTTTTTGAATAATTTTGTAAATTAAAATTCAAAATAGTTGAGACAAACGGCATTATACTTAGAAAAATAAACTCTATAACATGCTGAAAATGGAACAAAATGTACCGAGCCGTTTTCGAAAAAAAATTCAAAATTTTCAAAATTTATAATTTTTTGAATAATTTTGTAAATTAAATTTCAAAATAGTTGAGACAAACGGCATTATACTTAAAAAAATAAACTCTATAACATGCTAAAATTTGAACAAAATGTAACAAGCCGTTTTCGAAAAAAAATTTAAAATTTTCAAAATTTTTAATTTTTTGAATAATTTTGTAAATTAAATTTCAAAATAGTTGAGACAAACGGCATTATACTAAGAAAAACAAACTCTATAACATGCTAAAATTTGAACAAAATGTAACAAGCCGTTTTCGAAAAAAAATTTCAAAATTTTTAATTTTTTGAATAATTTTGTAAATTAAATTTCAAAATAGATGAGACAAACGGCATTATACTTAGAAAAATAAACTCTATAACATGCTAAAAATGGAACAGAATGTAACGAGCCGTTTTCGAAAAAAAATTTCAAAATTTTTAATTTTTTGAATAATTTTGTAAATTAAATTTCAAAATAGTTGAGACAAACGGCATTATACTTAGAAAAATAAACTCTATAACATGCTAAAAATGGAACAGAATGTAACGAGCCGTTTTCGAAAAAAAATTCAAAATTTTCAAAATTTTTAATTTTTTGAATAATTTTGTAAATTAAATTTCAAAATAGATGAGACAAACGGCATTATACTTAGAAAAATAAACTCTCTAACATACTGAAAATGGAACAAAATGTAACGAGCCGTTTTCGAAAAAAAATTCAAAATTTTCAAAATTTTTAATTTTTTGAATAATTTTGTAAATTAAATTTCAAAATAGTTGAGACAAACGGCATTATACTTAGAAAAATAAACTCTATAACATGCTGAAAATGGAACAGAATGTACCGAGCCGTTTTCGAAAAAAAATTCAAAATTTTCAAAATTTTTAATTTTTTGAATAATTTTGTAAATTAAATTTCAAAATAGTTGAGACAAACGGCATTATACTAAGAAAAAGAAACTCTATAACATGCTAAAATTTGAACAAAATGTAACAAGCCGTTTTCGAAAAAAAATTTCAAAATTTTTAATTTTTTGAATAATTTTGTAAATTAAATTTCAAAATAGTTGAGACAAACGGCATTATACTTAGAAAAATAAACTCTATAACATGCTAAAAATGGAACAGAATGTAACGAGCCGTTTTCGAAAAAAAATTCAAAATTTTCAAAACTTTTAATTTTTTGAATAATTTTGTAAATTAAATTTCAAAATAGTTGAGACAAACGGCATTATACTAAGAAAAACAAACTCTATAACATGCTAAAATTTGAACAAAATGTAACAAGCCGTTTTCGAAAAAAAATTTCAAAATTTTTAATTTTTTGAATAATTTTGTAAATTAAATTTTAAAATAGTTAAGACAAACGGCATTATACTTAGAAAAATAAACTCTATAACATGCTAAAATTTGAACAAAATGTAACAAGCCGTTTTCAAAAAAAAATTTCAAAATTTTTAAGTTTTTGAATAATTTTGTAAATTAAATTTTAAAATAGTTGAGACCAACGACATTATATTTAGAAAAATTAACTCTATAACATGCTGAAAATAGAACAAAATGTAACGAGCCGTTTTCGAAAAAAAATTCAAAATTTTCAAAATTTTTAATTTTTTGAATAATTTTGTAAATTAAATTTCAAAATAGTTGAGACAAACGGCATTATACTTAGAAAAATAAACTCTATAACATGCTGAAAATGGAACAAAATTTAACGAGCCGTTTTCGAAAAAAAATTCAAAATTTTCAAAATTTTTAATTTTATGAATAATTTTGTTAATTAAATTTCAAAATAGTTGAGACAAACGGCATTATACTTAGAAAAATAAACTCTATAACATGCTGAAAATGGGACAAAATGTAACAAGCCGTTTTCGAAAAAAAATTTAAATTTTTCAAAATTTTTAATTTTTTGAATAATTTTGTAAATTAAATTTCAAAATAGTTGAGACAAACGGCATTATACTAAGAAAAACAAACTCTATAACATGCTAAAATTTGAACAAAATGTAACAAGCCGTTTTCAAAAAAAAATTTCAAAATTTTTA
This sequence comes from Elmis aenea, assembly GCA_947652605.1. Lineage (NCBI taxonomy): Eukaryota > Metazoa > Arthropoda > Insecta > Coleoptera > Elmidae > Elmis > Elmis aenea. The sequence goes on from OX393579.1 coordinate 58,445,028, forward strand.
AGTTTTTGAATAATTTTGTAAATTAAATTTCAAAATAGTTGAGACCAACGACATTATACTTAGAAAAATTAACTCTATAACATGCTGAAAATAGAACAAAATGTAACGAGCCGTTTTCGAAAAAAAATTCAAAATTTTCAAAATTTTTAATTTTTTGAATAATTTTGTAAATTAAATTTCAAAATAGTTGAGACAAACGGCATTATACTAAGAAAAACAAACTCTATAACATGCTAAAATTTGAACAAAATGTAACAAGCCGTTTTCGAAAAAAAATTTCAAAATTTTTAATTTTTTGAATAATTTTGTAAATAAAATTTCAAAATAGTTGAGACAAACGGCATTATACTTAGAAAAATAAACTCTATAACATGCTAAAAATGGAACAGAATGTAACGAGCGGTTTTCGGAAAAAAGTTCAAAATTTTCAAAATTTTTAATTTTTTGAATAATTTTGTAAATTAAATTTCAAAATAGTTGAGACAAACGGCATTATACTTAGAAAAATAAACTCTATAACATGCTGAAAATGGAACAAAATTTAACAAGCCGTTTTCGAAAAAAAATTCAAAATTTTCAAAATTTTTAATTTTATGAATAATTTTGTTAATTAAATTTCAAAATAGTTGAGACAAACGGCATTACACTTAGAAAAATAAACTCTATAACATGCTGAAAATGGGACAAAATGTAACAAGCCGTTTTCGAAAAAAAATTTAAATTTTTCAAAATTTTTAATTTTTTGAATAATTTTGTAAATTAAATTTCAAAATAGTTGAGACAAACGGCATTATACTAAGAAAAAGAAACTCTATAACATGCTAAAATTTGAACAAAATGTAACAAGCCGTTTTCGAAAAAAAATTTCAAAATTTTTAATTTTTTGAATAATTTTGTAAATTAAATTTCAAAATAGTTGAGACAAACAGCATTATACTTAGAAAAATAAACTCTATAACATGCTAAAAATGGAACAGAATGTAACGAGCCGTTTTCGAAAAAAAATTCAAAATTTTCAAAATTTTTAATTTTTTGAATAATTTTGTAAATTAAATTTCAAAATAGTTGAGACAAACGGCATTATACTAAGAAAAACAAACTCTATAACATGCTAAAATTTGAACAAAATGTAACAAGCCGTTTTCGAAAAAAAATTTCAAAATTTTTAATTTTTTGAATAATTTTGTAAATTAAATTTTAAAATAGTTAAGACAAACGGCATTATACTTAGAAAAATAAACTCTATAACATGCTAAAATTTGAACAAAATGTAACAAGCCGTTTTCAAAAAAAAAATTCAAAATTTTTAAGTTTTTGAATAATTTTGTAAATTAAATTTCAAAATAGTTGAGACTAACGACATTATACTTAGAAAAATTAACTCTATAACATGCTGAAAATAGAACAAAATGTAACGAGCCGTTTTCGAAAAAAAATTCAAAATTTTCAAAATTTTTAATTTTTTGAATAATTTTGTAAATTAAATTTCAAAATAGTTGAGACAAACGGCATTATACTTAGAAAAATAAACTCTATAACATGCTGAAAATGGAACAAAATTTAACAAGCCGTTTTCGAAAAAAAATTCAAAATTTTCAAAATTTTTAATTTTATGAATAATTTTGTTAATTAAATTTCAAAATAGTTGAGACAAACGGCATTACACTTAGAAAAATAAACTCTATAACATGCTGAAAATGGGACAAAATGTAACAAGCCGTTTTCGAAAAAAAATTTAAATTTTTCAAAATTTTTAATTTTTTGAATAATTTTGTAAATTAAATTTCAAAATAGTTGAGACAAACGGCATTATACTAAGAAAAACAAACTCTATAACATGCTAAAATTTGAACAAAATGTAACAAGCCGTTTTCGAAAAAAAATTTCAAAATTTTTAATTTTTTGAATAATTTTGTAAATTAAATTTCAAAATAGTTGAGACAAACAGCATTATACTTAGAAAAATAAACTCTATAACATGCTAAAAATGGAACAGAATGTAACGAGCCGTTTTCGAAAAAAAATTCAAAATTTTCAAAATTTTTAATTTTTTGAATAATTTTGTAAATTAAATTTCAAAATAGTTGAGACAAACGGCATTATACTAAGAAAAACAAACTCTATAACATGCTAAAATTTGAACAAAATGTAACAAGCCGTTTTCGAAAAAAAATTTCAAAATTTTTAATTTTTTGAATAATTTTGTAAATTAAATTTTAAAATAGTTAAGACAAACGGCATTATACTTAGAAAAATAAACTCTATAACATGCTAAAATTTGAACAAAATGTAACAAGCCGTTTTCAAAAAAAAAATTCAAAATTTTTAAGTTTTTGAATAATTTTGTAAATTAAATTTCAAAATAGTTGAGACTAACGACATTATACTTAGAAAAATTAACTCTATAACATGCTAAAAATAGAACAAAATGTAACGAGCCGTTTTCGAAAAAAAATTCAAAATTTTCAAAATTTTTAATTTTTTGAATAATTTTGTAAATTAAATTTCAAAATAGTTGAGACAAACGGCATTATACTTAGAAAAATAAACTCTATGACATGCTGAAAATGGAACAAAATTTAACGAGCCGTTTTCGAAAAAAAATTCAAAATTTTCAAAATTTTTAATTTTATGAATAATTTTGTTAATTAAATTTCAAAATAGTTGAGACAAACGGCATTATACTTAGAAAAATAAACTCTATAACATGCTGAAAATGGGACAAAATGTAACAAGCCGTTTTCGAAAAAAAAATTCAAAATTTTTAAGTTTTTGAATAATTTTGTAAATTAAATTTCAAAATAGTTGAGACTAACGACATTATACTTAGAAAAATTAACTCTATAACATGCTGAAAATAGAACAAAATGTAACGAGCCGTTTTCGAAAAAAAATTCAAAATTTTCAAAATTTTTAATTTTTTGAATAATTTTGTAAATTAAATTTCAAAATAGTTGAGACAAACGGCATTATACTTAGAAAAATAAACTCTATGACATGCTGAAAATGGAACAAAATTTAACGAGCCGTTTTCGAAAAAAAATTCAAAATTTTCAAAATTTTTAATTTTATAAATAATTTTGTTAATTAAATTTCAAAATAGTTGAGACAAACGGCATTATACTTAGAAAAATAAACTCTATAACATGCTGAAAATGGGACAAAATGTAACAAGCCGTTTTCGAAAAAAAATTCAAAATTTTCAAAATTTTCAATTTTTTGAATAATTTTGTAAATTAAATTTCAAAATAGTTAAGACAAACGGCATTATACTAAGAAAAACAAACTCTATAACATGCTAAAATTTGAACAAAATCGTAAGAGCCGTTTTCGAGAAAAATTTTCAAAATTTTTAATTTTTTGAATAACTTTGTATATTAAATTTCAAAATAGTTGAGACAAACGGCATTATACTAAGAAAAATAAACTCTATAACATACTAAAATTTGAACAAAATCGTAAGAGCCGTTTTCGAGAAAAATTTGAAAATTTTTAATTTTATGAATAACTTTGTATATTAAATTTTAAAATAGTTGAGACAAACGGCATTATACTAAGAAAAAAAGGCTATATACTCTGCACTTTTTTCGACAGAAAAATCGATTTTCTTAAAACTACAGCAAATGGCTTCAAACTTCTTATACACGTTAGTTACGAGCAAGTTAAGGATTATTAGCCCCTAAATACGATTTTTAATTTTTCGCGAAAAATGGGAAAAGTACAAAGGCTTCTTTGCACTTTTTTCGACAAAAAAATCGATTTTGTTAAAACTACAGCAAATGGCTTCAAACTTCTTATACACATTAGTTACGAGCAAGTTAAGGATTATTAGCCCCTAAATACAATTTTTAATTTTTCGCGAAAAATGAGAAAAGTACAAAGGCTATAGTCTTTGCACTTTTTTCGACAAAAAAATCGATTTTCTTAAAACTACAGCAAATTGCTTTAAACTTCTTATACACGTTAGTTATGAGAAAATTAAGGATTATTAGCCCCTAAATACGATTTTTAATTTTTTGAACAACTTTGTAAATTAAATTTCAAAATAGTTGAGACAAACGGCATTATACTAAGAAAAATAAACTCTATAACATACTAAAATTTGAACAAAATCGTAAGAGCCGTTTTCGAGAAAACTTTTCAAAATTTTTAATTTTTTGAATAACTTTGTATATTAAATTTCAAAATAGTTGAGACAAACGGCATAATACTAAAAAAAATAAACTCTATAACATACTAAAATTTGAACAAAATCGTAAAAGCCGTTTTCGAGAAAAATTTTCAAAATTTTTAATTTTTTGAATAATTTTGTAAATTAAATTTTAAAGTAGTTGAGACAAACGGCATTATACTTAGAAAAATAAACTCTATAACATGCTAAAAATAGAACAAAATGTAACGAACCGTTTTCGAAAAAAAATTTCAAAATTTTTAATTTTTTGAATAATTTTGTAAATTAAATTTCAAAATAGTTGAGACATACGGCATTATACTAAGAAAAACAAACTCTATAACATGCTAAAATTTGAACAAAATCGTAAGAGCCGTTTTCGAGAAAAATTTTCAAAATTTTTAATTTTTTGAATAACTTTGTATATTAAATTTCAAAATAGTTGAGACAAACGGCATTATACTAAGAAAAATAAACTCTATAACATACTAAAATTTGAACAAAATCGTAAGAGCCGTTTTCGAGAAAAATTTTCAAAATTTTTAATTTTTTGAATAACTTTGTATATTAAATTTCAAAATAGTTGAGACAAACGGCATTATACTAGGAAAAAAAGGCTATATACTCCTTGCACTTTTTTCGACAGAAAAATCGATTTTCTTAAAACTACAGCAAATGGCTTCATACTTCTTATACACGTTAGTTACGAGCAAGTTAAGGATTATTAGCCCCTAAATACGATTTTTAATTTTTCGTGAAAAATGGGAAAAGTACAAAGGCTATAGTCTGCACTTTTTTCGACAAAAAAATCGATTTTTCAAAATTTTTAATTTTTTGAATAATTTTGTAAATTAAATTTTAAAATAGTTAAGACAAACGGCATTATACTTAGAAAAACAAACTCTATAACATGCTAAAATTTGAACAAAATGTAACAAGCCGTTTTCAAAAAAAAATTTCAAAATTTTTAAGTTTGTGAATAATTTTGTAAATTAACATTCAAAATAGTTGAGACAAACGGCATTATACTTAGAAAAATAAACTCTATAACATACTGAAAATGGAACAAAATGTAACGAGCCGTTTTCGAAAAAAATTTTCAAAATTTTTAATTTTTTGAATAATTTTGTAAATTAAATTTCAAAATAGTTGAAACAAAGGGCATTATACTAAGAAAAACAAACTCTATAACATGCTAAAATTGGAACAAAATGTAACAAGCCGTTTTCGAAAAAAAATTTCAAAATTTTTAATTTTTTGAATAATTTTGTAAATTAAATTTCAAAAAAGTTAAGACAAACGGCATTATACTTAGAAAAACAAACTCTATAACATGCTAAAATTTAAACAAAATGTAACAAGCCGTTTTCGAAAAAAAATTTCAAAATTTTTAATTTTTTGAATAATTTTGTAAATTAAATTTTAAAATAGTTAAGACAAACGGCATTATACTTAGAAAAACAAACTCTATAACATGCTTATATTTGAACAAAATGTAACAAGCCGTTTTCAAAAAAAAATTTCAAAATTTTTAAGTTTGTGAATAATTTTGTAAATTAACATTCAAAATAGTTGAGACAAACGGCATTATACTTAGAAAAATAAACTCTATAACATACTAAAAATGGAACAAAATGTAACGAGCCGTTTTCGAAAAAAAATTCAAAATTTTCAAAATTTTTAAGTTTTTGAATAATTTTGTAAATTAACATTCAAAATAGTTGAGACAAACGGCATTATACTTAGAAAAATAAACTCTATAACATGCTGAAAATGGAACAAAATGTAACGAGCCGTTTTCGAAAAAAAATTCAAAATTTTCAAAATTTTTAATTTTTTGAATAATTTTGTAAATTAAATTTCAAAATAGTTGAGACAAACGGCATTATACTTAGAAAAATAAACTCTATAACATGCTGAAAATGGAACAAAATGTAACAAGCCGTTTTCAAAAAAAAATTTCAAAATTTTTAATTTTTTGAATAATTTTGTAAATTAAATTTCAAAATAGTTGAGACAAACGGCATTATACTAAGAAAAACAAACTCAATAACATGCTAAAATTTGAACAAAATGTAACAAGCCGTTTTCGAAAAAAAATTTCAAAATTTTTAATTTTTTGAATAATTTTGTAAATTAAATTTCAAAATAGTTGAGACAAACGGCATTATACTTAGAAAAATAAACTCTATAACATGCTGAAAATGGAACAAAATGTAACAAGCCGTTTTCAAAAAAAAATTTCAAAATTTTTAATTTTTTGAATAATTTTGTAAATTAAATTTCAAAATAGTTGAGACAAACGGCATTATACTAAGAAAAACAAACTCTATAACATGCTAAAATTTGAACAAAATGTAACAAGCCGTTTTCGAAAAAAAAATTCAAAATTTTTAATTTTTTGAATAATTTTGTAAATTAAAATTCAAAATAGTTGAGACAAACGGCATTATACTTAGAAAAATAAACTCTATAACATGCTGAAAATGGATCAAAATGTACCGAGCCGTTTTCGAAAAAAAATTCAAAATTTTCAAAATTTTTAATTTTTTGAATAATTTTGTAAATTAAATTTCAAAATAGTTGAGACAAACAGCATTATACTTAAAAAAATAAACTCTATAACATGCTAAAATTTGAACAAAATGTAACAAGCCGTTTTCGAAAAAAAATTTCAAAATTTTTAATTTTTTGAATAATTTTGTAAATTAAATTTCAAAATAGTTAAGACAAACGGCATTATACTTAGAAAAATAAACTCTATAACATGCTAAAATTTGAACAAAATGTAACAAGCCGTTTTCAAAAAAAAAATTCAAAATTTTTAAGTTTTTGAATAATTTTGTAAATTAACATTCAAAATAGTTGAGACAAACGGCATTATACTTAGAAAAATAAACTCTATAACATGCTGAAAATGGAACAAAATGTAACGAGCCGTTTTCGAAAAAAAATTCAAAATTTTCAAAATTTTTAATTTTTTGAATAATTTTGTAAATTAAATTTCAAAATAGTTGAGACAAACGGCATTATACTTAGAAAAATAAACTCTATAACATGCTGAAAATGGAACAGAATGTAACGAGCCGTTTTCGAAAAAAAATTTAAAATTTTCAAAATTTTTAATTTTTTGAATAATTTTGTAAATTAAATTTCAAAATAGTTGAGACAAACGGCATTATACTAAGAAAAACAAACTCTATAACATGCTAAAATTTGAACAAAATGTAACAAGCCGTTTTCGAAAAAAAATTTCAAAATTTTTAATTTTTTGAATAATTTTGTAAATTAAATTTCAAAATAGTTGAGACAAACGGCATTATACTTAGAAAAATAAACTCTATGACATGCTAAAAATGGAACAGAATGTAACGAGCCGTTTTCGAAAAAAAATTTCAAAATTTTTAATTTTTTGAATAATTTTGTAAATTAAATTTCAAAATAGTTGAGACAAACGGCATTATACTTAGAAAAATAAACTCTATAACATGCTAAAAATGGAACAGAATGTAACGAGCCGTTTTCGAAAAAAAATTCAAAATTTTCAAAATTTTTAATTTTTTGAATAATTTTGTAAATTAAATTTCAAAATAGTTGAGACAAACGGCATTATACTAAGAAAAACAAACTCTATAACATGCTAAAATTTGAACAAAATGTAACAAGCCGTTTTCGAAAAAAAATTTCAAAATTTTTAATTTTTTGAATAATTTTGTAAATTAAATTTCAAAATAGTTGAGACAAACGGCATTATACTTAGAAAAATAAACTCTATAACATGCTAAAAATGGAACAGAATGTAACGAGCCGTTTTCGAAAAAAAATTCAAAATTTTCAAAACTTTTAATTTTTTGAATAATTTTGTAAATTAAATTTCAAAATAGTTGAGACAAACGGCATTATACTAAGAAAAACAAACTCTATAACATGCTAAAATTTGAACAAAATGTAACAAGCCGTTTTCGAAAAAAAATTTCAAAATTTTTAATTTTTTGAATAATTTTGTAAATTAAATTTTAAAATAGTTAAGACAAACGGCATTATACTTAGAAAAATAAACTCTATAACATGCTAAAATTTGAACAAAATGTAACAAGCCGTTTTCAAAAAAAAATTTCAAAATTTTTAAGTTTTTGAATAATTTTGTAAATTAAATTTTAAAATAGTTGAGACCAACGACATTATACTTAGAAAAATTAACTCTATAACATGCTGAAAATAGAACAAAATGTAACGAGCCGTTTTCGAAAAAAAATTCAAAATTTTCAAAATTTTTAATTTTTTGAATAATTTTGTAAATTAAATTTCAAAATAGTTGAGACAAACGGCATTATACTAAGAAAAACAAACTCTATAACATGCTAAAATTTGAACAAAATGTAACAAGCCGTTTTCGAAAAAAAATTTCAAAATTTTTAATTTTTTGAATAATTTTGTAAATTAAAATTCAAAATAGTTGAGACAAACGGCATTATACTTAGAAAAATAAACTCTATAACATGCTGAAAATGGAACAAAATGTACCGAGCCGTTTTCGAAAAAAAATTCAAAATTTTCAAAATTTATAATTTTTTGAATAATTTTGTAAATTAAATTTCAAAATAGTTGAGACAAACGGCATTATACTTAAAAAAATAAACTCTATAACATGCTAAAATTTGAACAAAATGTAACAAGCCGTTTTCGAAAAAAAATTTAAAATTTTCAAAATTTTTAATTTTTTGAATAATTTTGTAAATTAAATTTCAAAATAGTTGAGACAAACGGCATTATACTAAGAAAAACAAACTCTATAACATGCTAAAATTTGAACAAAATGTAACAAGCCGTTTTCGAAAAAAAATTTCAAAATTTTTAATTTTTTGAATAATTTTGTAAATTAAATTTCAAAATAGTTGAGACAAACGGCATTATACTTAGAAAAATAAACTCTATAACATGCTAAAAATGGAACAGAATGTAACGAGCCGTTTTCGAAAAAAAATTCAAAATTTTCAAAATTTTTAATTTTTTGAATAATTTTGTAAATTAAATTTCAAAATAGTTGAGACAAACGGCATTATACTAAGAAAAACAAACTCTATAACATGCTAAAATTTGAACAAAATGTAACAAGCCGTTTTCGAAAAAAAATTTCAAAATTTTTAATTTTTTGAATAATTTTGTAAATTAAATTTCAAAATAGTTGAGACAAACGGCATTATACTTAGAAAAATAAACTCTATAACATGCTAAAAATGGAACAGAATGTAACGAGCCGTTTTCGAAAAAAAATTCAAAATTTTCAAAACTTTTAATTTTTTGAATAATTTTGTAAATTAAATTTCAAAATAGTTGAGACAAACGGCATTATACTAAGAAAAACAAACTCTATAACATGCTAAAATTTGAACAAAATGTAACAAGCCGTTTTCGAAAAAAAATTTCAAAATTTTTAATTTTTTGAATAATTTTGTAAATTAAATTTTAAAAAAGTTAAGACAAACGGCATTATACTTAGAAAAATAAACTCTATAACATGCTAAAATTTGAACAAAATGTAACAAGCCGTTTTCAAAAAAAAATTTCAAAATTTTTAAGTTTTTGAATAATTTTGTAAATTAAATTTTAAAATAGTTGAGACCAACGACATTATACTTAGAAAAATTAACTCTATAACATGCTGAAAATAGAACAAAATGTAACGAGCCGTTTTCGAAAAAAAATTCAAAATTTTCAAAATTTTTAATTTTTTGAATAATTTTGTAAATTAAATTTCAAAATAGTTGAGACAAACGGCATTATACTAAGAAAAACAAACTCTATAACATGCTAAAATTTGAACAAAATGTAACAAGCCGTTTTCGAAAAAAAATTTCAAAATTTTTAATTTTTTGAATAATTTTGTAAATTAAAATTCAAAATAGTTGAGACAAACGGCATTATACTTAGAAAAATTAACTCTATAACATGCTGAAAATAGAACAAAATGTAACGAGCCGTTTTCGAAAAAAAATTCAAAATTTTCAAAATTTTTAATTTTTTGAATAATTTTGTAAATTAAATTTCAAAATAGTTGAGACAAACGGCATTATACTAAGAAAAACAAACTCTTTAACATGCTAAAATTTGAACAAAATGTAACAAGCCGTTTTCAAAAAAAAATTTCAAAATTTTTAAGTTTTTGAATAATTTTGTAAATTAAATTTTAAAATAGTTGAGACCAACGACATTATACTTAGAAAAATTAACTCTATAACATGCTGAAAATAGAACAAAATGTAACGAGCCGTTTTCGAAAAAAAATTCAAAATTTTCAAAATTTTTAATTTTTTGAATAATTTTGTAAATTAAATTTCAAAATAGTTGAGACAAACGGCATTATACTTAGAAAAATAAACTCTATAACATGCTGAAAATGGAACAAAATTTAACGAGCCGTTTTCGAAAAAAAATTCAAAATTTTCAAAATTTTTAATTTTATGAATAATTTTGTTAATTAAATTTCAAAATAGTTGAGACAAACGGCATTATACTTAGAAAAATAAACTCTATAACATGCTGAAAATGGGACAAAATGTAACAAGCCGTTTTCGAAAAAAAATTTAAATTTTTCAAAATTTTTAATTTTTTGAATAATTTTGTAAATTAAATTTCAAAATAGTTGAGACAAACGGCATTATACTAAGAAAAACAAACTCTATAACATGCTAAAATTTGAACAAAATGTAACAAGCCGTTTTCAAAAAAAAATTTCAAAATTTTTAAGTTTTTGAATAATTTTGTAAATTAAATTTCAAAATAGTTGAGACCAACGACATTATACTTAGAAAAATTAACTCTATAACATGCTGAAAATAGAACAAAATGTAACGAGCCGTTTTCGAAAAAAAATTCAAAATTTTCAAAATTTTTAATTTTTTGAATAATTTTGTAAATTAAATTTCAAAATAGTTGAGACAAACGGCATTATACTAAGAAAAACAAACTCTATAACATGCTAAAATTTGAACAAAATGTAACAAGCCGTTTTCGAAAAAAAATTTCAAAATTTTTAATTTTTTGAATAATTTTGTAAATTAAATTTCAAAATAGTTGAGACAAACGGCATTATACTTAGAAAAATAAACTCTATAACATGCTAAAAATGGAACAGAATGTAACGAGCCGTTTTCGAAAAAAAATTCAAAATTTTCAAAATTTTTAATTTTTTGAATAATTTTGTAAATTAAATTTCAAAATAGTTGAGACAAACGGCATTATACTAAGAAAATCAAACTCTATAACATGCTAAAATTTGAACAAAATGTAACAAGCCGTTTTCGAAAAAAAATTTCAAAATTTTTAATTTTTTGAATAATTTTGTAAATTAAATTTTAAAATAGTTAAGACAAACGGCATTATACTTAGAAAAATAAACTCTATAACATGCTAAAATTTGAACAAAATGTAACAAGCCGTTTTCAAAAAAAAATTTCAAAATTTTTAAGTTTTTGAATAATTTTGTAAATTAAATTTCAAAATAGTTGAGACCAACGACATTATACTTAGAAAAATTAACTCTATAACATGCTGAAAATAGAACAAAATGTAACGAGCCGTTTTCGAAAAAAAATTCAAAATTTTCAAAATTTTTAATTTTTTGAATAATTTTGTAAATTAAATTTCAAAATAGTTGAGACAAACGGCATTATACTTAGAAAAATAAACTCTATAACATGCTGAAAATGGAACAAAATTTAACAAGCCGTTTTCGAAAAAAAATTCAAAATTTTCAAAATTTTTAATTTTATGAATAATTTTGTTAATTAAATTTCAAAATAGTTGAGACAAACGGCATTATACTTAGAAAAATAAACTCTATAACATGCTGAAAATGGGACAAAATGTAACAAGCCGTTTTCGAAAAAAAATTTAAATTTTTCAAAATTTTTAATTTTTTGAATAATTTTGTAAATTAAATTTCAAAATAGTTGAGACAAACGGCATTATACTAAGAAAAACAAACTCTATAACATGCTAAAATTTGAACAAAATGTAACAAGCCGTTTTCGAAAAAAAATTTCAAAATTTTTAATTTTTTGAATAATTTTGTAAATTAAATTTCAAAATAGTTGAGACAAACAGCATTATACTTAGAAAAATAAACTCTATAACATGCTAAAAATGGAACAGAATGTAACGAGCCGTTTTCGAAAAAAAATTCAAAATTTTCAAAATTTTTAATTTTTTGAATAATTTTGTAAATTAAATTTCAAAATAGTTGAGACAAACGGCATTATACTAAGAAAAACAAACTCTATAACATGCTAAAATTTGAACAAAATGTAACAAGCCGTTTTCGAAAAAAAATTTCAAAATTTTTAATTTTTTGAATAATTTTGTAAATTAAATTTTAAAATAGTTAAGACAAACGGCATTATACTTAGAAAAATAAACTCTATAACATGCTAAAATTTGAACAAAATGTAACAAGCCGTTTTCAAAAAAAAATTTCAAAATTTTTAAGTTTTTGAATAATTTTGTAAATTAAATTTCAAAATAGTTGAGACTAACGACATTATACTTAGAAAAATTAACTCTATAACATGCTGAAAATAGAACAAAATGTAACGAGCCGTTTTCGAAAAAAAATTCAAAATTTTCAAAATTTTTAATTTTTTGAATAATTTTGTAAATTAAATTTCAAAATAGTTGAGACAAACGGCATTATACTTAGAAAAATAAACTCTATGACATGCTGAAAATGGAACAAAATTTAACGAGCCGTTTTCGAAAAAAAATTCAAAATTTTCAAAATTTTTAATTTTATGAATAATTTTGTTAATTAAATTTCAAAATAGTTGAGACAAACGGCATTATACTTAGAAAAATAAACTCTATAACATGCTGAAAATGGGACAAAATGTAACAAGCCGTTTTCGAAAAAAAATTCAAAATTTTCAAAATTTTCAATTTTTTGAATAATTTTGTAAATTAAATTTCAAAATAGTTAAGACAAACGGCATTATACTAAGAAAAACAAACTCTATAACATGCTAAAATTTGAACAAAATCGTAAGAGCCGTTTTCGAGAAAAATTTTCAAAATTTTTAATTTTTTGAATAACTTTGTATATTAAATTTCAAAATAGTTGAGACAAACGGCATTATACTAAGAAAAATAAACTCTATAACATACTAAAATTTGAACAAAATCGTAAGAGCCGTTTTCGAGAAAAATTTTAAAATTTTTAATTTTATGAATAACTTTGTATATTAAATTTTAAAATAGTTGAGACAAACGGCATTATACTAAGAAAAAAAGGCTATATACTCTTTGCACTTTTTTCGACAGAAAAATCGATTTTCTTAAAACTACAGCAAATGGCTTCAAACTTCTTATACACGTTAGTTACGAGCAAGTTAAGGATTATTAGCCCCTAAATACGATTTTTAATTTTTCGCGAAAAATGGGAAAAGTACAAAGGCTTCTTTGCACTTTTTTCGACAAAAAAATCGATTTTGTTAAAACTACAGCAAATGGCTTCAAACTTCTTATACACATTAGTTACGAGCAAGTTAAGGATTATTAGCCCCTAAATACAATTTTTAATTTTTCGCGAAAAATGAGAAAAGTACAAAGGCTATAGTCTTTGCACTTTTTTCGACAAAAAAATCGATTTTCTTAAAACTACAGCAAATTGCTTCAAACTTCTTATACACGTTAGTTATGAGAAAATTAAGGATTATTAGCCCCTAAATACGATTTTTAATTTTTTGAACAACTTTGTAAATTAAATTTCAAAATAGTTGAGACAAACGGCATTATACTAAGAAAAATAAACTCTATAACATACTAAAATTTGAACAAAATCGTAAGAGCCGTTTTCGAGAAAACTTTTCAAAATTTTTAATTTTTTGAATAACTTTGTATATTAAATTTCAAAATAGTTGAGACAAACGGCATAATACTAAAAAAAATAAACTCTATAACATACTAAAATTTGAACAAAATCGTAAAAGCCGTTTTCGAGAAAAATTTTCAAAATTTTTAATTTTTTGAATAATTTTGTAAATTAAATTTTAAAGTAGTTGAGACAAACAGCATTATACTTAGAAAAATAAACTCTATAACATGCTAAAAATGGAACAGAATGTAACGAGCCGTTTTCGAAAAAAAATTCAAAATTTTCAAAATTTTTAATTTTTTGAATAATTTTGTAAATTAAATTTCAAAATAGTTGAGACAAACGGCATTATACTAAGAAAAACAAACTCTATAACATGCTAAAATTTGAACAAAATGTAACAAGCCGTTTTCGAAAAAAAATTTCAAAATTTTTAATTTTTTGAATAATTTTGTAAATTAAATTTTAAAATAGTTGAGACAAACGGCATTATACTTAGAAAAATAAACTCTATAACATGCTAAAATTTGAACAAAATGTAACAAGCCGTTTTCAAAAAAAAATTTCAAAATTTTTAAGTTTTTGAATAATTTTGTAAATTAAATTTCAAAATAGTTGAGACTAACGACATTATACTTGGAAAAATTAACTCTATAACATGCTGAAAATAGAACAAAATGTAACGAGCCGTTTTCGAAAAAAAATTCAAAATTTTCAAAATTTTTAATTTTTTGAATAATTTTGTAAATTAAATTTCAAAATAGTTGAGACAAACGGCATTATACTTAGAAAAATAAACTCTATAACATGCTAAAAATAGAACAAAATGTAACGAACCGTTTTCGAAAAAAAATTCAAAATTTTCAAAATTTTTAATTTTTTGAATAATTTTGTAAATTAAATTTCAAAATAGTTGAGACATACGGCATTATACTAAGAAAAACAAACTCTATAACATGCTAAAATTTGAACAAAATCGTAAGAGCCGTTTTCGAGAAAAATTTTCAAAATTTTTAATTTTTTGAATAACTTTGTATATTAAATTTCAAAATAGTTGAGACAAACGGCATTATACTAAGAAAAATAAACTCTATAACATACTAAAATTTGAACAAAATCGTAAGAGCCGTTTTCGAGAAAAATTTTCAAAATTTTTAATTTTTTGAATAACTTTGTATATTAAATTTCAAAATAGTTGAGACAAACGGCATTATACTAGGAAAAAAAGGCTATATACTCCTTGCACTTTTTTCGACAGAAAAATCGATTTTCTTAAAACTACAGCAAATGGCTTCATACTTCTTATACACGTTAGTTACGAGCAAGTTAAGGATTATTAGCCCCTAAATACGATTTTTAATTTTTCGTGAAAAATGGGAAAAGTACAAAGGCTATAGTCTGCACTTTTTTCGACAAAAAAATCGATTTTTCAAAATTTTTAATTTTTTGAATAATTTTGTAAATTAAATTTTAAAATAGTTAAGACAAACGGCATTATACTTAGAAAAACAAACTCTATAACATGCTAAAATTTGAACAAAATGTAACAAGCCGTTTTCAAAAAAAAATTTCAAAATTTTTAAGTTTGTGAATAATTTTGTAAATTAACATTCAAAATAGTTGAGACAAACGGCATTATACTTAGAAAAATAAACTCTATAACATACTGAAAATGGAACAAAATGTAACGAGCCGTTTTCGAAAAAAAATTCAAAATTTTCAAAATTTTTAATTTTTTGAATAATTTTGTAAATTAAATTTCAAAATAGTTGAGACAAACGGCATTATACTTAGAAAAATAAACTCTATGACATGCTGAAAATGGAACAAAATTTAACGAGCCGTTTTCGAAAAAAAATTCAAAATTTTCAAAATTTTTAATTTTATGAATAATTTTGTTAATTAAATTTCAAAATAGTTGAGACAAACGGCATTATACTTAGAAAAATAAACTCTATAACATGCTGGAAATGGGACAAAATGTAACAAGCCGTTTTCGAAAAAAAATTCAAAATTTTCAAAATTTTCAATTTTTTGAATAATTTTGTAAATTAAATTCCAAAATAGTTAAGACAAACGGCATTATACTAAGAAAATCAAACTCTATAACATGCTAAAATTTGAACAAAATCGTAAGTGCCGTTTTCGAGAAAAATTTTCAAAATTTTTAATTTTTTGAATAACTTTGTATATTAAATTTCAAAATAGTTGAGACAAACGGCATTATACTAAGAAAAATAAACTCTATAACATACTAAAATTTGAACAAAATCGTAAGAGCCGTTTTCGAGAAAAATTTGAAAATTTTTAATTTTATGAATAACTTTGTATATTAAATTTTAAAATAGTTGAGACAAACGGCATTATACTAAGAAAAAAAGGCTATATACTCTTTGCACTTTTTTCGACAGAAAAATCGATTTTCTTAAAACTACAGCAAATGGCTTCAAACTTCTTATACACGTTAGTTACGAGCAAGTTAAGGATTATTAGCCCCTAAATACGATTTTTAATTTTTCGCGAAAAATGGGAAAAGTACAAAGGCTTCTTTGCACTTTTTTCGACAAAAAAATCGATTTTGTTAAAACTACAGCAAATGGCTTCAAACTTCTTATACACATTAGTTACGAGCAAGTTAAGGATTATTAGCCCCTAAATACAATTTTTAATTTTTCGCGAAAAATGAGAAAAGTACAAAGGCTATAGTCTTTGCACTTTTTTCGACAAAAAAATCGATTTTCTTAAAACTACAGCAAATTGCTTCAAACTTCTTATACACGTTAGTTATGAGAAAATTAAGGATTATTAGCCCCTAAATACGATTTTTAATTTTTTGAACAACTTTGTAAATTAAATTTCAAAATAGTTGAGACAAACGACATTATACTAAGAAAAATAAACTCTATAACATACTAAAATTTGAACAAAATCGTAAGAGCCGTTTTCGAGAAAACTTTTCAAAATTTTTAATTTTTTGAATAACTTTGTATATTAAATTTCAAAATAGTTGAGACAAACGGCATAATACTAAAAAAAATAAACTCTATAACATACTAAAATTTGAACAAAATCGTAAAAGCCGTTTTCGAGAAAAATTTTCAAAATTTTTAATTTTTTGAATAATTTTGTAAATTAAATTTTAAAGTAGTTGAGACAAACGGCATTATACTTAGAAAAATAAACTCTATAACATGCTAAAAATAGAACAAAATGTAACGAACCGTTTTCGAAAAAAAATTCAAAATTTTCAAAATTTTTAATTTTTTGAATAATTTTGTAAATTAAATTTCAAAATAGTTGAGACATACGGCATTATACTAAGAAAAACAAACTCTATAACATGCTAAAATTTGAACAAAATCGTAAGAGCCGTTTTCGAGAAAAATTTTCAAAATTTTTAATTTTTTGAATAACTTTGTATATTAAATTTCAAAATAGTTGAGACAAACGGCATTATACTAAGAAAAATAAACTCTATAACATACTAAAATTTGAACAAAATCGTAAGAGCCGTTTTCGAGAAAAATTTTCAAAATTTTTAATTTTTTGAATAACTTTGTATATTAAATTTCAAAATAGTTGAGACAAACAGCATTATACTAGGAAAAAAAGGCTATATACTCCTTGCACTTTTTTCGACAGAAAAATCGATTTTCTTAAAACTACAGCAAATGGCTTCATACTTCTTATACACGTTAGTTACGAGCAAGTTAAGGATTATTAGCCCCTAAATACGATTTTTAATTTTTCGTGAAAAATGGGAAAAGTACAAAGGCTATAGTCTGCACTTTTTTCGACAAAAAAATCGATTTTTCAAAATTTTTAATTTTTTGAATAATTTTGTAAATTAAATTTTAAAATAGTTAAGACAAACGGCATTATACTTAGAAAAACAAACTCTATAACATGCTAAAATTTGAACAAAATGTAACAAGCCGTTTTCAAAAAAAAATTTCAAAATTTTTAAGTTTGTGAATAATTTTGTAAATTAACATTCAAAATAGTTGAGACAAACGGCATTATACTTAGAAAAATAAACTCTATAACATACTGAAAATGGAACAAAATGTAACGAGCCGTTTTCGAAAAAAAATTCAAAATTTTCAAAATTTTTAATTTTTTGAATAATTTTGTAAATTAAATTTCAAAATAGTTGAGACAAACGGCATTATACTTAAAAAAATAAACTCTATAACATGCTGAAAATGGAACAGAATGTAACGAGCCGTTTTCGAAAAAAAATTCAAAATTTTCAAAATTTTTAATTTTTTGAATAATTTTGTAAATTAAATTTCAAAATAGTTGAGACAAACGGCATTATACTAAGAAAAAGAAACTCTATAACATGCTAAAATTTGAACAAAATGTAACAAGCCGTTTTCGAAAAAAAATTTCAAAATTTTTAATTTTTTGAATAATTTTGTAAATTAAATTTTAAAATAGTTAAGACAAACGGCATTATACTTAGAAAAACAAACTCTATAACATGCTAAAATTTGAACAAAATGTAACAAGCCGTTTTCAAAAAAAAATTTCAAAATTTTTAAGTTTGTGAATAATTTTGTAAATTAACATTCAAAATAGTTGAGACAAACAGCATTATACTTAGAAAAATAAACTCTATAACATACTGAAAATGGAACAAAATGTAACGAGCCGTTTTCGAAAAAAAATTCAAAATTTTCAAAATTTTTAATTTTTTGAATAATTTTGTAAATTAAATTTCAAAATAGTTGAGACAAACGGCATTATACTTAGAAAAATAAACTCTATAACATGCTGAAAATGGAACAGAATGTAACGAGCCGTTTTCGAAAAAAAATTCAAAATTTTCAAAATTTTTAATTTTTTGAATAATTTTGTAAATTAAATTTCAAAAAAGTTGAGACAAACGGCATTATACTTAGAAAAATAAACTCTATAACATGCTGAAAATGGGACAAAATGTAACAAGCCGTTTTCGAAAAAAAATTTAAATTTTTCAAAATTTTTAATTTTTTGAATAATTTTGTAAATTAAATTTCAAAATAGTTGAGACAAACGGCATTATACTAAGAAAAACAAACTCTATAACATGCTAAAATTTGAACAAAATGTAACTAGCCGTTTTCGAAAAAAAATTTCAAAATTTTTAATTTTTTGAATAATTTTGTAAATTAAATTTCAAAATAGTTGAGACAAACGGCATTATACTTAGAAAAATAAACTCTATAACATGCTAAAAATGGAACAGAATGTAACGAGCCGTTTTCGAAAAAAAATTCAAAATTTTCAAAATTTTTAATTTTTTGAATAATTTTGTAAATTAAATTTCAAAATAGTTGAGACAAACGGCATTATACTAAGAAAAACAAACTCTATAACATGCTAAAATTTGAACAAAATGTAACAAGCCGTTTTCGAAAAAAAATTTAAAAATTTTTAATTTTTTGAATAATTTTGTAAATTAAATTTTAAAATAGTTAAG
The DNA here is from genome assembly GCA_947652605.1 of Elmis aenea. Lineage (NCBI taxonomy): Eukaryota > Metazoa > Arthropoda > Insecta > Coleoptera > Elmidae > Elmis > Elmis aenea. The sequence continues at coordinate 58,464,534 of OX393579.1, forward strand.
ACAAACGGCATTATACTTAGAAAAATAAACTCTATAACATGCTAAAATTTGAACAAAATGTAACAAGCCGTTTTCAAAAAAAAATTTCAAAATTTTTAAGTTTTTGAATAATTTTGTAAATTAAATTTCAAAATAGTTGAGACTAACGACATTATACTTAGAAAAATTAACTCTATAACATGCTGAAAATAGAACAAAATGTAACGAGCCGTTTTCGAAAAAAAATTCAAAATTTTCAAAATTTTTAATTTTTTGAATAATTTTGTAAATTAAATTTCAAAATAGTTGAGACAAACGGCATTATACTTAGAAAAATAAACTCTATGACATGCTGAAAATGGAACAAAATTTAACGAGCCGTTTTCGAAAAAAAATTCAAAATTTTCAAAATTTTTAATTTTATGAATAATTTTGTTAATTAAATTTCAAAATAGTTGAGACAAACGGCATTATACTTAGAAAAATAAACTCTATAACATGCTGAAAATGGGACAAAATGTAACAAGCCGTTTTCGAAAAAAAATTCAAAATTTTCAAAATTTTCAATTTTTTGAATAATTTTGTAAATTAAATTTCAAAATAGTTGAGACAAACGGCATTATACTAAGAAAAACAAACTCTATAACATGCTAAAATTTGAACAAAATCGTAAGAGCCGTTTTCGAGAAAAATTTTCAAAATTTTTAATTTTTAGAATAACTTTGTATATTAAATTTCAAAATAGTTGAGACAAACGGCATTATACTAAGAAAAATAAACTCTATAACATACTAAAATTTGAACAAAATCGTAAGAGCCGTTTTCGAGAAAAATTTGAAAATTTTTAATTTTATGAATAACTTTGTATATTAAATTTTAAAATAGTTGAGACAAACGGCATTATACTAAGAAAAAAAGGCTATATACTCTTTGCACTTTTTTCGACAGAAAAATCGATTTTCTTAAAACTACAGCAAATGGCTTCAAACTTCTTATACACGTTAGTTACGAGCAAGTTAAGGATTATTAGCCCCTAAATACGATTTTTAATTTTTCGCGAAAAATGGGAAAAGTACAAAGGCTTCTTTGCACTTTTTTCGACAAAAAAATCGATTTTGTTAAAACTACAGCAAATGGCTTCAAACTTCTTATACACATTAGTTACGAGCAAGTTAAGGATTATTAGCCCCTAAATACAATTTTTAATTTTTCGCGAAAAATGAGAAAAGTACAAAGGCTATAGTCTTTGCACTTTTTTCGACAAAAAAATCGATTTTCTTAAAACTACAGCAAATGGCTTCAAACTTCTTATACACGTTAGTTATGAGAAAATTAAGGATTATTAGCCCCTAAATACGATTTTTAATTTTTTGAACAACTTTGTAAATTAAATTTCAAAATAGTTGAGACAAACGGCATTATACTAAGAAAAATAAACTCTATAACATACTAAAATTTGAACAAAATCGTAAGAGCCGTTTTCGAGAAAACTTTTCAAAATTTTTAATTTTTTGAATAACTTTGTATATTAAATTTCAAAATAGTTGAGACAAACGGCATTATACTAAAAAAAATAAACTCTATAACATACTAAAATTTGAACAAAATCGTAAAAGCCGTTTTCGAGAAAAATTTTCAAAATTTTTAATTTTTTGAATAATTTTGTAAATTAAATTTAAAAGTAGTTGAGACAAACGGCATTATACTTAGAAAAATAAACTCTATAACATGCTAAAAATAGAACAAAATGTAACGAACCGTTTTCGAAAAAAAATTCAAAATTTTCTAAATTTTTAATTTTTTGAATAATTTTGTAAATTAAATTTCAAAATAGTTGAGACATACGGCATTATACTAAGAAAAACAAACTCTATAACATGCTAAAATTTGAACAAAATCGTAAGAGCCGTTTTCGAGAAAAATTTTCAAAATTTTTAATTTTTTGAATAACTTTGTATATTAAATTTCAAAATAGTTGAGACAAACGGCATTATACTAAGAAAAATAAACTCTATAACATACTAAAATTTGAACAAAATCGTAAGAGCCGTTTTCGAGAAAAATTTTCAAAATTTTTAATTTTTTGAATAACTTTGTATATTAAATTTCAAAATAGTTGAGACAAACGGCATTATACTAGAAAAAAAAGGCTATATACTCCTTGCACTTTTTTCGACAGAAAAATCGATTTTCTTAAAACTACAGCAAATGGCTTCATACTTCTTATACACGTTAGTTACGAGCAAGTTAAGGATTATTAGCCCCTAAATACGATTTTTAATTTTTCGTGAAAAATGGGAAAAGTACAAAGGCTATAGTCTTTGCACTTTTTTCGACAAAAAAATCGATTTTCTTAAAACTACAGCAAATGGCTTCAAACTTCTTATACACATTAGTTATGAGCGAATTAAGGATTATTAGCCCCTAAATACGATTTTTAATTTTTCGTGAAAAATGGGAAAAGTACAAAGGCTATAGTCTTTGCACTTTTTTCGACAAAAAAATCGATTTTCTTAAAACTACAGCAAATGGCTTCAAACTTCTTATACACATTAGTTATGAGCGAATTAAGGATTATTAGCCCCTAAATACGATTTTTAATTTTTCGTGAAAAATGGGAAAAGTACAAAGGCTATAGCCTTTGCACTTTTTTCGACAAAAAAATCGATTTTCTTAAAACTACAGCAAATGGCTTCAAACTTCTTATACACATTAGTTACGAGCAAGTTAAGGATTATTAGCCCCTAAATACAATTTTTAATTTTTCGCGAAAAATGAGAAAAGTACAAAGGCTATAGTCTTTGCACTTTTTTCGACAAAAAAATCGATTTTCTTAAAACTACAGCAAATAGCTTCAAACTTCTTATACACGTTAGTTATGAGCAAATTAAGGATTATTAGCCCCTAAACACGATTTTTAATTTTTTGAACAACTTTGTAAATTAAATTTCAAAATAGTTGAGACAAACGGCATTATACTAAGAAAAACAAACTCTATAACATGCTAAAATTTGAACAAAATGTAACAAGCCGTTTTCGAAAAAAAATTTCAAAGTTTTTACTTTTTTGAATAATTTTGTAAATTAAATTTCAAAATAGTTGAAACAAACGGCATTATACTAAGAAAAACAAACTCTATAACATGCTAAAATTTGAACAAAATGTAACAAGCCGTTTTCGAAAAAAAATTTCAAAATTTTTAATTTTTTGAATAATTTTGTAAATTAAATTTCAAAAAAGTTAAGACAAACGGCATTATACTTAGAAAAACAAACTCTATAACATGCTAAAATTTGAACAAAATGTAACAAGCCGTTTTCGAAAAAAAATTTCAAAATTTTTAATTTTTTGAATAATTTTGTAAATTAAATTTTAAAATAGTTAAGACAAACGGCATTATACTTAGAAAAACAAACTCTATAACATGCTAAAATTTGAACAAAATGTAACAAGCCGTTTTCAAAAAAAAATTTCAAAATTTTTAAGTTTGTGAATAATTTTGTAAATTAACATTCAAAATAGTTGAGACAAACGGCATTATACTTAGAAAAATAAACTCTATAACATACTGAAAATGGAACAAAATGTAACGAGCCGTTTTCGAAAAAAAATTCAAAATTTTCAAAATTTTTAATTTTTTGAATAATTTTGTAAATTAAATTTCAAAATAGTTGAGACAAACGGCATTATACTTAGAAAAATAAACTCTATAACATGCTGAAAATGGAACAGAATGTACCGAGCCGTTTTCGAAAAAAAATTCAAAATTTTCAAAATTTTTAATTTTTTGAATAATTTTGTAAATTAAATTTCAAAATAGTTGAGACAAACGGCATTATACTAAGAAAAAGAAACTCTATAACATGCTAAAATTTGAACAAAATGTAACAAGCCGTTTTCGAAAAAAAATTTCAAAATTTTTAATTTTTTGAATAATTTTGTAAATTAAAATTCAAAATAGTTGAGACAAACGGCATTATACTTAGAAAAATAAACTCTATAACATGCTGAAAATGGAACAAAATGTAACGAGCCGTTTTCGAAAAAAAATTTAAAATTTTCAAAATTTTTAATTTTTTGAATAATTTTGTAAATTAAATTTCAAAATAGTTGAGACAAACGGCATTATACTAAGAAAAACAAACTCTATAACATGCTAAAATTTGAACAAAATGTAACAAGCCGTTTTCGAAAAAAAATTTCAAAATTTTTAATTTTTTGAATAATTTTGTAAATTAAATTTCAAAATAGTTAAGACAAACGGCATTATACTTAGAAAAATAAACTCTATAACATGCTAAAATTTGAACAAAATGTAACAAGCCGTTTTCAAAAAAAAATTTCAAAATTTTTAAGTTTTTGAATAATTTTGTAAATTAACATTCAAAATAGTTGAGACAAACGGCATTATACTTAGAAAAATAAACTCTATAACATGCTGAAAATGGAACAAAATGTAACGAGCCGTTTTCGAAAAAAAATTCAAAATTTTCAAAATTTTTAATTTTTTGAATAATTTTGTAAATTAAATTTCAAAATAGTTGAGACAAACGGCATTATACTTAGAAAAATAAACTCTATAACATGCTGAAAATGGAACAGAATGTAACGAGCCGTTTTCGAAAAAAAATTTCAAAATTTTTAATTTTTTGAATAATTTTGTAAATTAAAATTCAAAATAGTTGAGACAAACGGCATTATACTTAGAAAAATAAACTCTATAACATGCTGAAAATGGAACAAAATGTAACGAGCCGTTTTCGAAAAAAAATTCAAAATTTTCAAAATTTTTAATTTTTTGAATAATTTTGTAAATTAAATTTCAAAATAGTTGAGACAAACAGCATTATACTAAGAAAAACAAACTCTATAACATGCTAAAATTTGAACAAAATGTAACAAGCCGTTTTCGAAAAAAAAATTCAAAATTTTTAATTTTTTGAATAATTTTGTAAATTAAATTTCAAAATAGTTAAGACAAACGGCATTATACTTAGAAAAATAAACTCTATAACATGCTAAAATTTGAACAAAATGTAACAAGCCGTTTTCAAAAAAAAATTTTAAAATTTTTAAGTTTTTGAATAATTTTGTAAATTAACATTCAAAATAGTTGAGACAAACGGCAATATACTTAGAAAAATAAACTCTATAACATGCTGAAAATGGAACAAAATGTAACGAGCCGTTTTCGAAAAAAAATTCAAAATTTTCAAAATTTTTAATTTTTTGAATAATTTTGTAAATTAAATTTCAAAATAGTTAAGACAAACGGCATTATACTTAGAAAAATAAACTCTATAACATGCTGAAAATGGAACAGAATGTAACGAGCCGTTTTCGAAAAAAAATTTAAAATTTTCAAAATTTTTAATTTTTTGAATAATTTTGTAAATTAAATTTCAAAATAGTTGAGACAAACGGCATTATACTAAGAAAAACAAACTCTATAACATGCTAAAATTTGAACAAAATGTAACAAGCCGTTTTCGAAAAAAAATTTCAAAATTTTTAATTTTTTGAATAATTTTGTAAATTAAATTTCAAAATAGTTGAGACAAACGGCATTATACTTAGAAAAATAAACTCTATAACATGCTAAAAATGGAACAGAATGTAACGAGCCGTTTTCGAAAAAAAATTCAAAATTTTCAAAATTTTTAATTTTTTGAATAAATTTGTAAATTAAATTTCAAAATAGTTGAGACAAACGGCATTATACTAAGAAAAACAAACTCTATAACATGCTAAAATTTGAACAAAATGTAACAAGCCGTTTTCGAAAAAAAATTTCAAAATTTTTAATTTTTTGAATAATTTTGTAAATTAAATTTCAAAATAGTTGAGACAAACGGCATTATACTTAAAAAAATAAACTCTATAACATGCTAAAAATGGAACAGAATGTAACGAGCCGTTTTCGAAAAAAAATTCAAAATTTTCAAAATTTTTAATTTTTCGAATAATTTTGTAAATTAAATTTCAAAATAGTTGAGACAAACGGCATTATACTAAGAAAAACAAACTCTATAACATGCTAAAATTTGAACAAAATGTAACAAGCCGTTTTCGAAAAAAAATTTCAAAATTTTTAATTTTTTGAATAATTTTGTAAATTAAATTTTAAAATAGTTGAGACAAACGGCATTATACTTAGAAAAATAAACTCTATAACATGCTAAAATTTGAACAAAATGTAACAAGCCGTTTTCAAAAAAAAATTTCAAAATTTTTAAGTTTTTGAATAATTTTGTAAATTAAATTTTAAAATAGTTGAGACCAACGACATTATACTTAGAAAAATTAACTCTATAACATGCTGAAAATAGAACAAAATGTAACGAGCCGTTTTCGAAAAAAAATTCAAAATTTTCAAAATTTTTAATTTTTTGAATAATTTTGTAAATTAAATTTCAAAATAGTTGAGACAAACGGCATTATACTTAGAAAAATAAACTTTATAACATGCAGAAAATGGAACAAAATTTAACGAGCCGTTTTCGAAAAAAAATTCAAAATTTTCAAAATTTTTAATTTTATGAATAATTTTGTTAATTAAATTTCAAAATAGTTGAGACAAACGGCATTATACTTAGAAAAATAAACTCTATAACATGCTGAAAATGGGACAAAATGTAACAAGCCGTTTTCGAAAAAAAATTCAAAATTTTCAAAATTTTTAATTTTTTGAATAATTTTGTAAATTAAATTTCAAAATAGTTAAGACAAACGGCATTATACTTAGAAAAATAAACTCTATAACATGCTGAAAATGGAACAGAATGTAACGAGCCGTTTTCGAAAAAAAATTTAAAATTTTCAAAATTTTTAATTTTTTGAATAATTTTGTAAATTAAATTTCAAAATAGTTGAGACAAACGGCATTATACTAAGAAAAACAAACTCTATAACATGCTAAAATTTGAACAAAATGTAACAAGCCGTTTTCGAAAAAAAATTTCAAAATTTTTAATTTTTTGAATAATTTTGTAAATTAAATTTCAAAATAGTTGAGACAAACGGCATTATACTTAGAAAAATAAACTCTATAACATGCTAAAAATGGAACAGAATGTAACGAGCCGTTTTCGAAAAAAAATTCAAAATTTTCAAAATTTTTAATTTTTTGAATAAATTTGTAAATTAAATTTCAAAATAGTTGAGACAAACGGCATTATACTAAGAAAAACAAACTCTATAACATGCTAAAATTTGAACAAAATGTAACAAGCCGTTTTCGAAAAAAAATTTCAAAATTTTTAATTTTTTGAATAATTTTGTAAATTAAATTTCAAAATAGTTGAGACAAACGGCATTATACTTAAAAAAATAAACTCTATAACATGCTAAAAATGGAACAGAATGTAACGAGCCGTTTTCGAAAAAAAATTCAAAATTTTCAAAATTTTTAATTTTTCGAATAATTTTGTAAATTAAATTTCAAAATAGTTGAGACAAACGGCATTATACTAAGAAAAACAAACTCTATAACATGCTAAAATTTGAACAAAATGTAACAAGCCGTTTTCGAAAAAAAATTTCAAAATTTTTAATTTTTTGAATAATTTTGTAAATTAAATTTTAAAATAGTTGAGACAAACGGCATTATACTTAGAAAAATAAACTCTATAACATGCTAAAATTTGAACAAAATGTAACAAGCCGTTTTCAAAAAAAAATTTCAAAATTTTTAAGTTTTTGAATAATTTTGTAAATTAAATTTTAAAATAGTTGAGACCAACGACATTATACTTAGAAAAATTAACTCTATAACATGCTGAAAATAGAACAAAATGTAACGAGCCGTTTTCGAAAAAAAATTCAAAATTTTCAAAATTTTTAATTTTTTGAATAATTTTGTAAATTAAATTTCAAAATAGTTGAGACAAACGGCATTATACTTAGAAAAATAAACTTTATAACATGCAGAAAATGGAACAAAATTTAACGAGCCGTTTTCGAAAAAAAATTCAAAATTTTCAAAATTTTTAATTTTATGAATAATTTTGTTAATTAAATTTCAAAATAGTTGAGACAAACGGCATTATACTTAGAAAAATAAACTCTATAACATGCTGAAAATGGGACAAAATGTAACAAGCCGTTTTCGAAAAAAAATTCAAAATTTTCAAAATTTTCAATTTTTAGAATAATTTTGTAAATTAAATTTCAAAATAGTTGAGACAAACGGCATTATACTAAGAAAAACAAACTCTATAACATGCTAAAATTTGAACAAAATGTAACAAGCCGTTTTCGAAAAAAAATTTCAAAATTTTTAATTTTTTGAATAATTTTGTAAATTAAATTTTAAAATAGTTGAGACAAACGGCATTATACTTAGAAAAATAAACTCTATAACATGCTAAAATTTGAACAAAATGTAACAAGCCGTTTTCAAAAAAAAATTTCAAAATTTTTAAGTTTTTGAATAATTTTGTAAATTAAATTTTAAAATAGTTGAGACCAACGACATTATACTTAGAAAAATTAACTCTATAACATGCTGAAAATAGAACAAAATGTAACGAGCCGTTTTCGAAAAAAAATTCAAAATTTTCAAAATTTTTAATTTTTTGAATAATTTTGTAAATTAAATTTCAAAATAGTTGAGACAAACGGCATTATACTTAGAAAAATAAACTTTATAACATGCAGAAAATGGAACAAAATTTAACGAGCCGTTTTCGAAAAAAAATTCAAAATTTTCAAAATTTTTAATTTTATGAATAATTTTGTTAATTAAATTTCAAAATAGTTGAGACAAACGGCATTATACTTAGAAAAATAAACTCTATAACATGCTGAAAATGGGACAAAATGTAACAAGCCGTTTTCGAAAAAAAATTTCAAAATTTTTAAGTTTTTGAATAATTTTGTAAATTAAATTTTAAAATAGTTGAGACCAACGACATTATACTTAGAAAAATTAACTCTATAACATGCTGAAAATAGAACAAAATGTAACGAGCCGTTTTCGAAAAAAAATTCAAAATTTTCAAAATTTTCAATTTTTAGAATAATTTTGTAAATTAAATTTCAAAATAGTTAAGACAAACGGCATTATACTAAGAAAAACAAACTCTATAACATGCTAAAATTTGAACAAAATCGTAAGAGCCGTTTTCGAGAAAAATTTTCAAAATTTTTAATTTTTAGAATAACTTTGTATATTAAATTTCAAAATAGTTGAGACAAACGGCATTATACTAAGAAAAATAAACTCTATAACATACTAAAATTTGAACAAAATCGTAAGAGCCGTTTTCGAGAAAAATTTGAAAATTTTTAATTTTATGAATAACTTTGTATATTAAATTTTAAAATAGTTGAGACAAACGGCATTATACTAAGAAAAAAAGGCTATATACTCTTTGCACTTTTTTCGACAGAAAAATCGATTTTCTTAAAACTACAGCAAATGGCTTCAAACTTCTTATACACGTTAGTTACGAGCAAGTTAAGGATTATTAGCCCCTAAATACGATTTTTAATTTTTCGCGAAAAATGGGAAAAGTACAAAGGCTATAGTCTTTGCACTTTTTTCGACAAAAAAATCGATTTTGTTAAAACTACAGCAAATGGCTTCAAACTTCTTATACACATTAGTTACGAGCAAGTTAAGGATTATTAGCCCCTAAATACAATTTTTAATTTTTCGCGAAAAATGAGAAAAGTACAAAGGCTATAGTCTTTGCACTTTTTTCGACAAAAAAATCGATTTTCTTAAAACTACAGCAAATGGCTTCAAACTTCTTATACACGTTAGTTATGAGAAAATTAAGGATTATTAGCCCCTAAATACGATTTTTAATTTTTTGAACAACTTTGTAAATTAAATTTCAAAATAGTTGAGACATACGGCATTATACTAAGAAAAATAAACTCTATAACATACTAAAATTTGAACAAAATCGTGTGAGCCGTTTTCGAGAAAAATTTTCAAAATTCTTAATTTTTTGAATAACTTTGTATATTAAATTTCAAAATAGTTGAGACAAACGGCATTATACTAAGAAAAATAAACTCTATAACATACTAAAATTTGAACAAAATCGTAAGAGCCGTTTTCGAGAAAAATTTTCAAAATTTTCAATTTTTTGAATAACTTTGTATATTAAATTTCAAAATAGTTGAGACAAACGGCATTATACTAAAAAAAATAAACTCTATAACATACTAAAATTTGAACAAAATCGTAAGAGCCGTTTTCGAGAAAAATTTTCAAAATTTTCAATTTTTTGAATAACTTTGTATATTAAATTTCAAAATAGTTGAGACAAACGGCATTATACTAAAAAAAATAAACTCTATAACATACTAAAATTTGAACAAAATCGTAAGAGCCGTTTTCGAGAAAATTTTTCAAAATTTTTAATTTTTTGAATAACTTTGTATATTAAATTTCAAAATAGTTGAGACAAACGGCATTATACTAAGAAAAATAAACTCTATAACATACTAAAATTTGAACAAAATCGTAAGAGCCGTTTTCGAGAAAAATTTTCAAAATTTTTAATTTTTTGAATAACTTTGTATATTAAATTTCAAAATAGTTGAGACAAACGGCATTATACTAAGAAAAATAAACTCTATAACATACTAAAATTTGAACAAAATCGTAAGAGCCGTTTTCGAGAAAAATTTTCAAATATTTTAATTTTTTGAATAACTTTGTATATTAAATTTCAAAATAGTTGAGACAAACGGCATTATACTAAGAAAAATAAACTCTATAACATACTAAAATTTGAACAAAATCGTAAGAGCCGTTTTCGAGAAAAATTTTCAAATATTTTAATTTTTTGAATAACTTTGTATATTAAATTTCAAAATAGTTGAGACAAACGGCATTATACTAAGAAAAATAAACTCTATAACATACTAAAATTTGAACAAAATCGTAAGAGCCGTTTTCGAGAAAAATTTTCAAAATTTTTAATTTTTTGAATAACTTTGTATATTAAATAACAAAATAGTTGAGACAAACGGCATTATACTAAGAAAAATAAACTCTATAACATACTGAAATTTGAACAAAATCGTAAGAGCCGTTTTCGAGAAAAATTTTCAAAATTTTTAATTTTTTGAATAACTTTGTATATTAAATTTCAAAATAGTTGAGACAAACGGCATTATACTAAGAAAAATAAACTCTATAACATACTAAAATTTGAACAAAATCGTAACAGCCGTTTCCGAGAAAAATTTTCAAAATTTTTAATTTTTTGAATAACTTTGTATATTAAATTTCAAAATAGTTGAGACAAACGGCATTATACTAAGAAAAATAAACTCTATAACATACTAAAATTTGAACAAAATTGTAAGAGCCGTTTTCGAGAAAAATTTTCAAAATTTTTAATTTTTTGAATAACTTTGTATATTAAATTTCAAAATAGTTGAGACAAACGGCATTATACTAAGAAAAATAAACTCTATAACATACTAAAATTTGAACAAAATCGTAGGAGCCGTTTTCGAGAAAAATTTTCAAAATTTTTAATTTTTTGAATAACTTTGTATATTAAATTTCAAAATAGTTGAGACAAACGGCATTATACTAAGAAAAATAAACTCTATAATACAAGAAAAGTAACCAGAATACAAGAAAAGTAACCAGAATACAAGAAAAGTAACCAGAATACAAGAAAAGTAACCAGAATACAAGAAAAGTAACCAGAATACAAGAAAAGTAACCAG